>CM063596.1:5128964-5235238 GCA_032356905.1 Salix exigua
AAAACAATTCAATAAAAAATATTAAAATAAATATTAAAACAAAAAGTATAAAAATGTACCTAAAATCATTACCCCATTATCGATTGTTTTCCTCAAATGCACGCGTCTGGTGCTTATCCACCATCTCTCTAAAAACAGAGAAAAAAAAAGGGAGGAGAAAGCTCTGTGTGGGTCCAGGTAATCATTCATGCTCGACTGAGCAATCAACGGCGTACAAAATCACAAAGGGGCCCGCGAATGCAATGATCCAACCGTCCATGATTGAAATCCAAGGAGCGGGAACAGCAGCAGGCACCGCCTTGTCCTTTTCATCTTTTGCATTTCATCAGACACAGAGCGGGCCCCTAAATTAGCTGGACGATAAAGCCAAACTTGCCTACCCCATTTCCACTCTCCTCTCTCTTTCACTTCCTCCTTAACATCTTCAACGATCATTAATTTGTTTTTACTCTTCCTCAACAATCATTCGCCCTTTAAAAATTAAAAATAAATAAAACATGCCGAAATCCATAAAATCTGGTGAGGTTTTTACTATGGTAGTTTGATTTGATTGACGAAGAACAATTTTTTTTTATTATTTTTTTCTTACTTTTTTCTTGCCTTTGGATGGCAGAAAACCAGAGAAGAGAATGAGCAACAATGACAAAGGAGATTGACTCTGTACTCGATGGCGCAGGAGCCAAGCCGTATCCTTACTCGTGCTTGTTTTTGTACTTGATTGTCTCTGAAATAGTTGCGGTTAATTAATGTAATGTTTTCTGAGGTTATTAATTTCTTCTTCTTCCTTGACGCAAACTGTCACGTGCTTAGTGGCTTAGAAATATGGTGTGTGGAGAAGCAGCTCCGGTTGGTTCCAGTACCCAAATCTCTGCATGGAAAGTTTTATTCCGGGAATGCATATGTAGTTTTGAGTGTAAGTTGTCGCTTCTCACATTTTACTGTTGATATATAAATTCCTTTTTTGTTGTTGTAATTTAGACAGATAATATTGAGCTTTATTTGTTGTTTGTGCTGCGCGACAGACGGTTTTGCAAAGAGGTGGCCCGCCTCAGCATGACATACATTATTGGCTGGGAAAAGATGCAGATGAGGTTTTTTTTTTCCTGTTCTTCAATCTTGCCTTCTTATCTTAGTTACCCGGGATCTAGTCGACCTGCATTGATAAGGGAAGTACTGCATTTTGAATTGCCAGCTTATATTATAAGGATCAAATTGTGTGAAATATATGCAACCGAATGAATGCATCAAAGAAAGCAATCAATTGAGCTCAAGATCTTTAAAAGAAGAAGTTTCCGAGTCAATATTTTGTCGACTCAATTTATTGTTGTTACCATACAGTGACATTTGATCTAGGAGATTGAAGAAAAATGTAGTGTTAGTTGGCTACAGGTGTCGTCCATCTTAAATTATTCATAGGCACATGTCTCCCTATCTTTTCTGACTGAAATTGTTTGCAGAGCGCAAAATTTTACATTTGATGGCTTGCATTAGTACAAAATGTTCTGAGGTTGCTTAATGGTATTTGCAGGTGGAATCCACCTTAGCATCAGACAAAGCACTAGAACTAGATTCAGCTCTAGGGTCTTGTACTGTACAGTACAGGGAAGTTCAGGGCCAAGAAACAGAGAAGTTCCTGTCGTACTTTAAGCCGTGTGTTATACCCATTGAAGGAGTATTTTCTTCAGAGTCTGGACAGTTAAATGGTGAATCATACAAAATTAGCTTGTTAACATGCAAAGGGGAGCATGTTGTTTCTGTGAAAGAAGTAAGTTAGAACAACTCTATAAACTTTGTGGAAACTGATTTAGCCATCTATGACTTAAGAGATGTTGAAGATTTTTCACTCATTTACTGTTAAAACCCTCAGCTATTTCAGATAGGTGCATATAGCTATTTCTGATGCCATTGCATGGATTCTTCTAGATGGAGCCTGAAATTGATACTTGTGAATGTGTAGCTAACATAATTTTAGTCAGCATTTGATTACACTCCTTTTTCTGTTGGTTGATATTGACCAACTTTTACAAGCATGATGATTATCGATATTGAATTTTTTAAAAAGATTTATTTATCAATAAATATGCACCTGCATATGTCCTAGTCCTGTTTGGAGTTTGGTGAGTATGATTTTAAAGGTGAGCATTCTGAGCAGGTGCCTTTTTCCCGGTCATCCTTGAACCACAATGATGTATTCATACTTGACACGGCATCCAAAGTTTTCCTCTTTAGTGGGTGCAACTCAAGCACTCAAGAAAGGGCTAAAGCTTTGGAGGTTGTTCAGTATATCAAGGAGAACAAGCATGGCGGAACCTGTGAAGTGGCCACTGTTGGTCAGACTCCTTTCCCCCCCTCTTTCCCTCTCTATCTAAAGAAAAAAAGAATTTGCAATTAATTATTCTGGTGCCGCAGAGGATGGGAAACTTGTTGGCGATCCTGATGTTGGGGAATTCTGGAGTTTTTTTGGTGGATATGCTCCTATTCCTAAGGATTTACCTTCTTGTGCTGAGAAACAATCTGATTCTCCATTCTTACAATTGTTCTGGTGAGTTTTTTCTTCATCTTCAGGCATTCTCCGCTGTTTTGACACATGTTCACTCCTGCATATTGCCAAGTCTAAGGATGCCATTCAAAAGCTAGGCTAATTTACCTAGGATTAGGATTGGTAACATTCAACTATTGAATTCATCTTGTATTTGGGCACCAAAAGGATACTTTATTGTGTTCTTACAAATACAAATAATTATGCTTTGCCCTTAGCTTGCCTAAACTCATAGACGATTCACTTTTTTTGGATTTTTGATGTAGTTGTGTGTGCATGTCTACCACTATGTGCCTGGATGCTTTGTATGTGTTTACTGTTTCCATAAAAAATCCTTTCATTTAATTAACACCTCTTGCTTTTTCTGAAATTACTTAAGATTCCTTATTAACAGGATAACAGCACAGGCTAAGCTGTGTCCTTGTGAAGGTAGTTCGTTGAACAAAGAAATGCTGGAGACAAACAAGTGCTATATGCTTGACTGTGGTGCTGAGATTTTTGTATGGATGGGAAGGAACACCACACTTACAGAAAGGAAGAAATCAATTTCAGTGACCGAGGTAAAAAAATGACCACCCTTTCAAATTCTCTTATCGTGCTTAGCCCATAGGGATTCTTATGCGCATTATTCTTACCTTTTTTAATGGCTACTTCTTTGCAGGATTTACTGAGAAATCAGGGAAGGTCAATGGCAACCCATTTAACTTTTCTAACTCAAGGATTAGAGACTTCCATATTTAGGTCGTATTTTAAGAATTGGCCTCAAGTGGTGGAGCCAAAGTTGTATGAAGAAGGTCGTGGAAAAGTAGCAGGTTTGTTACCTGTGCAGACAAATTATAGGAAAGATTAGAAAGGGTGATAGCAGAATGGGTGGTTTTACTAATTTAGTAGCTTTAACGCTAACTATTTAGTTCACCTTTTTTCCCAGCAATATTTAAGCATCAGGGCTATGATGTGAAGGAATTGCCAGATGATGAAGACTGCCAGCCATATATAAATTGCCGAGGAAAACTGAAGGTAGTTTGTCAATTCCCCCCCTGAGTTTTGAACCATATATTATCCCAGGTTCCTGTTTGATGAGATGTTAATAATTCAGGTTTGGCGGATAAATGGTGAACACTTGACCCTTATTCCTGATCCAGAACAAACAAAGCTCTTCAGTGGAGATTGCTATATTGTTCAGTATACATATCCTGGCAGTGGGAGGGATGAACATTTGTTTTATGCATGGCTTGGTCGTGACAGTGTACCGGTAAGTGTAGAAAATTATGATAGAGTTCAAAGACAGGGGTCAACCATAGGAATAATATTTTGACTTGTATCTGCACTACCAAAGCTGCTCACACATAATAGAGGAACTTGGGGCAAGATTTAGGTGGTGATTATTTTGTTCTTATAAGATCATGTATGCTTTACTATATATTTGTATAATTTGAAATAAAAAAGCTTTTATATTTTCTTCTCTGAGAAGTCTATATGTTTTTAACTGGTGGGTTGCGAGGTCTTAAGGGTAGAGGGGAAAAAGATGAGAGGAAAATAATCAGTAATTTTGTTTTTCATCTGAAATTATCTTTTTTCAAATTAAAATTAAAAAAAAGGAAAATGAAAACTGCAGTTTTCTTTTCATTGCACATTGTTTCTACTTGAGTTACAAACAAGTCATATTTGCCTGGAAATGCAAAAACATTTGGTATCGGAATTTTATGCTTGTTGTCCTTCTGATACACTTATAGTTTTTCCTTTTTCTTTGAACTTTCTAATAAAATGTTGTAAAATCAATATAAAGTGAAAAGACCCCCTTTATCACAGTGTCTATCTGATGCGCTAACAATCCTTTACTGCTTGCAGGATGATAGAGCAGATGCTATCTCCCACATGAATGCTATAGCAGACTCAAGCAAAAAGGATCCAGTTTTGGTTTGTTCTTTTTTCTCGCATTTATATGCATTACATTGGAAACCTTCCATCCAGTTATTCAAGAAACTGATTTATTGACTGAACTAATATATTTTTCCTTTCCAAAAAAAAAAAAAAATTCTGTATTTAGGTTCAAGTTATTCAAGATAAGGAGCCACTTCTATTTTTCTCAATTTTTCAGACAGTAATTATATTCAAGGTCTGTACTTTGTAAGCTTTTATGATCTTTCATTTTCATTTTCATTTTATGTCAACGTGTATTTTCCCCTTCATTCTCAAGTTAATGTACTGTTAAACATGCACAGTGCTTTATTTATTTATTTTACTTTTTTTTTGTCATTTCCTTCAGGGAGGTTTAAGTAAACGGTACAAGAACTTCATTGCAGAGAAAGGAATTTCGGATGAGACTTATGATGAACAGAAGACTGCACTTTTTCGAGTTCAGGGGATCAGTCCAGAGAACATGCAAGCCATCCAAGTTAACCAGGTAAGTTAGCACAGTGGAATCTACACTATTAGTGTCACCCTTGCTCTCTCAGAGTTGTCTTGCATGACATTCTTTTGCACAATAATAATCCTTGTGATTGTAATGCTACAAAATTACCGTGTAAATGCAAGTGTCAACTTTTGACACCAAAACCATGTAATTGTCTCCTTCACACAACACAGACACAAACAGTTGTGTGCCTATATTGATCATGCCATAAATCTTTTCAACACGCAATACGTATGTTCTGTTTTAATTCAATGGTTTTATTTCTCACTTTGCTATTGATTTCGCCTAATCACCCATTATATGGTCTGTAGGATGAAATCACTGAATTACAGAATATGCCAAAACAGAGTGTTTTTATTTGCTTCTTAAATGCTGTTGCAATTTCATTGTTAATTGATTATGAGCTGAACGTTTCATGCAGGTTTCAAATTCCCTGAACTCCTCGTATTGTTACATCTTGCAAACTGGAACATCCATCTTCACATGGATAGGGAATCTCTCTTCTACTGTAGACCATGCTCTTCTTGACAGAATGCTGGAATTGATTAATGTATGTACGCTGTTGAGCCATCACTAAGTGGCCATATGTTAATGGTTATATGCTTACACTCTGGGTTTATCGACACTACATTGCATTTGTTTTAGTTTTAGGAGGAATAAGTGGGAAAAAGTGATGTTATTTTCTAAAAGGATTTGGATTTTACAACAAAGTTCTGTGGTCTCCCGGTAAGAGTTTAGAATTAAATATTTTAGGTTTTATTCCAAGGTTTAGTATGTTACAGTTGAAGTTTGACATTAAGTCAAGAGTAGCTTGCAAGCTTTGCACCTGAGCTAAAACGTCATGTTTAGTACTTTCTTCTCTTAAAAACACATATCAGAAGAATTTTTATTCAAAATCTCCCTTTTGTTACTCTTGCTTTCCCTTCAATTTTAAAATCAAACACATTTTAAATCTTATCCATCCTCCCTCTTATTTTCCCTGATTGATGCTAAGCTCGTATTTATTTGAATTGAGTTTTCTTCTTAACTTTCCAAAAAAGTAAAGAGAATCATATTTTATCTGGTCATTTGTAGCCAACATGGCAACCTATATCAGTGCGAGAAGGGAGTGAACCTGATATTTTTTGGAATGCCCTTGGTGGAAAAACTGAGTATCCAAGGCAAAAGGAGCTAAAACAACATGTTGAAGATCCACGTCTATTTACGCTTACATATGCTGATGGTATGCAAAATACACTTTCAAATTTCATTCATTCTAAAGATGATGTGCTCTGCCCTGGTTTTGAGTTATTACAGGTGCTAATTGCTGTCAAATTTTTTCTAATGGTGGTTATTGGATCTTATGCTGCTTGGTTGAATTTTGTTGCAGGCAATTTCAAGGTATAGTTAAATTTGGTTTCATAGGCACATGCAGTTAGAAGTTGGTGGACCTTTATGATATATTATATAAGCTTCATATACAATGGTTTTGAATGCCTGATTCAAGCAATGTTGTTCGTAAATTAGAAGCTTCGGATACAAATAGAAGTTGCTTGGGCTTCCTTAGTAAATTCAAGTAGTTTGCAAATTCCCTCCACAAATTTTATGTTTGAAGGCCAATAGCTAGGTCGTGATTTTAGTACATTTTGGTGATTATAAACATGTCAACTACTTTAGCAAATTACTCCTGTATGGTACATTTAGGAGATGATACTTATTTTATTTGTCACAAAATTTGTATTAAGCACGTTCCTTTTATTTTCAGGTGAAAGAGATATACAACTTTACACAGGATGATTTAACCACTGAAGATGTGTTAATACTCAACTGCCACGAAGAAATACATGTCTGGATTGGAAGCCATTCAAACATCAAATCAAAGCAGCAAGCCATCTTGCTTGGCATGGTAACTTATTTGTTTTAACTTGTTTCAAGTTATTTTGGACACAAGTATATCTTTATTTAATGAGTTGCTCGTTTTTGTATCACTTTATGAAACATGGACCTTAACACTTCCATTCAACAATTCAAATGATGTGCAATAAAATCTGATGGTTCATATGGCATGAATTGTTTTAAGGTTACAATTACTGTTAAATGGTCTCATGTGCGATGACTTTTTATACCACTTATAGTCACATGACATGGTTTAAGTGCATTGATTAACAAATAATATACTTTAGGTTATTCAGTTTTCACCTCTATTTGTGTTTTTGTGTCATGACCTGAATTCCGGGTCAGTGTTCGACAATGAAGGAGCGGTGCTGTGAGGACACTCCACAGATGCTATGCATCATAACATACATATCATAAAACAAATTATATAAAATTTCACAGTATTTTGTAAAAATTCAAAATATTCTTCAAAATAATATATAATACTTATTACAATGTAAAATTCAAACTTTAAATAAAATTGTGTAATAATGGTGCACTTTAAGACATGAAATCAAGATTTAAAAGAAAAGCCTTGCGGAAACAAGCAAGACATACCAATTAAAATCGAAGATACCAGTTAAAAACAAAGAAGCAGAAACTCTCAACAAATTCAACATGCTAGCTGAAATTAAGAAACTAAACGAACTCAATGAAGGAATGACATTTAATATAGATCTTAGATATTATAAATTATAAGTTGTGTACAACTCATACACACTAAGCATTAATATGGTAATAAAATACAAGTTAGATCAAATAACAAATGAAACCCTAAGATTTTCAAAAGAGAGCACCGTGGGATGATCGGTCGTGCACTGATTGGTTCGGTAAGAGAGGCAATGGCTTGTGCGTGATTGATCATCCCACAATGCTCTCTTTTGAAAACCTTAGGGTTTCATATATTGTTTATATCTAATCTAACATGTATTTCAATATCTTATGGCAATATGTTTTGTGTGAGTGTGTGTCCAACTTACAATTTATAGTATCTAAAATGTATATGAATTTTTATTTCCTCATCAAGTTGGTTGAACTCTTTTTTTATATTATTTTTCAGTTTCTTAGTTCTTGTTAGCAAGTTGATTTTGCAGAGTGTTTTTGCGTCTTCACTTTTGATTGATATGCCTTGCTTGGTTTTGCAAGAATTTTCTTTTAAATTTTGATTTGGTATCTTAGAATGGTTTTATTTTACTGTTTTATTTAAAGTTTAGATTTTTATATTGTAATAAGTATTATGGACTATGATTTGTTTTTATTGGTTATGAAGGATATTTTGAAATTTTATGAACTGTTGTGAAATTTTATATAATTTGTTTTATGATATATATGTTCTGAGATTTAGTATAGGTGCAGTGTTCTCACAGTCCTGTTCCTATGTTGCCAATCACGGATCAAAATTCGAGTTGTTACAGTGTGTATTTCTTCTCATAGTTTCACTTGAAACTGGCAGAAATTCCTTCAGACAGACCCGCTTGTTGAAGGACTATCTTCTGAGACTCCTATTTATGTCGTTACAGAGGGGCGGGAACCACCTTTCTTCACTCGCTTCTTTGAGTGGGATTCATCAAAGGCAAATGTAAGTGGATCTAATTGTGGCACGTGGGACTGAATACGTGGATAATACCTGATGTTCTAGCAAATACAATTTTCCTAACTTTGATGGTGCCACGTGGGAAGTATCATAACTCCAAAATGGTAGTGGGAGATATAAATTGTCTTCTGCAGTTAAAGTGATGCATTTGTGTATTGGGGGAGTGGTGGGGATTCAGTGAACCACTATCAAAACTGCAGCTAATAAACGTTCTCCATAAACAAAGAGGCATACACACCCTCAGTTTCCTCGTAGTCTCTTTTCTTTTTTACTTTATGACTAGACATGCTCACATTTTGAAGCATATAGTGAACCTCATGAAAACTAGTAGATAGCGATGAAATTTCCTTGTGATGTATTCAGTGCACAGTGAACTTTAGTTAACGATTTTAACATGGTTGTGGACCTTGTAGATGCATGGAAACTCCTTTGAACGAAAGCTTGCTATTCTAAAAGGAAAGAAGCAAAATCTTGAAGTAAGTGTGGTATCTTACTTTGCAATACTAGTCTCGTGCATTTGGATGGGTGCATTTCCTGGCTCTGAAAGCTCTGGTAAAATGCTGAAGAAGCCAAAGAATGTCACTCGCCCAAATATTCCTTTATCAGCAATGACCATTGAGCATAGCTCTATTTTTTCAGCTGAATGTATAGCCTAAGAATTTCAATTTGGATTTATATGACATGCACTTAACTGATTCTTGCTTCAGGTTCATCCGGCCATACTGTTTTATCCCATTGTAATCTTATTTCATCTCATGTGGGATGCATTATTATTAGCTTGAGGTGATGATGTTGTGGAAAAAGATAATGAAATTTTTAACCTTGTATTTATAGATATCAGATTTGTTTTTGCACGTTAGGTTCTGGACAACATTTGGCCTCTTTGATTGTAATATAAGGTTGAATTTATTCATGGTTCATTTTATTTGTTGTGCAGGTTCATACAGGTAAATCATGGAAAGGATCCTCCAAGGAGTCAACTCCAGATGGTTTGAGAAGCAAGTCTGTAAGTTCAAATGGGAGAAGTAGTTCATCTCCAGTAACCAGTGCTTCAGTCACACACTTTAATTCTTCAACAAACTTCCAAATCTCCACCCCAACTCCGACAGCAAGAAAGCTCTTTCCTGGGTCTCCCTTCCATGATAGTGCTGGTAATATAGAATCATTTAATTTGTTAATATGGCATGCAGCGAACAAATTTTCTGTTTCCCCCCAATCGGAGTCATTGGAACAAATAATTATCAATATAGATGCAGTAAATACGAGTTACATAAGAGGTTTTGTCCCATGGTATATGGCCCCTGGTCAGATAATGGCTAGTTAAGTGCTTTATCAGATTGAATAGATGCAGCCACCATATGTTTATGACATAATAGAAATTTGACATGATTAACATACAATTTTTTTGTGGGACAGTCTTTTGTGAATTTCTACTCTGTCATCCCATTGCATGACCTGATTGACATTTTTATTAAAACTTCATTGTTGGTCATTTCAGGTTCTCCAAAAGCAGAAGCAGAATCCCCTTCTCAGGCTGCAGTTTTAGATCAGGTTGATGGCAATGATGCTAGTGAGAACTCAGTGATCTATCCTTATGAGCGATTGAAAGTGAATTCAAGTGATCCAGCAACGGACATAGATGTAACCAAAAGAGAGGTAGCCATCTTGTTTTCATCATCTAAACCTTCACCATTTATCGTTGCAGCACATCATTTGACTATAAAACTAGCTGCTACAATTCTAATTCTTTTCAGGGAAATTTTGGCTATATTGAGAATGCCCTTTTTGAAGATTTGTTTTTCAATGATGATACCAAATTAAGATTTTGAGTGGCTATTTTTTAGAATTTGATTCTGCTGTGTTTGCCTTTGCATTGCTGTGGTGTAACCTCTATCAATTGAATATCAGCTCAATTCAGCAGCTAATTACAGTTTATGAATTTAGGGGTACTTATGCGACGATGAGTTTCGAGAGAAGTTTGGAATGCGGAAAAAAACATTTTACGGGCTTCCAAAATGGAGACAGGACAAGCTGAAGAAATCTCTTCATCTTTTTTAAGGGAGATCAGAGCTGGATACAGAAATATCATCTTACCATCTTAGAAAAGTGAAATCTTTTATACTTACTAACAGGTTTTGGGCATTGATGGCATCTAGGGTTTCTTGAATCTGTTATATTGACTACTATCCATCTTCATAGCATAATCATTATGCATGGAGAAATGTTGTTTATTGAAAAGAAGGTACCTGGTCTAAGTCATGCCGCTTGTAGTTGAAACCGATTTTTAGCTTGTATTTGACTTTGCTGGTCTGTCATGCTTTTTTTACAAAAAAAAAAAATTGTTTTGAATTATTTTTAGATATTGTTGTATTGATTTTAAAAATAAAAAATATATTATTTTAATATATTTTTAAATAAAAAATAATTATCACAATATCATTTAAATAAAATGTCTTGGTCAACCATTCTAATCTAATCTCTTATGAAATAATTATTAGTAATGTATTTGGTGTGTTGGATAAAAACATTTTTTAGCATAATCTTCTTTTACTAAGGTTACAAAGAATTTTAATGGTACTGTTAATCTTAGTTTAGCAGGACAGCTTTACAGCCTTGATTATTTTATCTAGCATGATTTTAAATTAAATTATGAGAGAATTGAATTAATGTGACTTAGTGGATGATTTTATAGGTTTAAGGGCACTGGCAAAAAAAAATGATATTTTTATATAAAAAAAGAACTATCTAGTTTAATTTTTATTGTTTAAATTATTTTTTACTTAATTACATGTCAAAAAATAAATGATTGTAATATTAATTTAATTTTATAATATTTATTTGAAACTACAATAATTTTATAAAAAAATAAATTTACACGCATTATAGAAAGCGAAAAAAAAAAAGGTTCATAATAACTGTGTCTTCTTTATTTGATAGTTTAATAGCAGTGTCAGAAATATTCTCTGAGACCCAGTTATTTTTTTCATTAAATAACACTGCCAAGTGGCTGGTGTAATGCGTAGCCAGCCGAAAATTACGCGGGTCTCGAGACTGATCGAACGGTCATAATTTTATATTGCGGTTCTGTTTTCTCTTTTGTTAGTAAATACTTTTTCTCACCAAACTCATGATTGTCTCTGATGGATAATTGGATTCGGGCAAAGCAAGACAAAGATTCGCTTCAAGAACACAAAAGGCTCAAAATAATAATATTGCTGTCTTCTTAAAGCAATTACTTGAGGGCTAAGCTCAATAAACTGTGTTTCTTCCATTTCCATTGCTTTTATCAGCCCCGCAAGCAGCTTGATCGTTACACGAAGCAACCATCGCTTACAAATCAAACGTTCAGACCTTAAAAAAAACAAAAAACTATTCCCAATAAACAAAATCAATTTGTATATTTTTCCATGAATTATTTATAAAAAAAAGAAGAAATTAATGTTATTACTGCAATTATTGGAGTAAGTATGAAAGCATCCTTCCATGTTTTGAATTTGAATGATCCACCCAGTGATGCGTGGTGATATCTCTACCTCTACTATTTTCTATCCGTAAGGAACTTCTCTATCACGGCGTCACGTCGCCAAAAGAAAATATATAGAGGGCGAGGCACACTCATCATCGTCAGAGGTTTGAATTTCGAAAACCCGTCAACACCTCCTTTTTACTTCAATTTAAGTTAATTACATCCCATTTTCCTGATTATAATTATAAATAAAAGTCAAGCCGAGCATATAGATTTTCCAAGATATTTAACCCCCACTGCTTCCACATTTATTTGTAAAATCACAGAGCACTTTATTAGTTTATTTACCTTCCTGTCGTCGGCTACTCCATTATTACACCACCCTTTCCTTTCCCAGACAAATCACTGCAATTTTCTTGCAGTTTTCGGTCGCCGGAAATGACTTGCCGTCGACTCCCGCTCGCCTTTCTATTCTTTCTGTATTTAGTAATTTCCTCCCAGTCCCTGGACTTCGATAACTTGCACAAAAAGCACAAATCCAAAATAAAAGGTCCCATCAAAACCCTAGTGATTATAGTCATGGAGAATCGCTCTTTCGATCACGTCCTCGGCTGGCTCAAGTCAACCCGACCCGAGATCGACGGCTTAACCGGATCCGAATCGAATCGAATCTCTGTTTCCGACTCCAACGCCGATGAAATCTTCGTCTCCGACGACGCGGTCTTCATCGACTCGGACCCTGGCCACTCATTCCAAGCGATCCGAGAACAGATATTCGGTTCAAATGAGAGCTTCGCTGACCCGGCTCCAATGAGCGGGTTTGCGCAACAAGCGAAGAGCATGAGTGACAAAATGTCGAAAATCGTCATGAGCGGGTTCAAACCGAGTCGGGTACCGGTGTACACCGAGTTAGCGAACGAGTTCGCCGTTTTTGACCGGTGGTTCGCTTCGGTTCCCGCGTCAACTCAGCCGAACCGGCTCTATGTTCACTCGGCAACCTCACACGGAGCCATGAGTAACGTGCGGAAAGACCTCATCCATGGATTCCCTCAAAAAACGATCTTCGACTCACTTGATGAAAACGGCCTCAGTTTTGGAGTTTATTACCAAAACATCCCTGCTACCCTTTTCTTGACGTCGCTGAGGAAATTAAAGCACGCATTGAAGTTTCACAGCTACGAACTGAAGTTCAAATTGCATGCGAAGCTAGGGAAGTTACCTAATTATGTGGTGGTGGAGCAGAGGTATTTCGATGTGGAGTTATTTCCTGCCAATGATGATCACCCATCACATGACGTGGCGAGAGGACAAAGGTTTGTGAAGGAGGTGTACGAGACATTGAGGAGTAGTCCACAGTGGAAAGAAATGGCGCTTTTGATTACTTATGATGAACATGGCGGGTTTTATGATCACGTGCCTACGCCAGTGCGCGGGGTGCCGAATCCGGATGGGATTATTGGATCTGACCCGTATTATTTCCAGTTTAACCGGTTGGGTGTTCGGGTTCCTACTCTTTTGATCTCTCCTTGGATTGACAAGGGAACTGGTAAGTGTTTGAATCTTTGTTGTTTTGTAAGTGTTTTATTTTGTTGCTTAAGGATTACGTTGTGTAGAAAACGTTTTTGCACAAGAAAATAGGAGGGGGTGGTGTGGAAGTGGATTGATTAGGAAATGATTGTGGGTGTGTATATGTGGTGCATTGCAGTGATCCATGAGCCAGTTGGGCCAAGACCATCTTCTCAATTTGAGCACTCATCAATCCCCGCAACGGTGAAGAAACTCTTTAACTTGAAATCGAATTTCTTGACAAGGAGGGATGCATGGGCTGGTAGTTTTGAGAACTGCTTTTACCTACGCGACACTCCTCGTGATGATTGTCCAGGTTTGGCATCAATATCCTGATCGTCAGCCATAAATATTTAGCTATGTTTAGCTCTTCTTTTGAACAGATAAATTGCGTTGTCTTCTGGCTTACAAAATGTTACTGAACTTTGCTGATTGCTTGAGGGTTAAGGTAGGATATGGCCGTGCATCCCTGTTTAATTGGATAGTATTTATATTTGATTTCGTCCTAGAAATGCTTTTGTTTGATTTACCTATAATTTCACCTTTAATGGGATTATCTTTTTGTCCATAGATAGATTTTATTGCATCCGCCAATTGGCTGCCTGCCTTCAAATTCTTAGATTATATTTTTCTAACTGACAGAGACTTAAATCTGTGCAAAATTTATTTCCTCCCCCAATCGGTTGCCTCCCTTCAAATTCGTAGCTAATATTTTTCTTACTGGCAGAGACTTGGATCTGTGCAAAATGTGGGACCATATAGGGTCTTCTACATGTTATGGCCAGGGAGGGTGCTGATTTCTGTAGCAACATCCCAGACCTTTATTGGTATTTTCTTGTTGTCTTTTTGCTGGTAGAAGAGCAGGAAGACATGATTAGTTTGTCCGTGGTTTTCTTCTTCATATGCACTTCCTTTTAACTTACATGTCTTTATAGCTATAATGGAGATCGGAGACAAGATTTAAGCCTTTAAGCCATATGGATTTAGAAATTTAGATGTGGAAGCCTGTCAAGAGTGAGGAGACACTGTTTTTGGTGTCAGTCTACGTGTATGATATATGCTGACACGTCTACTATGGCATTGCACGAACCATTGGTTCGCACAGAAATCTCCTGACCAAACATTATTTAGAAATATTGATATGTTGCCCCGCCCCATATGATTTAAAATTATTCCTGAAATTTGTTTACAGAAACCCTGCCCGAGGTGACAACATTAATGAGGCCATGGGGACCAAAAGAAGATGCAAGCCTCACAGAATTCCAGGTCGAGATGATCCAGCTTGCGTCACAGCTCAACGGTGATTATGTACTGACTGCTTACCCAGATATTGGCAAAAGCATGACAGTGGGTGAAGCCAACAGATATGCCGAGGATGCAGTTAGGAGGTTCCTTGAGGCCGGCAGGGCTGCTCTAAGAGCTGGAGCAAATGAATCTGCTATTGTTACAATGAGACCTTCACTCACTAGCCGAATTCCAGAGGGGGGTCATGGTAACTACCAGAAAACCTATTAATTCCTCGCAAAACCACCCCTATATATATGAATTTAAATTCAAATATACAACTACTGTGTAAATATTTAATGTAAATTGCAATTGAATCTGCTATTGCTACAATGAACCCGCTATTGGCTGTAGTCGTAAAAAACTGATTGTCAGATTCTCAAGAGTGGAGATTGTGTACCTTGCATCTTGTTCTTGAGAGAACACGGAAATAAGAGGCCCTGTAGCCATTTCACACCGAGTTGCTGCCGGAAAAATTCCCATTGTGTTATTTGGTATTTGGAAAAATTCCCTCATATTCAATCGCTCACTTCAATTTCCTTCATCAACGGATTTGCATCCTCTCATATTATACGACATCCAAATAGCTGAATCTTAAGTTAAAACGACAAGTTGAAGGCCTATCCATTCCGTAAACAAGTCTTTGAAGGAGAACGAGCTGCCAGTCAACAACCTCCTCTAAATGGTCCTACCAAAAAATAACAAGAAGTAGAAATAAAAAAACTGGCCACAGGAGCAGCTACCATTCAGCGCTATATCCACACACAATAGAGCAGGTAGTCGTAAACTAGGCTGTATCTTCCATCTCCTGCTTGCAGCAGCCAACCCTCTCTCCCAAGATACCAATGGAGGTCTCATGGGAACAAAGTGTTACAGACTCCATCAACACCATTTACCTGCTCTTCTCAGCTTACTTGGTCTTTATGATGCAACTTGGCTTTGCCATGCTATGTGCTGGCTCGGTCAGGGCCAAGAATGCCATGAACATCATGCTTACAAATGTTGTCGATGCTGTTGTTGGGAGCATCTCTTATTACCTCTTCGGCTTTGCTTTTGCATTTGGTGACGGCGCCAATTCTAACCCTTTCATAGGCACAACCTTCTTCGCTCTCAAAGATATTCCCGACACTTCTTATGACTACAGTTACTTTCTTTACCAATGGGCTTTTGCTATAGCGGTTGCTGGAATCACCAGTGGCTCCATAGCTGAAAGAACCCAATTCAGTGCTTATCTTGTTTTCTCATTTTTCCTCTCTGGATTTGTGTACCCAATTGTGGTTCACTGGGTTTGGTCATCAAGTGGTTGGCTGTCACCTAGTTCAGAGACGCTGTTCGGCTCCGGTGCTATTGACTTTGCTGGCAGTGGCGTCGTTCACTTGGTGGGAGGGATTGCTGGACTTTGGGGCTCTTTCATACAAGGTCCTCGAGTGGGCAGGTTTGATGCGTTTGGCAAGCCCGTGCCCATGCGTGGGCACAATGCAACTCTTGTGGTGCTTGGGACATTCTTGTTGTGGTTCGGCTGGTTTGGGTTTAATCCTGGTTCATTTGGTAAGATTCTTGTGGCCTACCCCAACACAACCAGTCAAGGTAACTGGACCGGTGTTGGCCGGACTGCGGTAACAACTACGTTGGCCGGTTCAACTGCCGGACTCACGACCCTATTCGGCCGCCGATTACTAGTAGGCCATTGGGATGCATTAGATGCTTGCAATGGATTACTTGGTGGTTTTGTTGCCATTACTTCAGGATGCTCTGTTGTGGAGCCATGGGCAGCTATTGTATGTGGGTTTTGTGCAGCCTGGGTCTTGATTGGGCTAAACGTCTTGGCCTTAAAGCTGCAATTCGATGACCCATTAGAGGCAACTCAACTGCATGGTGGGTGTGGTGCTTGGGGTCTGATATTCACTGGATTATTTGCCAAAAAGGAATTCGTAATCCAAGTTTATAACTCAGGTGCGGCAGGAGTGGTAAGACCCTACGGCCTCTTATTAGGTGGTGGATGGGGTCTGATCGGATGCCAAGTGGTTGAGTTGCTGGTAATAGTGGCCTGGGTTAGCATAACAATGGGACCAGTTTTCTTTGCACTTGATAAGCTTAAGATGTTCAGAATATCAATCGATGACGAGGTAGCAGGCCTTGATATCTCCAGTCATGGAGGCTACGCCTATGCTGCCCATCCGCAAGAGAACCATCCTCTCTTCTACTCCGATTATGTGGGTATCCAAGGTCTAAATGATTCATGATTCAGCAGCATATCTCCACTGTATCATTGGCGCTTTGTTTTGCTGTTTTTTCCCTTTTTTTCTTTTTGGTCAATTCAAGTATTTTTTTCTCATCGATTCCTTTCAATTAATTTGTTGCTCCGAGAGAATCTACATATTCTTTTTGATGTGTGTGTATATAGAATTATAGATAGCTCTGCCGAAACTTTCCCAGGCACATACCGCACTATTACTTGACAATCAATCAGCCGCGCCATGTGCATGCCCTTCCTGAGTCCTGACACTGGACGCTAGGAGTAACCAAGACTTGTTTGAAGTATCCGATTTTATTTCTCTTAAACTAGTTAATTTCCCGCACTATTTTGTGGGCCGAACAATTTTTTTTTATAATTATTGGGATTGAAATAATTAATAGATTTTGCTAGTTCAAAAATAAAATATAACATCCACACATGCAAAGTTTGATATAATAAAACACATCAATATATACTATTATAACAACAACATCAAAAGATTAACATCTAAAAATATCATTATTATTATTGCTAAAACAATAAAAATTATTAAATTATTTCAAGGAGAAAAACACTCAGAAAACATTAATGTGGAAGCAATAAAAAAAAACTAAAATTATCATTATTATTATTATTATTGCATGAATAATGGGAAAATAAATTCAATAAAAAATAAAAAAAACCTAAAAACTTTAACAAAAGAGCAAACGAAATAAAAATAAACATTATTAGCTAAAAAACATTATTTAACATGAAAAAAAAAACTCCAAATGTAAGAACAAAGGAAAAAAAAATATCAATTTTCAAATGATCATAAACACGAACTAAAATTTAAGAACAATATTTTGAAAAAAATGTTATCTCAACAAAAAAGAAAATAATAAAAATTAAAAACCAAAATTAAAGGCATATATATATATATATATATAAACATGGACAAAAATAGGAACTATTTAAGAACTATAGAAAATTAAATGAATTAAAATAAAAACTTAAAAGTATAGGGGTCAAAAACAAAACCAAATATATTATCAATTTCAATCAAATAAAAAAATCAAATAAAATATAACATTTATATATGCAAGATTTAATATATTGAAATGCATCAACACACTCTATTATAACAATAGGAAAATCGAAACCTTAACATCTAAAAATATCATCACTATTACTATTAAAATAATAAAAATTATTAAAGTACTCCGAGAAAAAATCAAAAACATTAACAAAAGAGGAATCATGAAAAAAAAACTAAAATTATTATTATTATTATTATTATTATTATGGCGTTAATAATGGGGGGAAATTCAATAAAAAAAAATGTCAATAACTTACAAAAGAGCAAACAAAAAATGAAAATAAAATAAAATTATAAGCAAATAATAATAATTTGACGTGAAAATAAATAAATAAAACTAAAAAAAAAAAACAAAAAAAAATATATAAGTGAAAAAAATCTAAAAAAAAAATTTAAGCAGGTAAAAAAATGATTTAGAAGAAAAAAATAATTAGGCACGCTAAACAGGAGTCGAAGCAATGACATCCTGCTTAGAAAACAGACGTTTTAACAACTGAGCTACAGGCATTTCATCGTATTTTATTGTGTCAAAATAAATAAATATCATAAAACAGCAAACCGAACGAACCAACCCAAACTGAACAACACTATTATAATCCTAACTGAAAACTGAACAATACTATTATAATCCTACACACAATGTACAGCAACTGACTAAGAACTCTTTTAGTGTATTAGATAATTCTCTTTGGATCACGTTTTTTTTCCTGCAAGTTAAGGCATTTATGATATCAACGGGTTACACCATATACTTTCTTCACTTGATATGCGGATTGTTATTAACGGTTACTAACAGAGGGCGGAGGAAGTGTTTGGAAGATGGCTCGTGAAGGAATTCGATCCAGACCACACTGGTGGTGGTGGCAATCTGACCAAATCCAAGTTAGAGTTCTGAACACCTACCGCAAGAGATTAAACAAAATCTTGACTTCAGAGCCTTGGAATTGATACAAGTATTCATTCAACATTACATCTCGGAGTTGCATAAACTGGAGGCAGATGTAGAAACATTTAAACAAAATTTCAGGGCAAGGCTACAAGTCAATAAATAAAATCATAAGATTGGTGATTACATTTCGCTCCACCAAAATTTGTGTTACATGCTCATATTGATCTAGGCTAATACCTTACAAATTGTCGCTTTTCATCCCCATCACTCTGCCTTCCATACGGATTGCTCTCACTGAAACCATTTCGGCTTCCTTTATTTGCTTTCTTCCTAAACTTGGAAGCATTGCTGTCCATATTCAGATTCATCTTTGGTGGAGAAGAAAAGCAAAATGACGCAGCAACAGCCTACATATATCCAATATTAGCCATTTCATTGCTCAAAAAATAAATATAATCATTCAAGCAATCACCTTCTAGAAAGCAAGGACCACGAATGGTACCTGCAGATCGAGTCGGTGGACATTAAAGATGTCCTTCATAGAATGTGAATTATAGGCCAGTATGTAAGATCTATATGCATCTTTAGCTGACTGGTTCAAATAGTAGTTGCTGGCCACCAACTTCTCCTGAAACAATCCAGTAATTCTATTTAAGTTCCTTGTAACATTAGTTATTACAATGAAACATACAACAGCGAGGAAGTGGGAAAGTACCAGATGTGATTGAACATTTGCCAGCTTCTTCTGATCAAATTCATACTCCTTGACAGGGACTTTCGCCGCCTATAAGAGAGAGAATAAGTTTTAGAGTACACAAAAGGCAAAAGCAACCTTCATTCTTTATAAACATTCTCCTTTTCAATCTGATAGACAGCAGATTTCAAAACCCTAATGCTGCGCATCCTACAGCATGATGAAATGAAACCAGCTACTTATTGCATTAAGGTGGTGCCCTCTTCATAAGACAAAAGATTGGGGATGTGTAAAGATAAGAAGCCGTGAAAAAATTGCTATATACCTTCAGATAGCGCAAAAATTGCAGCTCTTCTGGAATCAAGAAAAGCAAGGCATTTCCTTTTGCACCTTCTCCTCGGGCTGTTCGACCAACCCTGTGAATGTATTCCTGAAAGCAATAATTTCAGGGCACATGTTATTGAGCATGAGAACATTGAGCTCTTAATGAAACATTCTAGCCAAAAAATATGAGCACCTTAGGTTCATCAGGAGGATCAAACTGCACAATCCAGTCCTACAAGCAGAAAGGGAAAGAGAAGGAACAAATATTAGCTGGCATAAAAAGGAAAAGCAGCTTCCATGGTCTGAATGATAAACTATTCTTTTATGTGAGCAATTTTCAAATTTTGAAGCCAGATCCTTTCAAAAATCCCAAAAAACATGGCGAGTCCAAAAATCCAAATGCATACCATCTCTAATGGTTGGCAACATTAATGACCCAAATTATTTTTCAGTCTCTTTATTCTCTCTTTTTTATTCTAAAAAGATTACTTAGTTCTAGTGATAACCCAGTCATAATGCAATATCTCAAGCTAAACAGAATTCTCACTATACTCCCAGATATCCACAAGTCATTGTCAGTGTTCCTCACACCCACAAACACAACACACTTATAGGGGCAAGATCCTAGCAAATATTAGCAAGTCTGTAACTTTGAGAAAGAAACATACCACAGAAGGAATATCAAGTCCACGAGCAGCAACATCAGTACAAAGCAAGATGCCCTTCTCTGCTTTGCAGAAATCAAAAAAGGTAGAGGTTCTTTTTTGTTGCTTTTGTTTTCCATGGATATCAAAGCATTCCACATGGATGTATCTAAGAAGGTCAGAATGGAATTTGACAGAGTTACATGAAGAGAAGAAGACCATCACTTTCTTTGACAAGTTTCTCTTCAAAAAGGAGTACAAAAGAACAAATCTCTTGGCACTTGGCACTACACAATAGCCTTGCTGCAGACCTTCATTTGTGACCTACAATACCCGACATCTTGTCAGGTTTAAAGGCAGGTAACTTGTGCTTGCATGTACAACTGCTTATGTGTATGAAAATGTTTACAGACATAGAAGCAACAGCACATCTACCTTTGTTCTACCATCATCCACGTCAATATAGACAGGAGCTGTCTGAAATGAAATGCGAGCAAGGTCCTCCACCTGAGATTGAAACCCAGAATTTTGTATCAGCCAGAAAATAAAATACTGAATTTCACTATCAAAAAAGGAAAAAGAAAAGGGAAAAGGGCTGAATTTGTGTTACAAGCTTAATCATTGAAAATCTAAAAAAAATGGTTCAAATATTGAAAGGAAAAGCATGAGATAGCTGAACTAAGATCAAAATGTAATGCCTTGGGAAAGATACCTTTTTAGTTTGGGTAGCTGAAAATAGGGCAGTTTGCCTAGCCTGCACATTGATTAGTAAACCACATTGATTAGTAAACCACATTGACTATTGCCAGAAGGAAATCAAAGAATGCCATTACAGCCATAAATAGGAGCATAGCTCATTGGAAGACACCATATCACTGAATTTTATCAAACATCAGCATTTGAACTCAGGTTTTAGCAAAGGAAACATAATCAAGAAAATTCAGGACCCCATTCAGTTCGCACTGAAAACAAGAAGAGGTTGATGAGACTTGTTTAATGCAAATATACCAAATACTGAAAGAGCAACCAATCAACTCACTTCAAAGAGCTGCTGTGAATACTGTTTGGAAAACACAGGTTGGACCAGCATGGTTAACATACATTGTTTCAGAAAGAACATTTTATCCAATGAAAGTAGAATTTGCCAAGTTTACACAACTTTCAGAGATGCCACTGCGTTATGAACATATCTTTTTTACATCTAAATAAAAAAATCATATATAATTACCACAACTTAATTTACCTTTGGTAAAAGTTTGGTGATTTGCTTCATTTCTTCCTCAAAGTTTGCCTCCAATATCCTGTCTGCTTCATCAATAATGAGACACTGCAAGTTCAAAAGGTTATTTACAAATCAGGGCACGCTTCTAAGCACCAAGCAACTAATTTTAGCAACAGGGAGCAGCATCTGGTTGCTAAGACTTTGTGTGAGTCTTATACTGCATCCACTAACTATTTTAGCTAATATAGTCAAAAACTAGTCGACCAATTTAATTAGTTTGAAAATAAAACGAGTAAATCATCTTCTATAACAAGGTTAAAGCTTTATAAAAGTTACCTTTAGGTTCTTATAAATAAATCCCTTTGTGTTTTGAAGATGATCAAGAAGTCGACCAGGTGTTGCCACCAGTAAATTTACTCCTTTAACAATGCGTTCTGCTTCTCCTCTTCTTGCTGCACCACCAATAACCAAGCCAAGAGTCTGGGAGTGATACTTGAGAAGGTCTTTTGCCACAGCATGAGTCTGCAGAGTTGATTATTGAATTAGTCAAGGAAAACAAGAAGTGAACTATTCGGAGACATAAATTTTCGCTTTTACAAACACATTTTTTTCTCTTTTCATTCTGTGGCAAGTTGATACCAAATTATAGCATGCTACCAATATAAAGTCGCATCACTTTCCTCTAAAGCTAAAAAAAGCAAGTTCAAATTGCAAAAGCCATCAAAGCAAAGTCCATTAGCAAAGTGACACACTGCCAGCTAATTTACAATTCAAATATAAGATGGTAATTACACATAGGAAGAAGCATGGGTATGCCAACGCAAAGTACAGGATTCAATCACACATTTCCATGTCAAAAACAGAAAACACTTAGCATCTAGCTTCCAAAATATCATAGAAACTTCAGCTCTACCATCAAAATTAGAATTTATCAGCAAGCAAAATTTATAAGTCGTACAAAGGGGGGGAAATCCATTTAGCAACAGGAAAGTACACAATAAATTCCTTTTTTCTTGGCATCATCCATAATTACATGGGGAGAAATGAGGTAATATCTATTAGTCCATGAAATCCTACTGCTGGCTCACAGATAATTTCTATAGGCTTCCTGATTGAAAATTAAACCAGGTTTGTCTAATGCTATCTAAATGAGAATAGAAATGCAGCTTCGCAAGGATACATCTGCAGTACAAGGATTACTTTACCTGTATAGCAAGTTCTCTTGTCGGGCAAATAACAACCACCCCGGTTCCATTGCGAGGGGCAAAACGAACACTATATAATAACTCTACAGCTGGTATTAGAAATGCAAGAGTTTTCCCAGAACCCGTCCTTGCAGCACCAAGAACATCTTTTCCCACAAGAAGCGGCGGGATTGCCCTGGCTTGAATCTGTATTTGCGATGAAACATTAGTTATAAAAAACGTTAAATGCATAAATAGGAGAATATATGTATGATATCCTACATTGTATAGAAATAACTGTGGACAGTATGTTCTTCCTCTAGGCAGAGCTATAAGAACTATTTTTTATATAGGAGTCCCAACAAGATAGAAACATTGCAAGGCTAGAAAAAACATCGCCAGGAATTTAGAAAGCTTGAAGTTCTAATAAAACTAATGCATGGGACATTGATGCGGGCAAAACCAATAAAAACTATCAGGTTCCTTAGCCTAAACCGTACAAGAAAACAATATACCTGAGTCAAATACTCAAACCCTGTCTCTTGAATAGCCTTACGAGTGGGTTCAGATAATCCCAAAGAGTCAAATGACTCTGTGCTCATAATTCCACCGCCACTTTTCACCTTCTTCACCGTCTTTTTCTCTTTCTCTTCCTCTTCCTCTTCACTTTCCTTCTTACTTGTCTCTTTTTTCTTTTTCTTCTCTTTTACCTCCTCAACTTGCCTATCATCGTCCTCCTCCTCTGCTCCTCCTTCGATTTTATCTTCTGCTTCTTTTCCATCTTTTTTATTTTTGTTTCTCTTACGCTTTCTCTTCTTCTTCATCTCTTCCTCTTCCATTGATCTGTTGAGCTTCTCTTCCGCCATGGCGGCCACAGATTTCTGATTCTAGCTAGCTAGCTAGCTAGGGTTTTGTTTAGATAGAGAGGGATTGAGACGATGAATGAGCTTCGGGTTTTTGTCATTTTTATGTAAAACTCTTAAACCCTCTGAAAACAAATCTAATTGGGCCCAATAAGAGAGATATAAGAATTCTCTGGGCTTTTGGGATCACTGATTTCTTGGCTTATTTATTTAACTTTTAATATATTTTTTAGTTATTGATTAAATATGTTTGATTTAAAAATAATTGTATTTAAGTTTTTTTCATTTTTTAACTGATTTCTTGACTTAAATAATAAAAATTTAAACTTTAGATACCCTTGACTCTTTGAAATAATTATAAAAAACATTAAAGCATTTACTCGAATATTACGATTTATTATGATAATATAATTATAAATTTATTCTTATAAATTAAGATAATAAATTAATTTGGGGGTAAAATATCTATGAAAATTCAAATATTTTTCAATTTCACCCTTGTTATTTTTTAATTTATAAATAAACCATAAAAATATATTTTTTCTTCAATCCCCTCTATTATTTTTTTCATCTTTCATATATCGTCTTTATTATTTTAATTGTTATTTACTTTATTTGGGATATTTTTTCAATTTATTTTTTATAAACCTCATCCTTCTTGGATTTTTTTTCTATATTTTTTTTTCTTTATTGTTTTTGTTGTTTTTTTCTTTTCTTTTTATTAATATTTTCTCATGACTTCATCCTTCATAATAAACTTTGTTCAAAGTCAAGCTTTTGATTGAGCCCGTGATCAAGATTTCACAAGTTCTAAGTTTTAGATAATATATTAGTTTCAGGAGTTTCGTCTGAATTTGCTTGATTTTTTTATTTTTAAAGCTATTTTTATCCTTTTTTATTTTTTACAGTTTGATTCTATTGGGTTAACTCGTATAGTTTTTTTTTTCAATTTTACCCCATATTGTTTTTTAATGAGTAAATGATGTATTAAATTACAAATGTTTTTCAATATCATACTCTATGATTTTCTAATCTTTCAAATTTTGTTCTCAATATTTTAATTGATATTTATTTTGAATGAAATCATTTTTAAATTAATAATAATAATAATAATAATAATAATAATAATAATACTTTTATATTCCTTGAGTTTTGTTCTCACATATTTTATCCTCATTTCTTATGTTGGTATTTTTTTTCTTTTACAAATTATATTGTTGTAAAGTTAGAAGAATATACTAAACATTTCATGCAAAATTTAAAATCATCACTCATCCATGATACCATTTATATTTCGGTCCCTTGTTTTTTAATTTTGATCATAATGAACAAATTGCATTTAATTGTCCTTAATCTTGGTCTAAAAAGGATGCAATTATGCAAAAAACAACACGTTGCCTATTTCTTTTCTTTTAAATAAGATGCTCGTGACACATAATATTACTATTAGAAAAGAAAACAAATAACATGACCCTAGCGTGCAAACATGACGTCTCATTTAAAGCTTGTTTGGCACAGCTGTTGCTGTTGCTGTTGTGGTTGAGGTTGACAAAAAGTTGGTTTCTAAAAAGCGTTTTTAGCTGCGGTTCAGAACTGAAATTTGTGTTTGGTTAAAATTGTGGTTGAGATTGAGTTTAATTAAAAGCAGATTTGTGTGTTTGGTTACCCTGCTTTTCATATTGCTGCCAACTTGTTAAATTAATTAAAAATACACATATATAGACATACACACATATACATTGATATAAATATTTTGTTGGAATAATATTTTATGTTTATTAATAAATAAAGTAACAAAATGTTTCAATAATTGATGTAAATTAAACACTTGCAACTAATTATTCTCTCATTAAACTACTTACAATTCCATCACTAACCAAATCCATACGTGAACGTGTCTGTGACCCCTGACTATTTGATCGAAGAACAATATCTGGTAAAATATCTTCAGGAACAAAATTAGGATTGCGATCATATTCGGCAAAAGTAATATTGTGATCTTTTTCTAATGTAGTTATGCAATGCCATTGATGCAACCACAATCTTCACATGTGTTTTATATGGATAAGCAGATATGTTTTGTAAAAATTATCACCTCTATTTCTATACACCAAATGAGCGTTTCATCATGTTACGTATTGATGAATATGTGCAATTGAAAACTTCCTCACGACCACGCCTGAACTCTTGGAAATGATACCTATAACCTTTATAAGGGCCTAAGTACCCATACTCATTGGAATATGCAGCATCAACCAAGTAGTATTTGCCTGTGTGAAAAGGAAAACACCAATATATATTAAGAAACAAAAATTGAAGAAGAATATTATTATAATCTAATTGACCAACTCTAAAAATGTATATGAAAATGTTTACCTTATGGTGGTTTGAGAAATTTGATGTTATTATTGTTAATAGCCTCCATAAATATACGTGTGTCATGTGCACTACCTTTCCATCCTGCCTATACAAAGGTAAATTGCATATTGAAACTACAAGCAACCATAATATTTTGGGTTGGGACGCCTTTTCTTCCAATAAATGGAACTTGATTTTCGGGTGATACACAAGCACGAACATGTGTTCCATCAATTGCACCGACACAATTATGCATGAAAAAGATAAAAAAATCATATTATTTTGTCCATGAATAAAAGAATAGAAATTCATTTTCACATGATTAAAATAAAAACACCTTACCTTAAAATGTGACATATGTCTTTGATTCGTTGCAATTTCGCTTGGGATGCTTGTAAAATCTGGATATGTTGGTTTTATAACATCCACAGCGAGCGAACATACTGCTTCAAGGACTTTATTTATGCATCTACTGACTGTTTCGCCCGAATGTTGAAATCTCTCTTGCACTTGCCGGTTAGACGCGCCAACGACTATTGTAAATAGAAACATTGCAAGCTTTTCTATCGCGGGCATGTGGTTTGAAGGTTTTAAACCATACTGTGTTTCTAAATCTACACACAAACTCGTTAAAGTATTTGTGTCCATCCTAAACATGTTAACGCATTGTTTCCAATGACCATTTAATAATTCTGTTAACCAACGCATACCTGTGTTGTATGAAACCATACATGGTTCCTTATACATGTAATTTATGTAATACAGATTTATAGCTCCGGCCGTACATATAATTAATTTTTCCTTCTCAAGTTGTCTCCTACAAAATTCCATTTCATTTTCGGTGTCGTCATCATCATCATTACTTTCATCGTCGTTACTGTCATCATCGTTACTATCGTCGTTTCCATCATCAGTACCCCCATCATTACCGCCACACATCGATGTACTAGCACCTTCAAAAGCCTGGTAATTAATTTGTTCTTCTATGCAATTCATTACATTTTCATAATCGGCATCAAAACCTTCGTTAAGTATATTGTTATACCAAGGATCATTCATATCTACAAATTCCAATGAAAAAAACAAAAACAACTTATAAGGTTGCGGAAAATTAATTAAGAGTATAAGAAGTTAAGATAAACCTAAAAATTTTTAATGATGTTTCTCTTGCGTTACTTATGGAAAAACAAAGAAAATGCTAAAACAAAGAAATTAAATGCTATCACAGATTCCTATAATACTACTCAAATAAGAAATAAATATGATTATAAAATATTCTAACTACAAAAAAACTATTTGATAATATTTTCAAACTTGATTTAATGAATTAGTTTTGAAATCTTTGTTTAACTCTCTATTTAGATGGTGTCTCTGTTAGTAGTTAATCGAAACAACAAAAAGGACAAGCTGAGATGGATTCGGCTTACATTTGTTGAGAAGAAAAAATGCCAATTAGAAGAGATATTTTTCTTCTTTTAAATTAACATAAAACAACAGTTTGGTTGCGCCAACATCAAAGATTATTTGAAAAGGGTTCATATACAAGATATTTCCTTTATCTCATTCTCTTTCAATCCATCCTTATTTATATATTTAACTCCACCATATACCAGCACATACCTCAAAGATCGAAAGTTTTGAAGCCTCAAATATACCGGCCCCCTTAACTGAGCACTAATTAACCTCATTTACCAGGACTTCATTTGGTTGATAAAAAAAAGCAATTCAATAAATTGTTTTTCACACGAACTAGTGTGTGTGTGTGTGTTTTGAAATTTGAATAACACACACACACACACACTTGCTGGAAAACCATGTTAGCACCTATCAAGAGTGCAGGGTAATGGACATCATCCTTGTTAAAAAAAACACTTGTTGCTTTTCCAGCCAGATAAAATTTTACAACAACAACTAAACATAATAAATCTTAAGCAACAGGACAAGATGTGTTTGGAGCCATTCAAATGTAGACATGACAGTGTAATTAATGATGTATAGCTACCAGGAAACATGTACACATACAGAAATAAAGATTAGAGAAGGTAACAATTCATAGCAGAAATATATATACTTTGAATCATACAACCTAACATTCTTTGCACACAATAATTCATGCCAATGAAGTAACTTACATAAACAAATTAATTAAGAGTATAAGAAGTTAAGATAAACCTGAAAATTGTTAATGATGTTTCTCTTGTGAAGTTGCTCTTCAAAGTTGCTCTTACAAATGTATATATGTGGGAGTGTAAATGTTATGGAAATCACTCATTTATATAGAAAAAGTGATTGAAGAGCACATGTGAGTAAATAGTCTCATTATGTCATTTACCAAACATTATTTCAAATTTTCTGCACATTTGTACAATCACATTTAAGCAAACACATGTGAGTAAATAGTCCCATTTTGTCATAATTATTATGAACACAATTAAAATTTTTAACATCATTAGAAAGAAAATTACCGATTAAACAATTATTCCACTCATGAATTGATACAACACTATAACTAATTTATGTATCTCGTACTAATAACGAGAGAATTAAAGTTCAAATACAAACTTTAAAATAACAAATGAGATACAAAAACAATTTCAACTAAAAAAACTCATCGAAACCAATGATTATAACATACCGAGGAATAATACAACAACGAAACTCATCTTCAATGATGCGCGGTTCGCGCAATAAATTTGTCAATGTAAAAGTATACATCAATTATAAAGCAATTATTACAATAATATCACAATTATTCAATTAACATTGTGGAAAAAAAAAGGATTTATAGTGTTAAAATTAGTCATACCTTAGGTTAATTTTTTTTAGTACGTGCAAACATCCTTTTCAACCAATCATATTTTTCTTCAAGGGTTCCCATAGCAGCCCACATTTCTCTCCTCCGACGTTGGAGCATAATTTCTACTACGTAGTCATGGAAATCATGGTCATCACGGATTCCAGGAATAGAATGGATCTCGACCATCACCTCCTTAATGCTACACCCTTGTTTATCCATATTCAAGGAGGTTGAATCGCTCTTACTGGACATGTTGTCAACTAGTTGGTCCCACCTTGACATGAGCTGAACACCAATGCTAGTTGTCTTCTTCTTCTTCGTGCGACCCTCATTAGTGTCCATCTCTTTTCTTTTTCCACTGCTTCGTGCGTTGCTGCTACTTGAGATGTTCACCCCTCCAACTACCGAATCACCACTTCCTTCCTCCAGGTCAACCGCGTCATTGGTGTCAGGCTGAGAACAATTACCACCGTATTGTACTCCTGATGATGGTGCCCATGCATACTCTCTGGTAGCCACGATGCTGGAATACATCTTGTCAAATTTGAGCTTTAATGCAGGCTCAATTCCAGAAAGCCTAAATTTTTTGGCTCCTTTACATTCCTGAATAAACACAAAATTCATACAAATATTATGTTATAAGATATTTGGAAACATGAAAAATAAATTTAACTATATTACATAATGAAACTTTACCTGATTTTTTGCTTTCCACCACTCATTTGTTGCTATGATCGTCCCCATTTCAGCACTCCAACCCACCCCGGTTTCAGATATGAGCTTAACCCATATTTTCCAGTCTTTTTTACAGCCATCCCACTTGTTTTTTAACTGTGATCTGTTCAATGATAGTCCGGTTCGTTCATTAAAGTTCGTCATCAAAAAATTCCATCCCGGCTTATCAAAATGAGTTGTAGGTCGCATTCCCAACTCAATTGCCGTAATACATATGTCACAAAATATATGCAACATTTCCGGTGTCCATTGAATCTTATCCGTATTGTCACCGCCTTCCATTCTATAATTTAAGTTAGTTCCCAACAATTAACAATTTGTATAACAACAATAAATTCACCAGTTATACTTTCTAAGCTAGACAAGTAAACCATAATCCTAACTCAAAAATCCATAATGCAAAGCATTATAAATGATTCTTGCCTACTCAAACATCAGTCACCACATTGTACCAATGATTTTCAAACCATCAAACCTATCATTCTAAGATTAAGGTAAACATTACCATTACTGTTTTGAACATAGAACTCTAGCTGGATTCTCTTTAAGCATTCAATAGTATGAATCACATGTCTTTGAACATTACTTTCCATAATAAAAAACAACTTCAATATAACCCAGGATTGCAAATAAGATAAGTGGCAACTCAAACATCACAACAGCAAGCAATACTGGACATCACAAGCACAATCAACATGTATCCGAGAAATAAACAAGTTTCTTGTACAAGTTTGTTGACAGATTTTAATTGGCAACTCAGTTTCTTGTACATCACCAATTGTTAATGCCGATTACAGTTACACATATTCCCTATTTCTCCAAACTCCACACTTTCCTCACGATTAGCCAAACCAACAACAATTTCACCATAACCAAAACACCAAATTAAGGTTTTCTTTCCTTAAACTTGACAGATTTTAATGTTAACAAGACAACCAGAGCATCAATCAAAATAGAGAAGACCCACAAGTTGGATTAAGCAAAAAATTTGTGGGATACTTGAATAGAATCAAACATCAATCGAACATAAATTCACATTCCATTGATTTCTAGTTCTGCATATTTGAATAGAAATTGATGAATAAAATTATAATTAAATCTAAATAAATTAGCAAGTGGTAAAAAATCAAGAGAGAGGCAGTTAGTTGTGAGCTTTACCTTTCTGCACTTAAGGCTTTGATTTTTTTGTATTTGTTTCAGTGGATCCGAAAGGCAGCGAGGGAGACGAGAGCCAGAGATAAAAGATAAATAGGGAAGGGAAAAGATCGAAGACCCAAACCTTGAAGTGAACAATGAATCGCTGAATCTGTGAGGAATACCTTGAGAAATCGAGGGGCATTTGCAGAGATGAGAGATGAGGGAGAGGGATGATATGCAACAGGCCCTGTGTGTGTGGGAGACGAGGGGCAGAGAGGGAGAGGCAAAGATGAGGGAGACGAGGGACAGAGAGCGAGGGGCAGGGATGAGGGAGACGCAGAGATGGAGACGAGAGGCAAAAGAGGGAGAGACCATGAGGATAAGATGAGGGAGATGCAAAGATGGAGATGAGAGGCAAAAGAGGGAGAGACCGAGAGGATGATCTGCAATTAAATTTTGGCCGTTGCGCTTTCACGTGATTTTTTCCTTTGCCAGTGACAATACACTGAGGTTCATTGATGTCGCGGCTGCAAAAGCAACTCTGAGTAGCTTTTACAGTCGCGGCGTATTAAACACTCAATTGGCGGGACCCTCATGTAACTCCAGTTTGTCATGTTTGGTAATATGTGATGTTAGGGTCGCGTTCCAACACAACAATAGGTTGGGACGCGGTCCCAAACACCCATTTAGTAGTGTGTATGGGCTTTATTTAAGGACCGTGTGTGTGACCTGATTTTTTAAAATTTTATCTTTTAACATTGAGTTTTTTACTATTTTTTTTAAAAAAAAATAATATTTAATGTTTGTAATTGACTTTCATGTTTAAATCATATAAATAGATTAAAAAAATCAAAAGTTACCCTATCCTTTTTTATCTTTTTGAACATCGTGATATAAAGGAAACTTTAGGTGAAAAATAGAACACAGGAAACCTTGGGAAAGATGAATTTTGGTCAACGTAAAATAAAGGTAATTGTCTCTCTCTCTATGTATCTAAACATTGAGGCACTTTTACTATGCACTTCTCTATTGTTCATCTAGACACAATTCACTGTGAATTGCTACAGTGACATAACCATTTCACCCCGAAGACCGAAAACTTTTAACTCCCGGGACTGGTGATATTTTTGAAATTTCTAGGGGACATGAATGGTATTCATTTCGGTCCTTATTCCTTTTAAAAAAAAAACAATTGCATCGCATTTTTTAAAAATCTCTTTATTGTTTTTTGGCCTCAAAGTTTTGATTTATCATATTTTTGTCCTTCAATTGGAATTAATTATATTTTTTATTTTGGCACTTATTTTTTCAATTTTTTATTTTGTATTAATTTCTTTGGTTTTTTTGTCCTTCTTGGACAATGTTTATTTTGTATCCATAGATATGCACTTCTGCTTTTAGTTTTTTTTTTGATGAGTTTTATTTTTATTTGGTTCTGTTTTGAATTTATGTTGGTTACTCTACATTTTGTTTTTAAAAATCCCTTTATTGTTTTTCAATCTCAAGGTTTTGATTTGTTGAAGTTTTGTCATTCAATTGGAATGAATGAATGAATGAATGAATTATATATATATATATATATAAAGGCACCTATTCTCTTAATTTCTCTTTTAGTATTGATTTCTTTGATTTTTTTTATCCTTCTTGGGCAACATTTATTCTTTGTTTGTATTTATTTATTTATGTTTTTAGTTTTTAGTTTTTATTTTTATCATTTTATTTTTTATTGAGGTTTTATTTTTATTCGGTTTAGTTCTGAAATTTTAATTTATGTTGGTATTTTCTTTTTCCTTTTTTTTGAGGGTTTTCTGTTATTTTTATTTGTTCTCCTGATCATATGATTTTTTATGCTCTTAATATTTATTTATTTTTTTCTTTTATTGTTGTTTTTGTTTGCTCTTTGTTAAAATATTTTTTTTCTCAAGATAATTATATGGTTTCATGGTTTGCGCAATAAAAAAGATAATTTTAGTGATTGTTTGTTTTATTGTTTTCTTGCTTGCTTTTATGTAAGAATGTTTTTTTATTTTATTTTTCGGGACAATTTAATGATTCTAAATGTTTTGACAATGCCGATTATAATAATTTTAGCTGTTATAGTCATGATAATGATGGTAACTTTGCAATGGATTTTCAATGATGTTTTCTTTGTTTTATAAATAGAAAATCAATTGTTTATTTTTGTTATTTAGTTATTGTAGGTGTTTTCATAATTTATATTTTATTATTATATTTAATTTTAATTATATTATAAAATGAAGTAATCCTAATACAATGAATTCGAAGATTCTGGTATCCGAATCTTATTTGAATCTTCTTGCTTTTTTAATGATGGTGATAATTTTGTTGGAACATGTTAAACAAATAAATTTATATCAATTTAAAATTTATATATTTTATTAGAAAGTTACGTTGTGTAAAAATTCTACATAAATTGATTATTTTGCCCAAATTTATAGTTAAATAAAAAAAAATCTCAGTCTTAATATCTCATACTCTTAATATATATTATTTTTGCATTGAAAGAAATGTGATTTTGGCCACAGCAAAGCACGGGAAAATGGGAAAATGACTAGTATATTATATTATATATATATATATATATATGATCAATATTGACTAGTATATTATATATATATATATATATATATATATATATATATATATGATCAATATTGACATCACACAGCCTCCCAAAATTGCAGCCACTTGCAGTGCACCATTCGCCATTAACAAAATCAACATAAAAGTCAAACCTGGGTTACATTTTCGAAACTCAGTTTCAACGTAGGTAACTAAATGACATTTACATTTTCTAAAGTCACGGTTAAATAACTGTACAATCTTGCTCAAGCCAGTGCATGAACCGCTACTTCAGATGAGAGTCATAGTCATAGGGCCTATATACAGTATCTGGAATTATTAGGGGCAACTTATCAATGTACATGAACAGCCTCTTGCAATCCTGTCGCGTAATCAACGTTAAATCCATAACATCAGACTTATCTGCATAGATCCAAAGGTCACCAGAATTGACCCTTTTAAGATTACCTCGACAAAAGGGGCATGATTGAGACCGCCCCCGCCTGTGAAAAAAGCAAAACAACTTATCAAGACACCATAGAAGTTTGGAAATTACGACACCATAGGCCCACGATAGCATTGACTGGGGGGGATCTTTCAAATTAAGATACCATAGGCCAGCAAACCCTGTAAAAATGTAGCAGACCAGGCAAGGACCTCCACTCCTGAGAGTGGAGGGTTGGCCTGCGATAGAATCGACTTTGAGATGATTCAAAAGTTATAAGGCAAATAATCCCAGATAAAAATTCCAAACATGGGGATGCTGAGCAACAGAAAATTATGTACGAAGAAGTAGCAGAATTATGACCTTTCTAAGATGTCCATGAGTATAGAAAGCACCTACTGAAAATACAATCATTTATTAACAAGCAACAAGCTCGGGTTGGCCGTATACATGTTAAAAGGATCCTTTGTCTTGTGCAAGATGTGCCACAAGGCTACCATGAGATTCTTTTAGTACCCAATAGAAGTTAAAAGCCCACAAACTTCAAACTTCAGTGCAATTATTCAGTATAGAAGGTGCAATGCTCTCTCCTATTTACATCATCGTGGGATTGGATAAGTTTTACAACATAAGAATGTGAAAGGAGTAGCAATCAACAGATGCATAAAGTGATTGTCCAATCCAATCTTCAATTTCAGGGCAAAGACTAAAGACACATCCACATAATTATTTTTTTTTGCTGCAGTAAAGATTAGATAATCAGAAATTGCGCTAGGACCATAGAAAGAAGACAGAAAGCTCACCAATCCCGATAGCACCTCAAGCACAATGAATGACTGCAATTGGGCAGCACAACCTTGTTGTTCATTTCCAAGCAAATCCCACACTCTTCTTCTCTTTCTATATCGACTTCTGAGAGCTTCCCCTTCTCCAACTCGTCCTTTCTTCTATATTTCACAGAACATACCTCTTTCTGTTTCCTATCTTCCACATCTGTGATTCCTCCTTGAAGTTGCAGTATAGAAGGAAATATCACTGCTGTTTATAGAAAACAAACTTTGTAAGCTTGAATTTCACTCCTGCATACTGAAAAATGTTTCTTCCAAACTTTGAGAGTCCAAGTACAAAGGTAAACAGTCCAGACTTCTCAGAGTATCACTCACCATAAAATTCTCTGATGCTAGCTTTCCTTTCTTGAACAGACATAGTAGTTTTCCCGTCAGCATATGTCTGCACCAATCAGCACACCGTCACACCCCAACAAGAAGTTGTTATATTATTACTACATTTCTTAAGGTGATGGAGTGATGAGGAGTCACAACAGACAAACTAAATTGATAAATAACTTGGCAATGAAAACTGGAGGGCACAAAACAGGGGAGAACCTGACAGGAAACAGTGCAAATCTAAAACAAGCAAGCTGAAATGAGTACTGTGGAAAGAAACATACAAGATATATAAGAATTCTTAGCAAACCAAGGGCACCAGCAAGGTTACAATCAGTCCACTGCACAAGAAAGAGAAAGAATTGGGATGCTGGGCTATAGGATAGTCGCATCTGAAGGCGAGCTCCATCTTTCTCCCTTGGATGATCTAAAGCACTGCATTAACAAGATAGAATGTAAGACACACAATGACAAAACTTGTTCACTCTTTCTTCCCTTGCATGGAAAAAAAAGGAGAGAAGCAATGACGATGGACAAGAAATTGCTAGCACCAGCAACAATCAATGTCACTCTCTAATTATGTTAAGAAAGTTTTACCAGAATAAACCCTTCAGAAAAATCAGGTCCAAGTCTAAGAGATGATACAGTAAAAGTTCAAAACGCAATAACAGTAGTATTGGGGTTAAACTTATGACTGCAGGTTTTATTTAAAAGCAAAAACTTTTTTTGTAGCATGAAAGAAAATTCTAAAACAGGCGCTGCTAGGAGCAACAAGTTGCTGATAATTGGTATCTAACCAGAAGTTCACATTAACTTTACTCAGGGACACTTGTATAATTTCGTTTGCATTGTGGTTGGCGATATATAATTTCTAGACACTTTGAATCAATAACATTGTCTGCTTTACCAGTCTCGAGGTTTCTAATGAACAAACTAGCTTAAGGAAAAAAACTAAAAATAATAATATTGATCGCAAAATCTGGGGTGGGGTGGGGTGGGCAAGTTTTGCTAAAGAGAAAAGAAAACCAAGTGAGTGATGAAGTTTTATCTTTAATAATTGAACACAGGTGTATGAAAATGCCGTAAATACAAACTTTGATTCATCTTGTTGCTCTAACTCTTAACAGCAGTAGCTACTTGCCTATAGTATTTTAAAATCATGGGAAAACATAAATCTTTTACCTAACATGATCATAAGTTTAAGGGATTTTCCCAGCAGAAAACTAGAAAAAAAATGCTTTCTCATTGAAACACAGTCCCTCTAAAATCATCTTTAAGACTATATAAATCAACTCACCAATTAAATAAAATTCAAGAATCATCGTGGCTGCATTTTCTTATAATTCATAAATTTCTTATTTTGGTAGTTTTAAAGTGAAGCGAAGGCAGCAAAATTGGATGAAATTCACAGTACACTCGCCATTCATGCATCAGTGGTTGATAACTAATATAGAACAATTACGCATTCAAAAACTTCAATTAAACCATGCCAAAAAAAATTAAAAGAAAAAATCAAAAGTAAGAGAGAGAGAGTACAGAGTATTGGCGTGCTGGATATCAGCTTCAAGAGCTTTGAGAGAATCCTTGAAAGACATCTTTCCCATGGCTTAGGCTTGCTATTATTATTTTCTCGGAGACCAATTCCCATAAAACAAACAGAAAAATCAATCAATAAAAAACACTCCCCTCGATGAGTAGAATTCTATCTCCAGAATCAGATAAATTAGGAAAATAAAAAATGCCTATGATAAACCCACTCTCCTGCAAGTAGCAAGAACACACGCCCCGCTCTTGTCGTTTACGAACTCCTTAAAACTAGACGCAGCTCCGTCATATTTTTCGTTTTACTACTTTACCCTTTCTCGACAAATAATGCTAAGTTTGTACTTTTTTGATCGGTATAATGACGGTGTCGCTTTTAATATTTAGTATTGTACTATATTATAGAATTGTCTTACGCTATATTTGGGTTTGATTTTTGTTAATGTTAGAAAATATTTAGTTGATGTTAATAGTTTTAAAAATAAAAAAAAATAAATTTTATGGGAGTTGACTTGATGTAATTTAATTAATTTTATGAGTTTAGAAATAATTTAGAAAACCTTTAGAAATATGGTTTGATTAAAAATATTTTCAAGATGATATCGTTTTTTAGTATTATGATAACAATATATTGGATCGAATCGGGTCAATCCGGATTAACACATCAAATTTATAGTTTGGGTCATTAGATAATGATGATCCTATAGAAAACAAATTAAAATAAGTTATGAAACTTTATTTTCAATCAATTTAATATTAAATGATGATGTTGAAAAAAAATCAATTAAAAATGGACCTAAAAATGCAACTTCAATTAATATGTTAAACTTATGATTTGAGTCATAAGATCGATATAACTCCATGAAAAAATTAAAATTTTAATCCTCAGCTAACTAAATGTTGAAAGATGAGATTAAAAAAATCAATGAAAATAAATTGAATTAATTCACCAAACCTGTGACCTAAGCCTTTAGAACGATATAACCTTGTTGAAAGAAAATAAAATAAAAAAAGAAACATGATTTGGCCTGATTTACTTGTCAATTTTATGACTCAAATTGAAAAATTAAGATAACCTTATAAAGAGTATATGGAAATAAAAAACTCATATCTCAATCACTCACATTAGACTCGATATTAAACAATAAAATTTATAAAAAAAAATAATTAAAAATAAAATTAAAAAAACATTGTTCTTAATATAATAGGGTTGAAAGGACATAAAATAAAATAAACAAAATAAATAATAATAAAAATTCTTAACCAAACAATATTAAAGAGATGAGATTTGTTTTAGAAAAAAATCTAGTATGACTCGTTTTGCCAGGGCCGTGTGCGACTCAATTTGTATTTGTTTTTGTTGCAATGAGACAGACGACAGGTTGTTTACTCTAATATTTTTTTATTCATGACCTTAAAATATCTTAAAAATCAAAATCAACCCAAAAACAAAAATTCACCCGAGCCTACTTTTTTTATTTTTTTTATCTTGGACTTTAAAAGTAAAAAACATATAATATAAATTATTCTCGTCAAATGAAATTATTTGACGCAAATATACCGTTGATATTCATCGATCTCTCATTTTCCTTTCTCAACTAGATTCTAAAAAATAACAAGAAATTGTTTGTATAGATATTAAATTGGAGTAATATTGAGTTAACAAAATTATATAATTTGTGTTTTTTAAAATTAGAGGACCAAAGTGTATATTTTTTGACACGTCATCCATGTTTGGCACCATTTTTTATTCCACTTAATTCTTGTAATTTTACAATTGACTATTAATTGTTCTTGTAATCAAGCTTAGCTTACGAGCCGCTCGGTTGGGCATATTTGAGAGAGAACCGCATTACTATTGTTCTTGGTAACTTTTACAACAAAAGCCTTACATGCGGTGACACGTAAAGATCAGAAACTAACTGCTACTCGGTGGTTGCTCTAACAGGAAAATTTAGAGTGTTGAAGAAATAATTAGCAATAATTACATTATAAAAAATGATATATATAAGGAAATAAAGGGGAGGGGGGGTTAAAAAATAATTTTAAATTTTCATGATGATATTCTTATCATGTAATGTTTTAGTTTTTTTATTTATATTTACTCTCTCTTTTAATTAGAAGTAATTATTGATAACAATTGCCGGAGTAATATCTATCTATCTATATATGTGTGTATGTGTATGTGGATTACTTCAAAAAATATCAATTGTAAAGCATGTGATAAAGTTATGACATGTAATGCCTCGTTTTTTGTTGATTTTAATTGAATAATTAATGATATCCATACATAACTGATTGATTGTCTTGTATTATTCTGTTTTTCATGCCATCATATTTTTTTATTTTTGTATATTAATGCATGTTGAAAAATATAATTATGGTTGTTTAAAGTAATTTTTATTTAGAAATGCATTAAAATAATATTTTTATTTTAAAAAAATTATTTTTGACATTAATCTAAAAAAATTAAAAATAATATATATTTTTTTTTCAAAATAACTGTTGTAGCCCTGTTAGTAGTTATTATTTCCTGTTATAGAATACGTGGTGTACTTTTGTTGAATAATTAGCACTATCCAATTATCTATACTTCTCTAAAATAACTAATTATCAGGGGTGGGGATAGGGGCTGGCAGGGCCCGCCCTGCAAATTTTCTTTTCCAGTTTTTTATAATCTTGGCTCTAAAATTAGTAAGATTTAAATTTGACCCTGCAAAAAACTCTCTTCATTTATTGTCAAGCTGTTCAATTTGTTGTTGTTATTATTATTATTGATAATTTATCAGGAGTCCACTAAAAACCAATTTCACTTAATAAAGTTCAAAATTTGTGTTTTATGTTTTTTCTTGCATAAAAAATCTCTTCATTTATGTTTTATATATATATATTCAATGAAATAATTTGAAAATCACATGTATCGATAAATATTATAAAAGACTGTTAGTGCTGACTAAAAATTAAGCTAGGAGGCTGAGATATTCTATTTTATATCACGGGGAAACGTTTAAATTATTATTTTTTATTTAATTGTATGGCAATATTTCTATGTAAGAATTAAAATATATTGATTTTAATTGATCAAAATAATTTGCTAATACAACCCTTAATTTTTCTCATTAATTTTTTTTTAAAAAAATCACGTCATTGCATTTTTTTGGACAAAAATGAAAGGCAATCGTAAAAAATATAAACAAAAATAAGAAAGAGAATAAAAAAATGCACTTCTCCAATTAAAATCCAGTTATCTTTTCAACACATTCTTTTTGTTGCAAATTTCTCCAAAAATATTTATTTCCTACACAACATGCTACCATGAACATAAAAGCAAGTTTTAAATAAAAATATATTATTTTAATATTCTTACTCAAATATAGTAATATAAATAGATACATGCAAGAAAGTCACTTGATTATTAGTTTTTAAAAATATTATTATAAAAAAGCTGTGTAAAATAAAAATTTGTTTTAAAACACAGTCAAAACTTAATGACAATTAATAAAGTAACGCCCCAAAATGTTTTTTTTATATATATAATTTTAAGTATTTTTAAATTAGAGATAAAAAAAACCAAAAGCCTGGAGTTCACACAACTGAGCCTAGTTGGGTCAACATGCTTGACCGATTTTAAACTATGTTAGGCATGTGTGTTTGCAAGATAGGGCCTAGATGTATAATTTTACTTATTTTTCATATTATCTTTCATCTTTATTTAAAAAAAATGCATTATCTTTTAGATGCTTTCCAAGTATCTTAGATGGCTATCAAGTTGCTTACAAATAAAGATTGACCCTTTAGACAAAACAAAACTTGTATCCAACCTCTCTTCACCATAAAACACATAACAAATAGCTTTTAAACTTACAAGAGCTCATATGTAATCTCAAAATATTTTTTAATTAGTTGAAAAATAAAAAATCATCCTGATTAAAAACATAATCCTAAATTCCAATTTACTTTTCTCAGGAAAAAACCTCGATAAAATATTTTTTATTAGATGAAACTCGGTGATATTAAGAACAATATTTCTTGTATTCTAAATATGGAACAATATTTAATTTCTCTCTAATTTCTTATACTCAAGAGTTAAAAAGTGAACAAAATAAATTTAGGATCAAATCATAAAAACCTCAGAAAATTAGGATTAAACTTGAACATAATCCTAAATTCCAATTTACTTTTCTTAGGAAAAAACCTCGATAAAATATTTTTTATTAGATGAAACTCGGTGATATTAAGAACAATATTTCTTGTATTCTAAATATGGAACAATATTTAATTTCTCTCTAATTTCTTATACTCAAGAATTAAAAAGTGAACAAAATAAATTTAGGATCAAATCATAAGAACCTCGTAAAATTAGGATTAAACTTGAAAAATAAAAAAACATTTGATTCCAAATAAAGAAAGAACCTCGTGTACAGTAAATATAGAAAAAAAATAGGACGAATTCTTTTATTATCAATTTTAATCATCAAAATTTTAATATGTTTTAATTAATAAAATCGAGTTCTATATTGGAAAGTTAAACACTAAATTAATACCATTTTTTTATACTATAAGAATTCTATATGTTAAGGAATCATCTCATCTAAAAGCTTAAGCTCATAGGTGAGAGCTCAAAATATGATTTATATTATTCTTTAATACATCCTATCAAGTGAAAGCCTTTTGAGCATGAAACTTATATAGATCCACATTATCTTGTACTTTATTTTTATCAAATAGAATGAGGATGATGAGATTCAAACTCGTAACTGCTAGGTCAATAAGTCTTTGATACCATGTTAAGAAATCATCTCATCTAAAAGTTTAAGCTCATAGGTTAGGTCATAGAATATGATTTATATTATTCTCTAACACTATAGACAACAAATTAAAATAAACCACCAACTCAAAATCTTATTTTATGAAATTTGTAAAGATGAAAATTAGAAACAAAATGGTGAATGAATGAAAAAGAAAACTCAAAAGTACAAAAGATAATCAAAAAATTTCACGGCACTGTTCATTTAACGGTGCACAACGAGGTAAAATCACTAGGGGGTTTAGTATTTTTCTCTCAGTCGATCAATTCTTAACTCAGTACATAAAGACAGACATACAACTAGACAAGCAGAGGGTATTTTCGGGAAATGAAATTGCAGTTGCTCTAGATAAGTATAAGGGCAAAATTGATCAATGCTGACGTGTTGGCGTGTTAAATATGTTATTGCTTTGATAATTAGGAACCTGGCAGGGACACGGCCATGCGGGGCCAAAACAAAAGGAGAAGAAGGGAAGGGGTGATGTATTGGCCGTGAGGTTTTAACGCGGAGATGATAAAATGTTTGTTATTTTATAATAGATTAGAATTTTTTATATAACCAAATATCCGGGTTAATTTATATACATCACAACTAATTCTCGGATACACTAAATATTTTACAAGCCCATTAAATATATAAAACACTACAAGGATAACAAGCGTGCAAAGTAAGAATCCAACCGGTTAATGATACACTGACCACGAGGTGAATAACCTGTTTGAAATAGATTAGATTTCTTAGTATCCAAAACAAATTCCTAGGATTTCTGACCGGCAAGTTTTTATTTTTATTTTTATTTTTTATATATAAAACATTTTAAAGCTTTTCTATTTTATTATGAATATTATTTATTACAAATACAAATCACAAATTTAATTTATGAATAAAACAGAAACCAAAACAGCTGCTGGTATCACTATTTTAATTACTGTGTACTCACAGATTGACACCAGGTGATTTTTTTGGTTCATCGTTGAAGAATCGTGTTTTCCAGTGCTGATGTGTTGACATTTTATTTTCTCGGGTGTAAATGTGGTGGCATGTCAAATATGCTATCGCTTTGATAATTAGGAAGCTGACAGGGACACGGCCGGAAAATAAACAAAAAATGGAATCTGGAAAGGGGCGATGTATATGGCTGTCAACTCTAACGCAGAGATTGGCTTTCTCGGTCTCCGGCTTATCAAATACAAAGTCAACCCGGATTCCGGGACCAGAACATTTTAAAGCTTCTCTATTTATTTTTCATAGCTTCTACTTCGATTTTTCTTTCCCAGACACACCGGAGACAACTTCCGAGCTCAGCCCGTCTTATAAAAACGCAAAAACCGGCCAATGCGTCTTCACGTTTAATAATATTAAGCCGCCGGCGGCCTTTGAATATGATGGAAAAGACTTCACTACCCGTCCAATAAATATATGCTCCAGGACATTTTATATATTATCATGTCGGGATTTTCTTTCAACAACTGTTTGTTAAGGACAAAGTTACCCACCAACTAGTTGTTGGATAAGGTTTGATTAGTAATCTTATTTATACTCATAAGGCCATGACATAATATAATTAACCAGAAAAATATAAGAGGTCTGGTGTTTTGGCTTTGCATTTTATTATGAACTAGAGTAGTGTTTTTTGAATTTTAGTCCGTTTTTTATGATTTGATTCTTTTATGACCAAATTGAAGGCCAAGTGCAAAGAAACTTGAAGGTTGTTTTAAACTCCATTACAATAGTAGTCAATACTAACAATGGCGGTGTGAAAATGAATGGCGGTGTGAAAATGAATGGCTGCCTCCCGCTCTTATACAGATCCAGGAAGTTCAATTGGGTCTCCTGGCCCAACCTCGAAGTGCTCATAAAAGCAAAACAATTAGCTTTCTTCAGCAAATAGCCCAGTTATTCAAAGAAGTCTAAGTTGGGCTGCCATTTATAGCCCAACGTCTAGTGCCGCAGAGTCTCGGAGGCCAGACCACCATCTTTGAAGGCCCACTGATATGCTGCTTTGTGTTTGATCATCCAACTATTGCTTTAATGAAGCATTCTGCTGTCTGGTCATGTCCAAAGATATCATCCATTTAAGAGACCCCTGTCCTGCTCACCTGCCTCTTACACGAGGGCAACTGGAGTTTTACCTTGTCTATAAATTGGCCTTTTATTTTACTGCTCTATAAATTGCTTGCTTAGCCTTGATATTTAGTTAAGCTACATTAACAAATCATAGCGCAAGAATAACTGCAACCCCTCTCCCATTTAACTAAACAATGTTTGTCGTAAATCGTGACTCAACTGCAGTTTTAGGTGGGATTCACACTACAAAACTGTAGCTCATACTTCTACCCCAAATGTTTTAGCTCTACGGTGAGTCTCAATCGTATGAACTGTCATATATAGTGGATCAATTAGAATTTAGGAATTGATTTATACATGCTGAAATACCTTACAAAGAAGTTGGAAATGATATACTCAAAGAAAAAAAAAAGAAGTTTGATGATTTTTATGTCCGAAAGACCTCTCTGCATATATCAGCCAAACAGATAATCCAAAGCTGTTCTATCGAATTTTCTTGTAATTCATTGAGCAGCCTAATTCTGTCTCCTCTCAGTTTCAAAAGCAAATCTAGCTGTCTTTATTTGAATCTGTAGAAAGAACGAGTGCATGCGATGTATTTTAGGTATTTGTCACGTACGGGGGATAAATGATACAGTTGCGTGCTGGGAAACACGGATCGACCATCTCTTACAATATAATCTTCTATCTTGTTTCGTGGATATATAATTTGCCTCCTTTCCTCGATTACATAAACAGCTTTTGATTCCTCCTCAATACCAGATAACTCTTATATATATATATATATATATATATATAGACACACACGTAAAGACCGATCATGACATAAGATCTCCAAAGTGAAGCACAGTAGAAAGGACAGATAGTAAAGGGACCGGGAAATAATTTGACTTCACATGCATGAGGGGGAAAGGAAGTTGCAGGATTTGGGACAAATCGATCCCCATATCCATGAAAAGTGCATGGGGTACCCGTTTCCTTTTAACCACCTTTTGTGGCTACTGTCTGCCCCTTTTCAGAGTATTCCAGGATAGCAGATCTGGTTCTGCTACGTCTGCCCTATTGCATGGACTCTGCGGGGTATTATCACTTCTCAGCTAGGTGATGATGTGGAAACAATAATTTCAGGAGGAGCAGGGTTTGAAGGCCCTGTGAAAAAGTATTTGGATGTTACTTTCGGCTATGGCCCCGATATGATCGGAGTGTCGGTAGCAGAACTTGGTGGCTTTCGTCTCTTCTTCTTTATCATCTTTGCCGTCTCCATAAAAGTACTCAAACTTCCAGAAACGATGAGAAATTTTCAATCCAGAGATAAAATGAGTGTAGCTTCTTTTATGGATTGCACAGGTATGCATCAAAGTCATAACAGAAGACAATGTATATAGGAGATTTCTCTTTAGTGTATGATCCCATCAGACTACCATACAAGGAATTTTATGATATAAATGATACATTTCATTTACAAACTTAAAAGTTTTTAGGTGAGATATTAAAATATGATTTATATTATTCTCCAACACACTTTAACTTGTCTAAATTTATACTACTTTGTGCTTGATTTTTATCAAATAGAATAAGGATAGTGCTCTTCGAATTTATAACCGCTAGATCAACAAGACTATGATACTATGTTATAAAATTATTTCGTTTAAAAATTGAAATTGTTAGCTAACACTCCTATGATTTATATTATTATTATTACATATGATTTAAATTATTTTGTAACAGAATTCGATTAAAGATGTTAGTTTGCCCTTCATAATTGTTACGTATTTAGCGGTTCCAAAATAATTGTCTGCAGATGTTCTTGTCTGGTGACAGGTTGGTTGGGGCATATAAAAAGATGTGGAAATCATTCTTCATGTTTTACTAATCCAAGTTCAAACTAACCATAGAAACGGGCAGCCGCTGTCTTACTTTGAACAGATTTTTCTCGAGAAATAGATAAAACAGCCAAAATGCTTGACCAACACGACCATGTCCTTAAAACATGCATGGAGAACCCAACCCCTTGCTTGCTCCATTGGAGTGGGATTGAACATGAGAGATGAACAATGGCATCGATAATGCAGTTGATTCCTAACTCTTACGCATGCAAAAATGAGTAAGAGCATCTCCAGCGCGGGTGGCAAATGGAGTGCTAAAATTAAAATATTAATTTTTTTGGCATTTTCCCTTTTCTGTTCATGCTCCAGCGGAGTGTTATATGTGGTGCCATTTTTGGCACCACCTCCGTGAGCTGCTATTGATAGCAGCTCACGAGAGCATGCTAAAAAGGTGGCCCCACCTTGGGGCCACCTTTTTTATATATTATAATATATATATATATATATATATATAAAATGTAATATATATATTAGAAAATAATATAATTATATCAAAAATATTTATTTTTATTTATAAATACCTTAACAAGAGAGTAAAAATTTATATATAAAATTAATAATCATATAACTTACTCCTATTAATTATATAATCAATGTTGGAGGGTTTTTTAAAAGCATTTATTTAATTATATAACTTACTCTTATTAATTGTATAATTAATTGCATAATTAAACTACATACAAAATAATTATACTATATTTAAAATAATAAAAAATTAAATGGCTCTCCAAAATGGCTTTTACCGCTGGAGCACACATCAACAAAAATGTCATTTTTATACTATTCAAAGTGCCATTTTAGAGATTTGGCACTCCAAAATGGCACTCCCCACTGGAGATGCTCTAAGAACAGGTGGGCATCTGCATTATTTAATCAACTCTTATCATACGGGGTTATCAATATATTTTATGTTCATAATATTAAATTCAGTCAGCCAAACAGCACATATAAAGGCACTATAATTTTTATTTGCTGTGAGATGATCAGCCAACTAGTGGTGCACCACATTCTCTCGACTATTGTTCAATCCGAATGAAGTCAAATCAAGCTCTAGAAAGGAATTATCTTCTCCTCTCTCATGGAATCAACCCAGTACAAGATTGATTCCAATGTCTTGAATCTCATCGTGAAACCCAACCGGTCAGCTTTCGCCCGGCTTCCTAGCATTTTCATCGGACAGCGGAACAAGATATCCAGGAATTCCCAGTTAGCCAAATCTCCCATCTCTGTGTGTAGCAGACCTTCCTTCACCACAATTTCTTGCCAAACTTTCTTCTTGTCACTCATTGCTTTTGCAAACCAGAAGTCATCTGAGAACATTTCTCCAGGCACTTCCGCTCCGAACTTCTTTCCGAGGACCGGCCAGATCTCCTTCCACGTGAAACTTGGGCCGTTAATTGCATTGAATGCCTGTCCGTCCGTGGAAGATATTTCATCATCGGTAGCTGCCCAGATGTGCTGTTCAGCTACTAGCCGGGCATCAGAGCCGTCAATGCAAACCTCCTCCCAACACTCCCTTGTCCCTCCGAACACGAAAGGGAGGTTCAGGTGTTTGCAAATAGCACCATAGATAGCCAAGCAGCCCATGATGTTGTACAAGGTCGTGCTGGAGCTCCCCATCAACAAACCAGGCCTGAGCACAGACCACGCCACTTTACCAGCCAGTCTCTTCTTGAGCAAGTCCTCGAGAACATAATAGAAGTTATATCGTTCGCTTGCTCTAGGGCATCTTTCATCGTAGATAGACTCTTCTTTCACATCATCAAAAGGGCCTCTCAATGAGAGATAATGCTTCATTCCTGTTTGCAGTGAAACGTGCTTCAACGCCTTGGATTTGGCGAGGATGACATTCAAGGCATTGGACATCATGGCCTCGTTCTGCTCACAGCACTCTCTGCTATCCAGAGGAAATTCGCTTGCCCAAGTGACCCAGAACATATGGGTCACATCTTGCGCCACAGAGAGCTTCTTTTCTGTCTCGTTAGGGTTTAACAAGTCGCATGAGATGAAACGGTAGCTGGAACTCAGGATAGGAAAACTCTCGGACCTTCTAGCCACGCCATAGACTTTCCATTTGTTTTTTGAGATTAGCCTTCTAGCTATCTCTCTCCCGACAAGCCCGGTGACCCCAAAAATGATGGCAACACAGTTATTAGCAGCAGCTCCATTATCGGACTCCATACCTGCCATTTGATATCTCGTATAGCTAGCTCAGATTTTAGAATTTTGCATCTTCTATATATAAATAAAGGATTTCATGTGTCCTCCTGTATGGTAGCTAATGACCTCTTAACAGTGTTTTAGAAGGGGCTGACACCTAATCTGAATCAAAACAAGTTGTCTTATTCTTTTGAGGGAGGATATGTGGCAAGGTTTCAAGCTTGCCCATTAAGGCTCAATAATTGGTCAATAATATATTGCTGCTCACGATCAAGATAAGCAAAACCATTATTTAAATAGCTTCCTTTTCGTGTCAAAAATAATTTATGTTTTAAATTAACCAAGATCACATGGTGAGTGGCAAATAGTTGCGGCGTCAATGCTTCTAGACTGCGCCTTGCTTGCCGGCAGATTGTGACCTTCGGCCGTTAATATGCTGGCATTGGGGTTGCAAAAAGACCCTATAATATTATTTCTAAGTTTGTCCATACATGGTTAAGGCAGTCCTGACCTGACACCATATTTGGTACTATATCCAACACGAAAAGTTTCAGGATCCCATCTTCTTGATCGATGCGGCTCAACTATTCAATCAAATAACTATTTTTTCCCCTGAATTTATTCTCGACCACACATGAAGCACCTCGAATCTCTGTCACCAGGTACGGAAGAGCAGAAGTTTGATCAGTCATCATGAAATCAGGCAGGCCCATCTGGGTTACTAAAAATGCACACAATTTCATGCCTTCTCTGCTAAGGGATTAGAAGAACGAGAGATACAGTCGTCTTTCATTCTCGTCCACAATCCCCAAATGTTTCTGCTATACTTTAATTGGATGTCCCGGATGAACGTTACAACAAGCTAGAATTGTGGATTGAAATTTATGAGCTTTGAATTTTTGCATAATGAACTGAATGTACAGAACCAGACCAGTTTCATGCTCCATAAACAACGAAAAGGGTGCGGAGCTAATTCAGTCAGTTTACGGGGAATCTGCATCCAAAAACTTGTAACGCTAGTTTACAGATGGATGAATGAATCTTGGCATATGAGTAATCAATCCACTAATCTATTGTCAACCCTGATATTGCTGTTATTTATGAGCAACTTGGGGCCCAGCATCAAGTTGTTCCATGAGTTAACAGTTAGGCTGTCCTGCAAAGCTTATGTCAGCCTCGTCAATTAACAAATAAGGATGTGGGTTAGAACTGCAGATTAACAGGAAAAAAATTACTAAAATTCTATTATAATTAATTTAATGTCCAAAGTATTCTCGTAGCACCATTTCTTTTCTTCTTCTTCCCCAATAAAAAATTGTCTTAATTTTTATTAACTTGATTATTACATTGCAAGAAGTACAGACAACTTATTCTCGTAAGAAACATGATAAAGTGAATTTAAATCAAATACAAGCAAAATTACAGATACCAGGGAAAAAAATTGCATGCATTTTGACAGTACTGCTTTGTACTTCAACTCAGTACCAAAACATTATTAGGAAGAGAAGCTATAAGCAAACTTGTTCCATAAGACGTTCTGTTTCTTCTCCAGAGCTCCATTCTAAATCCGAAAAAAACCAGTCTCAACTTTTGATGGCCTTACAACTCAAAAGCTATCATTCACCACACCATTTTCTCTTACCAGAATGCTGATTCAGGTGGTTCACAGGTGAGTTAAAGAACATAAACTGATCTGTGGACCATCCTTTGTCGGGGATCAATCCCCGCATGTAAATGCAGCTAAGCTGCAAAGAGTCCAGTGAATGGTTTGCCTTCCGAGATTTGACCTAAATCAGAGTTGTAGGAAACATTAGCGGTGAGCTGCAATGAATGAAGAAACTCGAATCATTCTATAAAATAGATTTTCGCTAGATAGGAACTTACTCTGAGGGATTTTGTGAACAAAAAAGCACGCAGCAATTACAATGTAGCACAGGAAAAGAAGCAGTCCTTTCATGTAGTGTGAAGTTCCATCCTGTGAGTAATGAACATATTACCATTAGAGAATTTTCAAATCAACTAAATAATTAATAGCCAATATAACATGCACTGGCACTGGTAATTAGGAAAATATTAGATGAAAAAACCTGTAAAGTGAAGGCTGTGATAATTATCGTGAAAGCAAGAGAGCCAGTCTCAAGGAGACTGAAATCAAGGTCCATTTGGATGTTCATTGTCCACGCAACAACAACACATAAAGGGACCTGAAGCCCACAAAAAAATATTTTTTTAAAAAATAATCTTGATTATTTTCCATGGTTAACTTGGCAAAGGATTTTGTTTGCCTGGGACATGCTTTAATCTTACCACAAACATTGAAATTTGAGTAGCAGAACCTAGAGCAACACCTAAAGATATGTCCTGCATAACACCCAGATAAATATTGGTGTGATTGAAACTTAACAGGTAACAAAATACAAGAGTAAGACTACTGTCATGGTCTAACCAGCTTGTTCTTGAGAGCAAATATGACCGATCCAGCATGTTCTGCAGCATTCCCCACTATTGGAAGCAAAATTATGCTGAGGAAACTGACAGAAATGCCCCAAGAATCTGATGCAGCCTGGTTGAGATACATTAAAATTTGAAATCTTCTTATTAGTTAGATGCATTAATATTGCTAAAAAATAATATTTTATAAACTCTCAACTGTAATGTACCTCAATTGTGCCCACGACATACTCAGATAACAAAGCTATGATAATCGTCATGCCAGCCAACCAAGTGAACGCACTCCAAAACCCTATCACTGCCTTTTCTTCCTCCTCATCACCTTCCTGTCATTCAACTTGAACCAGTAAGTTGTATTTATTAATATCAACTTTGTATTAACTATCTCCTTCTGACCTGATCAAATACTGATCTCATTGAATAAAACAATTTTAAGGATGTATACTTTTTTATTTTAAAACTTTTTGGCCTCTAGAGTTAATTTATCACCTCTTGGGAATCAAAAAGTTGCCTGTGAGTTTTCAGCTGGAAGAAGATGTAAGCAACATATGCTATAAGCATAATAATGCTGCTCGCTCTGGACATCTCAAGGGTAGAGAAGTCGGTGGCAGTTCCTTCCCCTATGGCATATCTGAACATCAGTGGCAACATGTGGCACAGCAATCCCAGTAATAAAAGTAGCGAGTTCACATCAGCCTGCTTCTGTTCAAGCCAAGAAAAAGAAAAGATTATGAAATGTATAAGACCATATATAATTAATTATTACTAATTACCCAATTAAGCTGTAAAGTTAATTGGATTTTGAGTTTGTGCCTTACTCTATCGTATCTTTGTTCCTTTTTAAGGTTGGCTAAGCCTCCACATAGGAGGGAAGTCCCGAGAACTAGAAGGAGATTTGACAAAATGGAGCCCAAAAGAGAATATTTCAAGACATGTATTTTGTTCTGGTAAAGAGCAAGTATTGCTATTATCAGCTCGGTTGCATTGCCACATGTTGCATTAAGGAGTCCTCCAACTGCAAATGATCAAGCCATCTTCAATTCTCAAATTATGATCATGGTATAAAACCATAATTAGAAGTAATCTGTGGGAATTTTTTTAAATTACCTGTTGGACCAGTGAAGTAAGCAATTTGTCTGAGATTAACAAGAACAAGAACAGCAGAAATTGAAAATAAAAATTAATATCAGAACGTACACCTAATGGATAAAATATTCCACAAGTAGTTGCGTATAAAATTATTTGACTATACTTAGTTGCAGACTTACTCGGTGAGGAAGCTGACACGTTCTGCAAGTGGGGTGAGTCCAAGCAAGCTCAAAGCAAATATCCAAGGCTACGGGTGGCAGAACAATGCAAATTAAACAGATATACAGCAAGATATATTTATTTAATCCATATCTATCATCTTATACAACAAAATCAATTCTAAATATATATAGAAAAATCAATGACATGGTCGTGTAACCAGTAATAAGGTTCCATGATTCTTCCAAAAAGAAATCGATCAACTTACTCTTCCAAGCTTATAATAGTCAGCAGCAATTGCTAGAGGAATCGCTGGGAAGAGAACAGCCAGCTTGGTTCCAAGAATCACTTCTTGAAGATTGGTCAAGAATTGAAACCGAAAATTTGATGAAACAAGCACTGGATCGGATTTCTTCCGCACAATTGAAGATGATATATTCTGTGGTGTCTTCCCGTTGACAGAAACCTCCTTCATGCTATTGCTGTTCAAGCCCACCTTATAATTAACATCTCCATTTTCCAAGTCTGATGAGACCTGATGATGAACCTGTGAGTAGTACCGGTCCATGTTGTGGTAAAATACTGTATAGCTACCGCCCCAGTACAGTACTTAGTTTGTTTTCTGATCTTCTACGTGACGAACTCCCCAGCTAGCTCTAGCTGTAATTCTTGGGCTGACATAATCGAGAGGAGGTTATATCTATATATCTATATATATATAGGACAAGAGAAGCAAAATGTTTTCGAGGCAGAAAGATCCGAGAGAGCAATTTCTTTATAATTAGTGTAGCTTCCTGGAATTTTCCCCTTCTTGTTGCCATTCTTGTATGGGAGTCCACGTACTTGCTAATGAAATTGTCTGTGTGGCACTCTATACTGAGGTTTCACATGAACTCCTGCGTTATACATTACTAGCAGACAGAGTGCAAAGATAGGAATGGAATTGCTTCCATGGCTGTATATAACATGATTAATTTAATTTGTCGATTAAAATGTTTATATATATATATATATCATAAATAACATGTGATAAACTTTTTAAATTATCCTTGACATCCTAAAACAAACAGAACAATTTTTAAAAATTAAAGAAAAAAAAGTGCAATGAATGCAATAATCGACTGATATTTCTGTTAAACTGATCATCAAACTCTTTGATCAATTCAAAGAAGGAAAAAAAAATAGAAATTGTATTTTATGCGTCTAAGAAATATAAGTGATATAATGCATTTGCAGATACATACACGTGCCAAAAGTCACTTGCACGGCAAAAACCATACGATAATTAATTATTTACTATCTAGCCATAAGCAACCGAGGCCATGTAAAGCATTTTTGTATTGTGCTACGTACATTGTGTAGTGAGTTAGAAACATTGTTTCGTAATTATTTACTATATAGTGTTTATATATGTTTAAACCACATAAATAATTATTATTTGGTTAATTTTTATCATTATGCTTTTGAGATATAAATTGATTAATAAGGATGATGTGCTAGAAGTATTTAAACTGGTACATTTCATTTATATATATAGCCTTTTATGTTTTTATTATTTCAATTTGAAGAATAATTAATATTAACTAAACACTGTTTTACCCTCTTCTTTTAATAATAATAAAAACACAACATTTTCCTTTCAAAGTAGCATCCTTTTCAATTTCAAAGTTTAATAAATACCAATCAAATTAATACTATTTCAAATAAATAAATAAAAACTGAAAATCTGTAATTTAACTCGGCAATGTTAAAAAATAATACATCATAAATATTATATGCACCATCTGCCAAAAATGACTATTTGCATTATTTTTATGTATTTAATTATGACTTCCATGTTGGAATAGTTATTGTTATGTATGTACGATCTTTCATGCTCATACACTATCCTTTGTGATACAGAGTGATAATTAAATGGAAGCCAGCTGTCTCTTTAGCTGATCTTATTATATTTGAAACATGAAAAAATAAATTATTATAGAATATAGTAATTTCATTAGACAAGAAAAAAATAAATATAAAACAGGGTTATTTGTAAAATTCAGTGATAATTACAACTGACAAATTTAAATAAATTATATTCTAAAATGTTTAATATAAAACAGGGTTATTTGTAAAATTCAGTGATAATTACAACTGACAAATTTAAATAAAATAAAATAAATTCTTTACTGCAAACCTGTCGAGCTTATTGCTGCACAGTGAAGATCATGCAGCTAGCTAGTGTTTATGGATGAAGGAACTGATAATTAGCTAGAGGGACAGGAAGTCATCATCCGTCATCTCCCCTACCCATCCCCTCACTTTATCCAACCTAGTATTTTCCCAAAATCTATCATTCCTAATAAACAGTCTTACAGTGGCGTGTGAATAGCTTGACGATCGATGATATCAAGGAGAAGAGATAGAGCTAGCATCGAGAAAGGAAAGCTACGTCGATCTGCTTCCTTGAAAGTGCTAGCTAGCTAGCTAGGTTAAACCAGCACGAGGCACCTCTAGTCGAATGCTATATGTTAATTTGGACGAACATAATCAGTGTCATTGCATAAAACAACGGGCATGCCAAGAATAAATCTTGGCCGTTAAACCCGATCGAGATTTAGAAACTCAAGGTCAGACAATATATTGTAGAAGTAGAGTTAGCACAGATCAAGTCTCGGACTGAAAAGAACTTCTTTTGAGAACCCTAAACCCCCCGTAAAAATCCAAGTTAAAAACAAACAAATTAACAGACCTAGAAAGAAACCCAACACGTACCAGATTAATCTACAAATAACTCGAAAGAACAAGTCCAAAAACTCTTGCAACCGGTTTGGCCCAATGCTATACAATTAAGGTTGGATCTAGCTGGGAGCCTAAGAGAAAACCTGGGTGAACAAAGTAATTAAAAACACGTGCTTTACATGCAAACAGACACGTCGACTGCAGCGTAGAGTATTCTTGTGGGGGTGTGAGAGTGCGTGCGTGGAGACTCAAATGACGATGAACTTAATCAACCAGCCGCATTACTTTCTACATTAATGTTGAAATTAGGACTTCAAAACCAAATCATTTAAACCGACATATATGTTATATATAAACAATTAGCTGATTTAATGAATTATGGTCATACTAGGATACTGGATTTTGCAGAATTAATGAGCTGAAACGATGAATATTCCATAAAATCCCTCAAATTACTTCATGTTTAATCTTCTAAATTTTATATTAAAGAGGGGGGCTGCATTATCCGTACCCAAGAAAGCTTAGAACCTTCCCGGAATTCTCAAGGCCTCGCCGAGAACAATCATGTGGTAGTGATTTTTTCACCTGTCTCCGAGTGCTAATGAAGTAAAATGGGTACAAAAGCATGCATCAGTGCCATTTGATTGATCAGATTCTCTCAGCAAGTAGAGAAATTTGGTCGAAATTTCTCGTCCCTGCCGTCCAAAACAATTACTTTCCTCTTGCTCCCTTCCAATATTTACTTAAATGTTGTGCATCTCTGTGTTAACACTTGACAGCTACGTGTTAGGAAGGAGGCACACTACTTCTTATGATGACAAGCACGACTATTTTAGGTTTTTCCCCCTCGAACGAGTTATAAATTTTTTGCTAGAGAGGGCATTAGCAGCTCGAGGTTTGTGTTTTTGTGCCGTTCTTTGTATACTTCATGGGTACAAACATCGACATCTTGTGTGATGTTTCATTCGTCTAATTAACAAAATCTCAGTAAGCACCTCTAGGTGGTTCAATAATAAGAATTTCAAATTAAAAAATTTGATATTGTTTGTTGATTTCGAGTCATGTGGTTGTTAATATGATAATTACTGTAAGTTTACATAATCATTAATTTCAAGACCTGTGGGATCTGTCAAAGTTCACGCAAGTTAATCCGGACACCCATGTTAATAAAAAATAAAATCACTAGTCATGTATTATCTCAATTAAATTATAATAATTGATTATGGAAAATTCTATTCAAATCCCTGTACAAGAATCTCACATGAGATAAATAATTTTGTATGGGCGATTAACTTTCTATTATATGCGATCAATAAATCATTATATTATATGTCATTTATGTCCCACACTTTTTAGTAAAAATTAGGTTTATTTTTATTTGACTTGCAATCCAGTCAAGGACTGAATCAATTAAGATTATTAAGAAAATTTATATAGTTTTTCTCTAAGATTAGAGGAGTTAAAATAAAGAATAAATAGATAGCTAATATATCAAAATATGTACCTAATTTAAGCATTTTCTTTAAATTAAGAAGAAATCACATATAACCTCTTTGGGTTCTTGCTATATACAATATCTTAGGGCTTCGAATATGGGCTAAAAGGAGGACCAGTAATTGGCCTTTTAGATATAAAGTTTTTTAACATATTTCAAAACTCAATTGATTAGATATCAATTTAATGAGACATAGTTTGAACTAGTTAAATGTCCGCGCTACGTTGCATGCGTAGTGTGAGTAGAACAAATAATCTTTATAATTGTTGAAATTAAAATATAATATTTTAGTATATAAAATTAGATATAATGAAAAAGATCAACATCCTCTATTATAATAACAGTAACATCAAAGTCTTAACTTTTTAAATTATCATCATTATCATTGTCAAAACAATAAACATTATTGAACAAATCTGAGAGGGCAACAAAAAAAATATTAATAAAAAAAGCATGTAAGAACAAAAACTAAAATTATTATTATTATTCTTAATATTAATATTATTATTACTTTAATAACAGGAAGACAACGAAATTAAATCAAAGGCTTAAAAAAAGCCTAAAAACATTAACAAAAGAGAAAATGTAAGAATACAATAAATGAAAAAAAATATTTGCTGGAAAAAAATTACTTGAACTGAAAATAAATAACATTATCACACTACGTTGCGGACTGAGTAAAAAAAAATTATAATTGTTGGGATGAAAGAAATTAATAGCATATGCTGGTCCAAAATTAAAATATAATATTTAAATATGTAACATTTAATATGATAAAAAAGATCACTATACCTTATTCTGAAAATAGCAAAATCGAAGTTGTAACATTTAAAACTATCATTATAGTTACTGAGAAAACAATAAAAACATCAAATTATACCTAGACAAAAAACTGAAAACATTAATAAAAATGTACATAAAAAAATAACTTAATTTTTGTGTTAATAATAAAGACAAAAAAATCATAATAAAAAAATAACTTTACTATTGTGTTAATGATAAAAAAAAAGACAAAAAAAATCACAATAACTTGAACAAAATATCAAACAAAAAAATAAAATAAAAATTATCAGATAAAAAAAGTCATATGAATTAAAAATAAAAATGAAAAAACAAATAAAAAGATAAAAGAAAGAACAAATGGAGAGAAAAAAAAACAAATATCAATTTCCAAGTGATCATAGATACAAAATAAAATTTAAGAACTAATTTTTTTTGGAAAAAATATAACCCTAACAAATAAGAAAGCAAAAAAAATTAAAAATCAAAGCCTAGCACACTTATATATATGGACAAAAGTAGAGATTATTCTAGAAATAAAAAAAATATAGGGATGAAAATAAAAAAATTAAAAGTATAAGGGCTGAAATGAAAATCAAATATATTATCAATTTTAATCAAAGGACAAAACTGAAGAAATTGAAACTATTGTACCAAATCAATTCATCTTTTTCAATCCAACCTGGAAATTAAAAGCCGGAGGACCAAATTGCATATTGTACACTGAATTAATTCAAATTGAAGGACCTTATCGAACTAAATCATAACTTATATACCAGAAATAAGGACCAGAAATGAAATTGAAAGTGAAGGCACTAAAGTGAAAACGTTGAACATTAGGGGGATTCTCCTGTACTTTTACGTGCAGGAGAGAGAGAAAACATGGCTCACCTGGACATGTCGTCGCGATCCACGACTAATTTTAGGCAACACGCGTCGCCGCAGGAGGAAGACAACACGGAGGCGCATTGCTACAGACTCTGAATGGCGTCTCCGACCACCGTCACGACACCTCATGTGCCATCTAAACAGGCGTGGGGAGGAAAATCGATTGGCGCGTGCCCATCAAGCAACGATAGCCATAAAAAAATAATTAAAAATAAGATCAATTACCTTACTACCCCTGTTTCCAAATGCACCGGTTTTTTCTTATTAAGGGATAAAAATGTATTTAGTGAATTTTGAAAAATAATAAAATAAGAAGAAGACCTGGCTAAGCGGACCGGTTCGATTAGACGTGCACAATGACCACGAAGCCTCTCGGTGTGGCGGCTTTTTGTCGTTTTCGAGAGGCTTTTCGTTAAATCACTGTTCAAAAACGAAAAAAACAAGACGACCTGCGGGGCAGACCGGTCCAATCCGGTCAGACATGCGCAATGATCACGTAAGCTCGTTGGTCTGACGACATTTTGTTGTCTTTTGGGTTTTTTCCGTTAAATCACTGTTCAAAAAACAAGTAAAAATACTATTGAAATTCGAGTGTTTTCACTCACATTAAATAGTGATTTCCTGATCTGTTTTAGTATAGTTTATCATATAATTATAATTTGTATTGTGAAGATTCAGTTAGAATAAAGTAATTGAAAGCGAGTTGATAGAAAAAAGTGTGCGAAAATATTAATTATTTTCATTTAAAATCACGAATTAATTATTTCAAGGTGATTTTTTAATTTCTTTTAATAAATTATCAACTAGTTTAAGGATGAACATGATTTGAACCCTGTTTTCTACTCCTAAGATGACCAAAATCTTTCTAGCAGATAACATTTTTTTTTTGTTGGTTTATAGGCTAGCACATTGGCTCGCCCAGTATCAAGTGTCTAGTCTCTTTTTGTTAAGCCTCATTTGTTTTTCTTAGGTTATATTAAAAATCATTAAAAATATATTAAGGATTTTATTTTATTAAATATCATTCAATTTTTATTTTTTAAATAAGATTACAATGCTCTTTTTCAATATTAGCAGGCACTCTTTTTTAATCGCTAATAAAAATGAATTGTAATGTAATTTATTTTTCAATGTATTTATATTAATATTAAAAAAAATATTGACCAATAATATCAAATAAATAATATATTTTTTGGATACAAAATCAGATATTGTAATCTACATATATCTCTCAGCTTATTGATCTAATCTTAATTAATATTATGAGGTTTTTCTACATATATATATATATAATTTTTGATTTATTTTTATTATTAAACACAAACAACTTTTTTTCTTGAACCTAGAAAACGCCTACGTCTCTAAATTAATGGCCGGTTAAAAAAACATGCAATGACAGGAGATGATATTGGGTTGTGAGTTGGCGTTTTGGAGGGCCGTTTCCAGTGTTGAACATTGAATTCTACTTCCATTTAAGGGGCTTTCTTAATGACAGGAGGTGGGCCCAAACAGAACATGTTAAATCGTCAAACAGCGGTTACCGAATAACATTCTGCATGAAACTCTCACGTGGGGCTGCAGATTTTGAATTCCACTGTAGGATTTTTAGCTATTTTTACCCATAAATTGATGAAGAGAGACAGAAAAAAATGATTTTTTTATATTTTTATTTTAAGATCTCATTTTTTTTATTTAAAAATATTTTTGATAAAAAATATTCTTTAGTAAAAAAGAAAACTATTAATTATTACACGTTACCAAACAGAAACTGACCTGTGTTTTGTCCATATATAATTATTTTCGGTTACTTTAAGTGTGATTTTAGGCTGAGATATTATATGTTAGACAAATGGCCCAATAAAATTTAAGATAAGACCATGCTTATCTGTTAAACGTTACTTTCATTTCTTTTTATCTTTTTTGATTGTGATTGTGGGACAACTTGATGATTAATTTTATAGATTTTAAAATTAATAATTATATAAATTTTTATTTTAATAACTACAAAACTCGAAGTTGAAACTACTAAAAGAACAAACTTTTTAATCTCATATTTTTATCACCGAATCACCTTTTTTTTTAATCAAAAGAGCTCCTTAAAAAAAAAATTACTATTTTTTTTTATAAACATAGCTAAAAATTAAAACAACATTTTTAATATCATCCTATCCTATTTCTATTTTTTAAGAAAAATAGAAAAAGAAAGAAAGAGAGCTTCAATTTTTCTCTTTTCTCACAATGCATCTGCACAATTGCTTCAATTAAAAAAGGACTGCATGTGTGTATGTATCTTCACTGTTTTTATTTATTTTTTAAATAATTATATTATATAATGAAACCAAATATAAATTAATTTAATAAATTCTAGTCTATTTTTATTTATTGTTTTTTGTGGATCAAGTGTACGTAAGAAATATATGGTCGTTAACTTCATTTTAGAGTTTCAATTCTTTGAATTTACATAAATCGTTAATTTTATAGTCTCTAAAATTTACAAACCGATAAAAAAAAAAATCTAAGTGATTCGCATGTCACATGCTCTACGTGCATCGATCTAGTGTAATTTAGTAAATTTTTATTAGTATAGGTTCTAAAAGTCTTCCAAATGTCAAGGGAGGGAGCAAACTTATCTCTAAATATTTTGCTTGACAAAAATATATAAAATTTTTTTTTCAAACTAAATATTTAGAGATGGCGATCGAGTTCATGGTTTTATAATATTTAGAGATGTAAATCCATTCACACAACACAAAGATTGTGTATAAAATATATTTAATATATTTGTAATCCGACAAACACACTTTGACATAAACAAAATTAGATCCGAACCTAAATAAACAAAGCTTAAGAAACTAAACAAAACATAATAATAGATTAAAAAGAAAAACACTTTAATCATAAGCATAAACCCTAAAAAGGTAACAGGCCTTTTCAACAAAGTTAAAACCCAGAACTTCCGGCACCCCAATCGCTTCCATGATCAAAGGCAAAGTAGGGATCATTTGCATGAGGCTGGCCTATTTCTGGAGCATATGAAGAAGATGCACCATTATTGCTGTCTTTGATCTTGTTGTGTAACATCATTTGCAGGCTTTCAAACTTTTTCTCCAATTCAATCAACTCTTGGAGGTTGAGCTCTTCTGATGGAAGATTCCACCAATCCTCGCTCGCATTAACTTCCATTTTATCCTTCAACTTGTTTCCCTTTTCCTTACCTTCTTCCAGCTGCTGCTGCATTTCATTGTACTTCTGTGCTAGCTCTCCGATCCTCGCTCTCCTGTATAGCTCCGCAAGCTCGTCGGCGCCGCCATCTGTGCTCGATGGGTTTTCGAGAAAACGATCCAGCACGTTTTCAAATGAAGGGTGGCCGAAGGAGAACGGCTTACCACCAGGTGAAAAGACGAGGCATGCAACTTCTGCCCCGGTTAAAGCGACGAGCTCACACAATTTTTTGTAGATCCCAGCTCTGCGCTTGGAGAAAGTGACCAATCTATCATCTTCCTTTTCAATTCTCTTCATCTCAACCTTTTGCCTTCCTCTTGTTTTCTTGCCTTCCATGATGAAGAAAATAAGAAGGAAGATAAGATAAATTAATGATAGAAAATATGTGTATGACGGCACTGCTTGGTTGGAGAATAGAGATTTTGGAAGAGAAACTTGAATGCAGTACTTGGTTGGAGAACGTACATGTATATATAGGAAGGGAAACTAGAATGGGTGAAGTGTATATTTTGTAATATAGTGTGGCGGTTTTTTAAATTCAAAATGTATTAAAATAGTTTTGTTTATTTGTTTTTATATATATATACAATTGAAGTTAATAATATTTCATTACATTGGAATTATGTGGGTTTAAAATGTGAAAAGCTAATGATTGCTCCTAGAACACATGTAAAGCATTATTTGATTATATATTGTATTCTTGTTTTTTTTTAATCAACTTAATAAATGAATAAAAATTCAAAATTTTAAAGATATTAAATGAATTCTATATTATATGGAAACTTTTTAAGTGTTTATAATAGAAATTGTGTTGTAATATAGAAAACTAAATGTTGAATTTAAATTATGACCGACTCTATGTATGTCCTTTGTTCTCTTAATTTAGAATTGGCAATACAAATACACTTCATTTAAAACCAATTATATTTATTTTCAATTATTGGTTGTTGAAGTATAATATAAAATAATATTTTAAAGATTGACCAGTAGCTTTAATTTCTAGTTTCAATTAGTTTTTTTGATATAATATTTGAGTTTATAAAATTATATGTTGGTAACTCACCAAACATGTCAAGTTTTCTAGTTTATGTGCTTCTTTGGTGTAGGTTAAATAATATTTTTGTCACTTTCCTCTAATTTACATATTCCTAATTTATTAAGATGATTGGATTATATAGCATAATTTGTTGTTTTAAGCAATCGATCTTAATCATGATTGTCAGGGCCGCAAAGAATAATGCAACATGCTATTCTAAGTGAGTGCTTTATTAAGATGATTGGATTATATAGCATAATTTGTCGTTTTAGGCAATCGATCTTAATCATGATTGTTAGAGCCACAAAGAATAATGCAACGTGTTATTCTAAGTGAGTGTTTTATTAAGATGATTGGATTATATAGCATAATTTGTCGTTTTAGGCAATCGATCTTAATCATGATTGTTAGAGCCACAAAGAATAATGCAACGTGTTATTCTAAGTGAGTGCTTTATTAAGATGATTGGATTATTATATAGTATATTTTTTTTTGTTTTAAGCAATCGATCTTCATCATGATTGTCAGAGTCGCAAAGAATAATGCAACGTGTGCTGTTCTAAGTGAGTGGTCACTATTTTTATATTATACTTTTTATAAGTTATTAATGATTGCTTTTGCAATGAGAAGACATGTTAAAAATTATGTTATCACATATATGGAAAATTTTAGAGTGCTCAAGCTTTAATTATTGAATATTTACAATATAAAGAGAGAGATACGGAAAACAAATAGAGAAAGTCATATTTGATTGAATCAAAAAATTCTCTCTCATATTAAAAAGATATTTTTGCAATTCCCCCTTGTTTTATGTCTCTCTCTATCTCTCGTGTTTATTTCCCTCTTGTAAGAATTTAACAATTACATCTTAAGCACCAAAAAAACTCTTTACATATTATTTTTGTTTTTTCAATTAAGTTCATGAATGGAATAAAAAAATCCAACATTTATAGATGCTAACTAAAGATATTAAATAAACATTAAATTATATGACAATTTTTTAAGTGTTTGTAATATAAATTATGCTGCAAAAAAGAAAACTAGATGTTGATTTTAAACTAAGAATTTAAGAACTCTAGCCTGTGTAATAATGGTGCCTATTGGCCATAATTTTCTTAAATATTATGTATGTTCTTTGTTCTCTTAATTTAGAAATGGCAATACAAAAACACTTCATTTAAAACCAATTGTATTTGTTTTTAATTATTTATTATTAAAGTATAATATAAAATCATATTTTAAAGACCTATCCAATAGCCTTAATTTCTAGTTTCAAATAAATTTCATATGTAGTATTGAAGTCTATAACATTATATATTTGTAACTCACCAAACATGTTAAGTTTTCTAGTTTATGTGATATTTTGGTATAGATCACTTAACACTTAATGTTACTTTCCTCTAATTTTCATATTCCTACTTTATTAAGATGTTTGGATTATATAGTATAATTTATCGTTCTAAGCAATCAATCTTAGTCATGATTGTCGTGGGTTATAGCCACAAAGAATTATCCAACGTGTTATTCCATGTGCACGATCACTATTTTTTATAATATATCATTTATATATTATATAATTAATAAATGATAAAAGATAACTACTGTTTTTGCTTTTAGAACACATGTTAAACATTATTTTATTGAATACATGAAATTTTTATAGTGCTCAAGGTTTAACTATTCAAGGTTTAACTGTTGAATATTTACAATATAGAAAGAGATATATGGAAAGTGAATACAAGAAAAAATATTTTATTGAATTAAAAAATGATAAGTATTCTCTCTCATATTTATTAAATTGTGCAATTTAAAAATAAGAGTTGAAATGATATAACTTGATTGACTTTATGAGTTCAAAGATAACATGAAAGATTAATAAAAATATAGTTAAATTAAAAAAAATAAGTTGATATTTTTAAAATATATTGAAACAACGATATAATGAATCAACCCAGGTAAACCTAGGTTAACATTTCAAATGTGTAACCTCCGTTATAAGTCCATGATAACCTTAAATAAAGCAAATCAAATCAAATTATAAAGTTCAATACTTAATAAACTTTTTGTTGAATGATTAAATTGAGAAAATTTTAATCTAAAAAAGATACAATAAAATAATTTTTCTGAACAAAATTATGAACATGTATAATATTACGAGAAAGTCATCATAAATCTCGCAAGGTCATTATATTCTCTAATTGCTTTGAAATTTTAACATGATATATATATATATAAGTCAAGAGACTCCTTGTAACATTTAATCTCAATCTAACGGTTGGATTAAGAGATATGATTGATATTGTAAAATTATTAAATATTTAAATAAAGTACTATTTGGCCAAAACAAAACGGGTAGAACGAAACCAAAACATTTTGGCCAGAATTTGGGTGGAATTCTGAAATTGACCAAAATTTAAGCGAGGTAAAAACTGCATTGTTTTATCTTGTTTTATAATTGGTACGAAATGTTTCGACCGTTTCGACCAAAACAGAACGAGATCAACAACACTGGTTTATAATATAAATTATGTTGCAAAAAAAATTGGAAACTAATTTAAAACTATAAATAACTATTAACAAGTGTCATGATGACAGTCGTTGGCCACATTTAAAAACCTTTCATGATTAGTTCTTTGTTCTCTTAATTTAGAAAGTATCGGTCATTTGCTATTAACTTATGGCAACCTCATTCAAAACCAATTATATTTATTTCAATTAATTACAAATTATTATAAAATTATATCCTAAAGGGTATCTAATTCTTAAATTTCTCATGTTTACTAATTCTTTAATATAATATTAAAGTTTATTAGACTCGCCCACCATGTTAAGTTTTCTAGTTTAGATGTGTTTTTATATAAAACAAATGTTTTTTTTTTCTTTTTTACTTTCCTCTCATTAGTATATTTCTATTTTATTAAGATGTTTAGATCATATGGCATAATTCATTGTTTTAGGGTTTGTTTGGCATTGCAATTGAACTATCATTTTGCTATTTTTTTTAAAAAAATATTATTATTATTTTAATGTGTTGATATCAAAAATAAATTATGATATTTTCAAAGAAAAAAACACTTTAAACACAATATATATTATACTTTCAAACAAACACTCAACCAATCAAACTTATGGTAGTTTGGTATTGCGCTCCAAATAGAGTTTTGAGGGGGGAAACAATTTTATAATAAAATCATCGTTTGATAAGTGAAAAGCCACAATTTTAACCCATCAAAAAAACTTCTGAACCACCATTTACAAGAAGCAAAATTTTTAAGTTTTCCTTGCATGTCATTTCTCCACCAAAATGTATAACAATTCTCATCGGTCCATACCATGACCTTCTAAACTCAAGCAAAGTATTGTATTTTAATTTCAAAAACAATGAACACCATTAGCCATGGCACAACTGATCTCTCTCTCTCTCTCCATAATCAATGGCAACTCTCCCTCCCTCTCCAAGTCCAGGGGCAGCTCCCGAAGAGCACCACCACTATCCCTCTCAGCATTTGTAGCTTCTCCTCCACTCTAGAACCTCCGGCATGGCCTCCAGCGACAGCAGCAAGCCCCGTCATGGAAGCAACAATAGCAAGCTTCTGACGCTTCTCCTGACCACTATTTTCGACGCCATCACCACAAGAAGAATCACCTTGGTCTTTTCTACCCAACGACATTGGCAGGTGAGTCTCTCATCACCATCGGGAAACCGCCATGGTACTGTTCACGTGTTATGTGAACAATGCATGAGTGAATTAATTCATCGTGCATTGTTCATGCAAGATGTGAACATTGCAACACACTGTTTTTTTTAAACAAAACTATTGGGTTGGGCTGGGTTGGACCTGCTCTCGGCCCATCCCAAGTCCAGTAGAGTTAGGCCTTTGACCCACCTTGGCTGGGACAAACTTGGTCCAATTTTAAAAAAATATATAAAAATGTGTACATAGAGATCAGTCATGATGAAAAGAAAAGGTGCGTGACTTCGTTTCACTACAAAACCTCGTTGTTGTTTTTTATTGATTATCGATCAGAAACTTGCAATTGGATTTGATCTTTGAATTATCTCTATAACATACAGATAGAGATCTTGAAACTTAGTATGGATCGCAAATATTGTTAATAATGATATTTTATTAAATGTTGTTCCTCGATTAAATAGCAAGGGATCACAAAGGCCTTCATGTATCAATTTAGTTCGTTATGGAATTGTAAATAGTTTAATAGGAGAACAAGTGTCTAATTTACTTGAATTATTATGATTATTAAATCTATATTATTTAAAAAATTATATATATATATATATATATGTGTGTGTGTGTGTGTGTCCTGTAAAGTAATTTTACAAGTTGACAGCAATATAAAAAGCATGGTAACCAAACACCCTAAACTACTTTTTATTAAACATTAAACTCAATCACAGTTTTAACCAAACACTTCAATTTCAGTTATGAACCATAGTAATAATACTTTTCATGAAATTATTTTTTTTAACCTCAACCACAGTAGCAACCGTAATACCAAACACATCTTTAATTGTAATAGGAGGTAGTAGAGCTACAATAATAATGCAACATGTTATATGATATGAGCAAATACTCTAATTACTATTTTTATGCCATCATGTGTTCAAATTTGTTTAACAAAATTGAAAATTTGTTTGAGCTTGGTTGGAATGTATTAAATTATAATTTGGTGCAAAGTGTTTTTTTTAATTATTAATATACTTGATTGATATTTTTTAGATTTTGTTTTATATTAACACATTAAAACTATATAAAAAAACATCTAACAAAGAATCAATCTGATTTTGTTTTTCAATAAAAATACTTTGAAAAAGAAATTAAATAAAAAATAAAGAACATGATTTAAATCTTAAATGCACGAGGTTAACTATTAACCTTGATTAAGAGGCGTGCACAGGCAAAACATTATATACGTTACTCTGTAACCATGCTTTGTGTTTCATGAAAACCTATTTTACTACTTGTAGTTTGACACGTCAATTTCCATAGAAATTTAATTTAAAATTTTGTTTTCAAATCATTTGCCTTATTATTTTATATGGTATAGTGAGTTACGTGAATTCTGCATTAACAAAATATAATTATGAAACGAGAAATGATTTTCTCATGTTAAAAACTATTTTTCTATGTTTGCTTTTTTTCTATGTTTGCTTTCTGTAAAAACTATTTTACAGATAACTTTCAAATATAATTATTTTATTTGTTATAAAATATTTTATGAATAGTAATTAACTTATCAAATATTTTTAACTATCTTTTTTGTACCCATTTAAAAATATGATTGGTATTGTTTTTAAAAATATTTTTCATTCAGAAATGTATTAAAAATATATATTTTTTAAAAAATTTATTTTTGACATTAGCACATTAAAATAATATAAAAATATTAAAAAATATAAAATAAATACCAAAAAAATATAATTAAAAATTAAAATTAAAATCACAATACATTCATCTCATTATAATCATCGTTGTCGTCTAATCACCATTTTTATTTTCATCACTATTATCTTACTATCATATTTTCTTCCACCATCGCTATTAAAAATGATGTGCGTGTAAAATATTTTATATTTAATTTTTAATATGTAAAACATTTTATCACAACATGTAAAATATTTTTTATTTATAAAATATTTTATGTAAAATAAACAAATGGGAAACGATAGGATGATAAATGAATTAGAGAAAGCCCAATCCAACCACTTTTAAAATTAATAAAACCAGAACCCCCAGAGCGTTTGAGGAAACCGGAGAAAGTCCACAAAGCCCATTATCACCCTTAAGAAGAAGAAAAAAACTCCCAAGTCTCCACGCGTCTCCGTTACCGGAGATCAGCTCGCCCGCTCAAGTTCTTCAGGTTAGTCTATTTCTTTTTGATTTATCTCTCTCTGTCTTTTATTTTCTCTACTGGACTGTGATTTCAACAGATACACAGCTCTCTCTCTTTCTCGGAATAGAAATTAAATAAAATCGGAGAAAACGTGAAAGAATGGCTGAGAAATTGGATCCAGAGAAGCGCCACAGCTTCGTTCGTGAAGGTCTGAGCCTCAAATTCTCCCATTCTATCAAAATTATATCCTTTCTGATTTCTGATATTTGTGCGTGTGCGATTCTTGTTTATTTAGGTAAAACTGTATTTGAGTGGGATCAAACCCTTGAAGAGGTAAATATTTACATAAATTTACCGCCAAATGTTCACTCTAAGCAGTTCTACTGCAAGATTCAGTCCAAACATGTTGAAGTCGGCATCAAAGGCAACCCTCCTTATCTCAACGTTTGTTTTCTTCTTTTTCTTTTTCTTTTTCAAAAAAATAATATATTAATTTCTCATTTTTAACTTTTATTTGATAATTTCATTGATTTTACAGCATGACCTCACTTGTGCAGTCAAAACAGATTCTTCCTTCTGGACTTTAGGTATGCAATTAGTGCCTCTGGGAGTGGTATAGGTTGTATTTTAATTTTTTTTAAATGTATCTAATTAATATATATATACTAAAACAATTAAAAAACACTAAAAAAAAATAAAAAAATTGAAAGCATAATTGTACCGTAATGAAAAAAAAGTACTCTTGGATTTGCCTTGCAATTTCTTTGGAAATGTGACTTTCCAGAAAAAGTCTAACTTGTTGGGTTGTTTTTGGGTTATGGAGAGGATGGTATAATGCACCTAACACTGCAAAAAAGGGACAAAGGTCAGACATGGGCTTCGCCAATATTGGGTGAGGGTCAACTGGATCCATGTTCTTCTGATCTTGAGCAGAAGCGTCTAATGCTTCAGAGATTTCAGGAAGAGGTAAATAGCTACAACTCGTCTAAGTATAATGGTCATTACAGTTTAAGCTATTGATTTTCATTTGTTTTGCTTGATTATTAAAGTATTTGACTTGTATACAGAGTGCTGCACAACTGATCTCTAACATTGTTTTTTCCCTTGAAGTTTGTGCTATTTTTGTTTGATGCCATGGTTGTATTTGTGATTTGGGCCCAAGTGTCTTAATAGCTAGAACTCTTTATTAATCTTTTTATACTTGCTTTTACTGTCAATTCTGGTCTTTCAAGCAGCCGCAGAATTTTATATGTGGGGCTAGTTTAAGATTATGGTGTCATTCTGGCTAAGTAGTCTATTAGGCAGTGTTTTCTCTCGTGGTTAGGAGATTTTGGTTCACAAGGATTTGTAATTTATCACAGTATAAGCTAGTTAGATATGGATGATTGATCATCTGAGCAATATCACTAACCTGCTTTTGTTTCAACCTTCATACAAATGCAAAGACTGGTTTTGCTTCTGTTGTTCACCATGTTTGGGTTTTGGAAAGTGGAAAATTTAGCATGGGGATTCGTACCCAATTCAAGTATATGCATTACCTATGTGCAGTGTAGGGAGTAGGTGATACTAATTAAAACTAAGATGCATTAAGGAACAAACAATCTGATATCTGAAATTAGCATCTTATCTTATTGTCTTGGGTGTTGATAAATCCAGTTATTATGATGATGTTTATTTGACGGACCAATCATGAATTGGAATAGCTATGATTTTCACTAATTCAGTAAATATGTTCATGTCATTATTTTTGCGCCTTCCATGTGGGAACTGTGTATCGAAGACAGGATTACAATTTTTTTCCTTTGTTGTATGAAATTTGACTGGAAGCTTTATTAACTATGTCAATGACATCATTCTATTTTCCAAGTATTGTACCTATGAACCAATCTTGTTCTGTTAAACTTACTCTATTTTTAGAAATGAATTTGCATTTCTGTAAATGCTACTGAGATATGCATGGAGCTACATTATTTCTATTAAACTCCTAAAATAACAACCTTATATAGAGATCTTTCTCCATATACAAATGTTTTACTTTTCAGAATTTACCACAAGAAAATCTATGTTCCAATTCTAATTGCTGAATATTTGTCCATGCAGAACCCCGGTTTTGACTTCTCACAGGCTCAATTTACAGGGAACTGCCCCGATCCAAGAACTTTTATGGGTGGTATCCGCAATGGCTGATCATATTTTATTAGCGTGTGAAGAAATCCTGACGATCTTCTGATGGCACGAGTATTTGTGTTTCTCCCTTCAGTCTTGAGTTAGCTTACCAGTCTAGAAGCAATATTTGTCATGAGCGTGGTCAGTTTGTTTCCTCAACTTCATGTTTCTTGTTATTTGCAACTGTATAGTGTAAATCAAAGGGGGGTCTTTTTCTCGATCTTTCTCCTATACTATATTATTTCCTCATTCTTCTTTTCTTTATATGTATGCCCTCCGCCTCTCCTCTTTTTCTTGGGTCTATCACCTCCCCTCACTAATCTCTGTCTATTTCGTGCTGTCTTCCGGTCGATGATGAACTTGTTGTCTTCTTGGTCGTAGGTGTAGCCAGGCTGTGATCCGCATCGAGAAAGGAATGTATTCATGCTTCTCTTTAGTTCGAATGCTGGATTTCCTTACTTAGAAATAGAGAATTCTGATTCTAAAATCCATTCCCTCACCAACCCCGATCGTCTTCATCGGAGAAGCCTTTGAGAAATTGTCCTATTTCCTTACCTGCTGTTCGTGTTAAGGAACCATCTCACCTAAAAGCTTAAGCTTGTAGGTGAGATCACAGAATATGATTATATTATTCTCTAACACACTCCTTCAAATAAAAGCTCTTTGGGCTTGAAACTTGCACAGATCCACATCACCTTGTGCTTGGTTTTTATCAAATAGAATGGAGGTGGTGAGATTTGAACCCGTGACCGTTGGGTCAACAAGGCTATGATACCATGTTAAGGAACCATCTCACCTAAAAGCTTAAGCTTGTAGGTGAGGCTCCAGAATATGATTATATTATTCTCTAACAGTTCGGGAGTTGAACGTCTTATTCTTATGAGTGGCCTCTTGCAACCTACCTAAGCACGACTGGAGGCCATCTCCTCACTAGAAGGATCGGATAGATCTTTTTTTATTGCTCAACGTTTGCACTACCGAGCATCGACTCGAACTAAAACTAATCCTGTTGCCGAAGCTCATAATTCCGGTTTTCTGCACGAGATCCTTGTAGGTATCTGACCCTTCTATTCTAGGTTTGAAGGAAAGCAGCCTCGAGCTGGAGGTCTGGAAAGACTTTCTCTATCTCATCCTATACCTTCCTGCCTGAAAGTTACACACACACTAGCCAGTGTTCCATTGCTGGCTTTATCATATTTTTTTCAAAAAAATAATAATTATATAAGATTTTTTTATTATAATATAAATTTAAGTAAAATAATAAATATATGTAGAATTTCTATTAATAAAAAAAGCAAAATATTTTTACAAAAAAACCATAAAAAATAATTACTAAAATTATTATTATTATTATTATGGTGTAAACAATAAAATTATGAAATCATCTTATCTGAAATAGATAAAAATAACATAAAATACAAAAAAAAGAAGAAAAAAAGAGCAATATTAATTTGAAAATGATCATCAATATACATTAAAATTTCAGGACTGAATGAAATAAAAATAAATCTATAATAAAAAATAAAACAACAAAAATAAAAAATAAAAACTAAAAGCATATATGCATAGATACATATAAAAAATAAACTATGTCCAAGAATGACAGAAAAAACAAAGAAATTAATAGCAAATAAAAAATTCAAACAATATGGACCGAAATGAAAAATTAAATATATAATTAATTCCAATCAAATGATAATATTAAAACAAATAAAAACATTGGGTCTGAAACAAATAAATATATTTAAAAAATGCAATGTAATTTTGTTAAAAAATTAAAAGAATAAGAATTGAAATGAAAAGTAGCATGCGTGACCATTTTCAATTGGAGGATACAATCAAAACAAATTAAAACAAACTATATAATTAATTTCAATCGAAGGAAAATAAAAATAAAATCTTAGGACCGAAATAAATAAAGACATTTAAGAAAAATTGTTGTGTAATGTTTTTTACAAAATTACAAAAATAAGGATCGAAATGAAATATAGAATATATGACAAATTTCAATTGGAGGACCCAATAAGAAGCAATTAAAACCTACACGCCAAATTAATTAAAATAACCAAAAGCAAAATGGAAATCAAAAGAATAAGGACTGACGCATCATGTGAGATAGTTAAAGGCTATTTTTTACCATCGTAGTGAGGTGCACCCGCCTCCGGAATGGCGCGTGCGCCGAAAACACTGCAGTCGTGTCTGTACGATGATGCGCCTACGGTGTCTCTAAGAAATAATAGTAAAATAATGCACAATTACCTATACATCCTTTGACCCCATCGATAACTACGAAAACACAGAAATACCCCTAAGTGCAGGTCCTATATTTTGTCGTTTTCTAAGGTTAATTTTGTGGTTTTACTGTGCAAAGAAATCGAAAATACCATCCATGTCCCTTGGAAATATTTAAACTATCTCCAGTCCAGGGATCCTTTTTTTGTCGTTTTGAGGGCTATTTTCGTAGTTTTACTATGCAATTTTCTTTAAAACCACTACTCTTATATATATAAGAATATTTGTGGCCTTTTGAAGGTGTTTGATAGTGTGGTGTGACTGGAAATACGAAAAATATTGTTATTTTGAGTGTTTAGTTAATGTAAAGAAATTAAAAAAAAATTATGTGAATCCATCTCAAAAACGTTGTAAACTCCGCTTTACAAAAAGAAGCAAATGCGTTGTCGTCTGTTGAAATGGTAGTTCTTCAATGTACAAATATTAAAATCCTTGTTGTGTGTGGCTGTGTGAGAGGGCTGCAAGGAGGGGGTACGGGGAGGGGGTATTTTTTTTGACATAATGGTTTATTATTTTTATATTTTTTTGTTAAAAGTCTTTTTTATAAAAAAAAAATATTTTTAATATTAAAATAATTTAAAAACTAATTAAAATATAAATAAATATATTAGAAAGAGATCAAAATATAATTTATATCTCGCAATTCTAATTTTGTTACAGATAATATTTTACTATATGTTATTTCGAGATCGCAAAAGTCATGATGAAATTATAAGTGGTATGATGGGTAAATAAAAACAAATATCTAATTCAATTAATTATTAATTATATTTTAATACTATATTTATTAAATGTTTAAAAAAAAATACACATATTTTAAAATAATTTCACAAGTCGAAAATAATATGAAAAGCTTGATAACCAAACACTTAAAACTATTTTTTATTAATCTAAAACTCGACCACAATTTTAACCAAATATTTTAAAAATTATTTTAAATTATAGCTAAAATAATTTTTATAAAACTATTTTTTTTAAACCGATAGCATACAAACAAAAACAATATCGAACATGCTTTTATTGTTTCGAGTCGACGCGCTTACCATCTTTGACTTGCAACCATTTCCCACTAACTCAAAGGGCCACGTGATATTTAAAGAAAGAAGAGATTTTGGTGGCTGGAAATGCAATGGAATCCGATTCAAAGGCATTTTATTGGGAAAAGGTTATGATTCCGTGTGTACAAAACTATAGTATATTCCTGAGCTTATTATAGCCGTCGTGAGTGGAGATTATATTAATGATGGTTTGCTTTAAGAAAAGTATTCTGCTCCCGGTGGTGGTGATTTCTTATCGAAAGTTAGCCAATAGGGTTATGCGATTTTCTTCTCTCTAAAGATGGCCTGCAACCGTAAGAATTAGGACCCGTCTCGGACTGCGTTTCAAACGTCATTTTAAAAAACAAACTGATTTATTTTTATTTTAAATTACTATAATTTAATGTTTTTAGATCATTTTGATATACGGATTTCAAAAATAATTTTTTAAAAATAAAAAATATCATTTTAATATATTTCAACATGGAAAACAATTTGAAAAGCTACCACAACCATCCTTCCGAACAAGCTCTTAAACAGAATAACGTGGTTGAAACTGTTCATGTGCATGGAGGACATCCTTGAACAATGCTTCTCGAAGAATATCATTGCAGGGATGAATTAGGGTGTTGATAGATATAGTTTAGTCAAGTTTGTACTCATACTTATGTCCAATCTAATTTTTAATATTTTATAAGTTATAAACTTTGATTTATTTAAATTATTTTTGGGATCCAAACATGCTGGATATATTAGGTTAAACTAATTCCCTAGGTGGATATTATAAATATCCACATGTGGAGTTTATATTGTTAATTTTTATGAGTTAATATGAATGTTCGTCATGAATTATAGGTGTCGTGACACTCTTACCATTAGGTCTAATTTTTATATCTTGCACCATCATTAAATTCTAGGTATCTTCCCTTTCTCTTAAGTAAAGAGATTATCATTTTTTTTCTTTGTTACATTAGAAAAATATAGCAAGAAACTCACTAGCAATAACTTTAGAGTTGAGATATTTTAAAATAAAATAAAATAAATGCTTAATCCATAAACTATCAAATATATATATATATATATAAGTATATAGTATATATATATATATAAGTATATAGTATATGAATTGAGTCTAATCAACAAAGTTTAAAAAAAATTAATTTATCACCCGACTCATAATATCTATTTATTAAAAAAATTAATTTTTTATCATTAATAAAATTCATATAATTCGAATTTGATTTGTTGGGCTACATTAAATCATGCAAATATTATAAATGAATTTCCTAGATAAATTATGATACTTTTCCATGAGTGTTAGACTTGGTTTTGTCGATCCCCCCTCGATTATACTTTTACACACATAAATATACTCTTTTAAACTTTTGAGGTGGGTGTTGTAATATCCCGAGGTGACTGTCTGAAGGCTGGACACGCCTACTTGGATTTGAGATCATCTTATAGACCTGCAATTCGGATCAGGATAAGGAACCGATCGTCTACTTTTATGAAGTTTATCTTTTCGTATTATTTTTTAAAATATTTTTTATTTTAAAATAATATTTTTATTTTTTAAAAATTATTTTTGATAAAAATATTAAAAAAATTAATTTATTTTAAAAAATTAAAACAATTTTTTTTTAAATCACTTTTAAAATATAGTGTTTTTATTAGTAGTCAGAAAAAAACTGAAAAACCTATTAAATCAAGAAATAAAAAAAATAATTGAGAAAGAACCATTAAAAAAATTGATTAAACCAATTAGAATATTTTAAAAAACTTCTAGCCTGGTCCGGTTTCTTTAGGCTAAAACCCATAAACTGAACCATAAACTGAAACCGAATCAAAATAATTTAAATTAAAAAAATATATACTATATAAAAAAAAACTTTCAATTCTTCTAGTTCGGTTCATTATTCTTTGAAAGACCGGGTTAAGGTCCAGAAAAAAATTCTAAAAAAACAATATACTATTTATCATATTTTTACATAAATTACCGAACCAAAACCGATTATTTTTCTTTATATATATTTTTTATAAATAAAAACCGGAACTAACAAAAAAGGAAAGATTTACCTTAGTTTTTATCCTTTACGGGCGTCGAACAAGCTTAAAGAAAATACATCAAGATTACATCTTTCATACAAAATCAAAAATATATTTTACAATAATCATCTTAATATTTTGTATTCGTAATAATCTAATTATAGATTATTGATTTTCTTTCATAAAAATTAAAATTGTCATGAAAAAATATATATTATTACCAATGAAAAAATATGGAGAATCTTTAAAATGTTTTTTTTTTAAAAAAACTCGGCACAAAACTAAAAAACTAGTTTTCTAGATTGAGAAATTTTGCATTTAAATAGGAAGCTCCAATTTTCCTTTTTGTTTTTTCTTTTTTGACACTAGCTAGTCATGTTTTTTGTTTTAAAAAAATACACGACCTCTTGAAAATTTCAAGGATATATATTTTATATTTAGTAAATTATGAAAGCATTAATAACAAGCTAGCAATAACATATTTTTGACCTAAATATAGTGGTCGTTTGGCATTGTGGTGCGATCCACGATTGTCAAACGACTTCTAAATTTATGGGTGTTTTGATGTTTGGTAAAAAAAATAAGTAGATACATTTTGGTGGATCCCACCTAAACACATCATCAAAACCACGTTCCATGAAAAGCAGGTTTTTTGTGCTTTTACAATCGTAATTCATTTTTTTTTGCATGCGTTTGAGAGAGGGGAGGGGTCACAAAGCAGATCATAGACCAAACAATAATGGTTGATTCTTTCTTCTCCACTGTGCCCTCAAACGGTTACACAGATAATTGAACTGAAACAACTAAAAAAAACACAGCGAAGAGCAATATTTTCCAGCCAGTAGAACACTCAAAAACACACCAATATTTGCCAAAAACACATCTTCGATCATAAAAACAGAGGGGCTGAGAGTTGAGGTGATTTTGGGTGAGATTTTAATTAAATATAGGGCTGAATTTTTTTGTTGAAATGGATGGGGATGGTGAGAAGAATTATACCGTGAAAGGCTTCATTGTTGGGTTTAGGAACGGAGTCGTGGTTGCTGCTGGTGGTGGTGGAAGAAGAGGAAAGAGGGAAGAGGACGGTGGGGGGAGGGAAGTAGGTTGGAGAGGGGAGTTAACATGGGGGGCTGGTGTATTTGGTTTTGGGGGGTGGGCGGCGTAGGAGATGGGAATGGGAATGGGAATGGGAATGGGAATGGGTAGGGTTTTAAGGGAATCGGGTGGGTGAGGGTTAAATATAATTTAAAAAATATAATTATATTCTATAATTATGCAATTATTTTAATTTTTTAAATATAATTAAAATAATAATAATTAAACACAATTATTTTTCATGTTTTAAATTTGCTTTTAAAAAATCAAAAAAATAAATCTTTAAATTAATTATTTTGATATATCAGTGTCAAAATATATTTTAAAAAAATATAAAAATATTTTAAAAATCAGACATTACTATAATAATAATAATAATAATACTAATAATGATAATAATAATAATAATAAAGTAATTTTACAAGTTAAAAGCAATATGAAAAGTTTGGTAACCAAACACCCAAAACTGTTTTTTTTTTCAATCTCCAATTCAACCACAGTTTTAACCAAACACTTCACAACTTATTTTGAACCGCAGTAAAAACGTTTTTTTTGAAACTGCTATTTTTTAACCTCAACCACAAAAACAAAAGCAATATCAAACACACTCATAGTCTCGGTATTGTCCATAAAGAAAGTGTAGTATATCGTAAATATTTTTTTTTCTATGATGGTGTATCTTAACCTTCGAGATGAGAAAATTACATTCGAGATTTCACAGTTTGATGTGTGAATTCATTTCAATAAATAAAAAGTTGGACACAAGATAAAACAAGAAAAAGAAAAAATAAGGGAAAAAAAAGGGAAGTAGGCAAACAAAATTTGACAAGACATGATAGATTTCTAAGTTTCTTCATAAATATCATCTTGGTGAAGTTATTCATATCTCCCCCCCGCTCTGAATATCTCCATCAGCAAAAACAGAAGCGTTAGGGTCATTTGCAGAAGATGCAAATGCTAAAGGTTTTTAATAAACTGTGTGATTAATCAAATTGTTTCTTTACAATGAGAGGTAGTGTCTATATATATATAGACTGCAAATAACAAATTGTACAAAACAAAATTCCCACAGCAGAGAGGAGGTTACTGCGTATCATGCATGAGAAATAAACAACAGGAGCATGCAGTATGTGTGAAGGTTATAGCTGGCAGATTTGTCTTATTCAAGCTGAGTGTGCATTTACTTCTATAAATGCATACCTCATATTTCTGGTGCCTGTGAAGAAGAAGCGCCATTATTGTTCTTCACGAGATGATTGTGCATGGTCATCTGTAACAATTCGAACTTTTTGTCCAACTCTATCAGATCCTTGAGGTCAAGCTCTTCAATGGGAGCACCACATGCTATCATTTTCTTTTATTTTCCTTTTTAATCGGTGGCTCGTTTCCTTCTTCTCGCCTAGTTGGTGTTGCATCTCGTCGTATTCTTTGGCCAGTCCTTCGATTGTCATCCTCAGGTGAGCCTCCACAAGACGACAAGTGCAATCCACGCTCGATTGATCTTCAAGAAAACGATTAATGACTGATTCAACCGAAGGATGGTCGAAGGAGAAAGGCCTACACCTGATGGTGAAAAAACTATCGATGTGATCTCTGCCCGGTTAGATGACCAGCTCGATCGCTTTCATGTAAATCCCAGATCTACGCTTTAAGAAGGTGATTAATCTATCATCTTGGTTATCGATTCTCTTCATTTCCACCTTCTGCCTTCCTTTTTGTTGAAATTTGTTGCCTTAAGGAGCTGGCGTGTTGCTTGAAGACCATTTCAGATTACATGTTGTTTTTATTTCTGCTAAAATAAAGGATTGAACAAGTCCTTAGCTGATTTGTTAGTAGTGGCGAAATGTAAGCCAAACGTGCCAATAATGTAGCTAAATTTCAGTATTTCTATTTATTTCCCTTCTATAAATTAGTGTAATTGGTTTCAGTAAAATCAAGCAATTATCTTGATCAATTATCCAATTTCACGTAATAAACATCCATTGTTCAAATTCAGATTTCTGGTGTTTATCTACAGTAACTAACAGTCACTGTAGAGATCAAGTTCTTTCATTTTTCTGTTTCTCTGTTTTTCACTTATTATGCAAAATCAATTTTAATTGGTATTAGAGCTCTTTTCTTGGAGGATCTGTGATGGATTCTGAAACTAACTTCTCTCATATCCCAACTCCAATCTTCAATCGAGAAAATTACCAACTTTGGGCGGTACGAATGGAAACATATTTAGAAGCTGTGGACTTATGGGAAGCTGTTGAAAAGGATTACGAGATCCTACCACTGCCAAATAATCCAACCATGACTCAAATCAAGAGTCATAAGGAGAGAAAGACCAAGAAATCAAAAGCAAAAGCCACTCTTTTTGCTGTTGTTTCAACAACGATCTTCACCAGGATCATGTCCTTGAAGTCAGCTAAGGATGTCTGGGAATATTTGAAGGAAGAGTATGCAGGAGATGAGAAAATTCGTGGGATGCAAAGTCTCAATTTAATACATGAATTTGAGCTGCAGAGGATGAAGGATTCTGATACTATCAAAGAGTACTCAGAAAGATTGCTGGGAATTGCAAACAGAGTGAAATTGCTAGGAACTTCGTTCTTAGACTCAAGAATTGTTGAGAAAATTCTGGTTACAGTACCAGAAAAATATGAAACCTCAATCACCACTTTGGAGAACATAAAAGATCTGTCAAGCATTACCTTGACAAAACTTTTGAATGCCTTACAAGCCCAAGAACGAAGAAGGCTTATGAGGCAAGATCATGTCATTGAAGGTGCCTTGCAAGCCAAATCTCCAGATTCTGAAAAAAGGAAATTTTTCAGAAAACACCAAGTTGCAGCCAAACCCACCAGTCAAGGTCACGACAAAGGAAAATTCATTAAAAGAAGTTTTCCACCATGTCAAAACTGCAACAAAATGGGATATCCTCCATTCAAGTGCTGGAAGAGGCCTGATGCAAGGTGCTTCAAATGCAACCAGCTTGGACACGAGGCAATCATTTGCAAAGTCAAAAATCAAAAACAAGAAGAGGATGCTCAAGTTGCAAATCAGGATGATGAAGACCAGATGTTTGTGGCAACATGCTTCTCAGTACAAACTACCTCAGATAATTGGCTAATCGATAGTGGTTGTACAAACCACATGACTTTTGATAAAAGTCTCTTCCGAAATCTGCAGCCAACAAATGTTGCAAAAGTTAGAATTGGAAATGGTGAATGCATTGAAGCTAAGGGAAAGGGAACAATAGCCATCACAACAAACTTAGGTACAAAAAGAATAGCTGATGTTCTTTATGTACCCGATATTGATCAAAATTTGCTGAGTGTGGGGCAATTAATTGAGAAAGGAATGAAGATGATTTTTTAAAATCACACTTGTTGTATTTTTGATGCTGCTGGGCACAAAATACTTTAAGATAAAATGAGAGGCAAAAGCTTCTGATTTCTTCCATTTGAAGGGGAGCATTCTGCATTTCCAGTCACTCTTAGTGACACTAAACTATGGCACAAACGGCTGACACACTGTCATCAAAAGAGAATGCTCACCATGAAGGTTCATGAAGCTGTCAGAGGTATACTCACTGATATCTCATTAAACTGTAATGCTTGTCAATTTGGGAAACAAAATAGATTGTCATTTCCACGATCAACTTGGCGAGCAACACAAAAGCTCCAGTTAATCCATACTGATGTAGTTGGTCCCTTAAGCACACCATCACTAAATGGCAGCAGATACTATCTACTGTTTATTGATGATTACTCCCGTATGTGCTGGATATATTTCATGAAATTTAAGTCAGAGGTGGCTGGCATCTTCTGAAAATTCAAGAAAAACGTGGAGAAACAAAGTGACAGCAACATTCAAGCCATATGTTTTGACAATGGCAAAGAGTACACCTCAGTCGAATTCAACCTCTACTGTGAAGATGCTTGTATTGAACACCAGCTAACAGTCCCCTATACCCTAGAACAGAATGGGGTCAGTGAAAGGCGAAACCGATATGTCATGGAGATGGTGTGAAGTATGATGCATGAGAAGAATCTGCCCAAAATGTTGTGGGCAGAAGTTGCTAACACAGCTGTGTTCATCCATAATCGACTTCCAATAACAGTGTTGGCAGAAATGACACCTTTTGAAATGTGGTATAATTATAAGTCATCCTTGCGTTTCTTTAAATTATTTAGTTGTGCATGCTTTATACATGTCCCATAGATTAAGAGGGATAAGCTTGACAAGAAAGCCATCAAAGGAATTTTTGTTAGCTACAACACAATCTCTAAAAGCTATTACAAGGGATGTCACATTTCATGAAGATGCACAGTGGGAGTGGATTGATTCACAGGAGAACATGTTGATTAACAATCCAATTCAGTCGTTGGAAGACGAATTAATTGACTCTGTTAATGATCAACCAGTCAGGAGTACTCAATCAATTGAAGAAATTTATCAAAGGAGCAATGTTGCTCTGTACGAACCTGACAGCTATGAAGAAGCTCAACAAAATCCATTATGGCAGAAGGCAAAGGAAGAAGAAATCTTCATGATCAAGAAGAACAAGACATGGGAACTTGTTGACAGACCTAAAGACAAAAACATCATTGGCGTAAAATGGATTTTCAGGACCAAATTGAACGTTGACAGTTCAATCAACAAATTAAAAGTCAGGCTTGTTGTCAAAGGATATGCTCAAGTGTATGGGGTTGATTATTCAGACACATTTTTCCCAGTAGCAAGGATGGACACTATCCGATTGCTACTTGGACGTCAAATCTGCATTCTTGAATGGTGTTCTTCAAGAAGAAATTTACGTTGAACAACCTGCTGGATTTGTTGTTCAAGGCAAAACTGACAAGGTGTATTTGTCGAAGAAGGCACTCTATGGATTAAAACAGGCACCAAGGGCCTGGTATGGAAGGATTGATGATTACTTGACAGATTTTGGTTTCCAGAGAAGCCCCTCTAAATCAACTCTCTATGTGAACAAAATTGAAGGTGATATTCTAATTGTGTCACTGTATGTTGATGACCTCCTTATGACTGGGAGTAATTTGCAGCAAATTGAAAGGTTAAAGCAGGATATGATGCAAGCTTTCGAGATGAGTGATCTTGGGCTCATGAGTTTTTTTCTCGGCATGAAGATCAAGCAAAACAGAGGAGAAATTTTCATTGGACAAGAAAAATATGCAAAGGAGATTTTGAAGAAATTTCAAATGGAAAATTGCAAACCAACTACAAATCCAATGAATTAGAAGGACAAGTTCAACAAGGATGATGGGACTGCCAAGGTAGATGAAGAGAAGTTCAGAAGCTTAATTGATTGCTTATTGTACTTAACAGCAACCAGACCTGACATATTATATGCAACCAATCTTCTTGCTCGTTTCATGCACTATCCAAGTGAGTTGCACATGAGGGCAGCCAAAAGAGTTTTGAGATACATCAAAGAAACATGCAATTTTGGGGTCAAATTTACACAATGTCAAAAGCTAAAGTTGCATGGTTTCTCTGACAGTGATTGGGGTGGATTTGTTGATGACATGAAAAGTACTTCTGGGTTCTGCTTCAATTTGGGTTCAGCTGTGTTTTCATGGTCATCTAAGAAGCAAAGAATTGTTGCTCAATCAACTGCGGAGGCTGAGTTCATAACTGCAACTGCAGCAGTCAATCAAGCACTATGGATTAAAAAAATTGTTATGTGATTTACAGATGGAGGAGCAAGAAGCAACTGAAATTTCAATTGACAATCAAGCTCCCATAGCAATTTCCCACAATCCAGTGTTCCACGGGAAAACCAAGCATTTCAACATCAAGCTATACTTTGTTCGTGATGTGCAGAAAAATGGTGATGTTGAATTAATTTATTCCAGAACCGAAGATCAATTGGCAAACTTGTTTACCAAAGCACTCCCTTCAAATCGGTTTGAGTTTCTAACCAGGATGATTGGGGTTTGCAGCCCTTAATGCAAGGAGGAGTGTTGAAATTTGTTGCCTTAAGGAGCTGACGTGTTGCTTGAAGACCATTTCAGATTACATGTTGTTTTTATTTCTGCTAAAATAAAGGATTGAACAAGTCCTTAGCTGATTTGTTAATAGTGGTGAAATGTAAGCCAAACATGGCATAGTGTAGCTAAATTTCAGTATTTCTATTTATTTCCCTTCTATAAATCAGTGTAATTGGTTTCAGTAAAATCAAGCAATTATCTTGATCAATTATCCAATTTCACGTAATAAACATCCACTGTTCAAATTCAAATTTCTGGTGTTTATCTACAGTCACTGTAGAGATCAAGTTCTTTCATTTTTCTGCTTCTCTGTTTTTCACTTATTCTGCAAAATCAATTTCACTTTTGTTTTCTTGGCTGCCATGGCTAAAAGCTTAGACGCAACAATAGAAGATGGATGGTGACGCTGCCTGGTCTGAGATTTATATATAGAAAGATGAACTTCAATTAAATGCTATAGGTAATGGCATTGTCATTTCAAGCTGTGAATTTCCATGTTGAACTTGCATTGATAATGGTTATGTGTATTTGGTTTGCATCTTACATTTGAACTGTCCAATTCCAAATTTTAATTTTATGATAAGGTGATATCAGGGATACATTTAGGGAGTGTTTGGGAAGCACTTCAACAATGCATTAAGAAAATAATAATTTGCCTTTTGCCTTGAATGAATTTTTTTTTAGTATTTTTAGATTATTTTGATATGCTGATGTAAAAAATATTTTTTAAAAAATAAACAGATTATTTTAATTTATTTTAAATAAAAATAACTTTGAAAAATAATTACAACCATACTCTTAACACCCATTTAGTTTGCTTGTTTGAGAAGGAGATGGGTGGAGAGGATGGGATGGGAGGAGAGGAGGTTATAAAAGTTTTTATATACTTTTTTTTTACTAAATAACGTGAGAATTTGTGACAAGTTTGTATATTAATTTGAGAAATGCTAGATAAGAATAGTAATAAAAAACAAAACACTAAAAACTTGTTGGGTTTCGATGATATTAATGAGGGATTCAATTATAGATAGGTCCTCTAATTTAATAGTTTATGTGTATTATTGTAAGATCTCTAACATGACATCTTTTGAGGGTCATCCACTTATAAGTCTCACATTTAGGATTTAAAATATGACACAATTAAAAATAACATACTAGTTTCTGAATATATTTTCAAGAAAGAAATCTTTTCATCCCCTCTTACATGAGCATATCCTGTTTTGCAACATGTTCAGTGTTCTCCATTACATATTAAAAGCAAAATAACCATCAATGATTGTTGAGGTCTAGTACCCATTTTTGCAGGGGGAAAATGAAAGATAAATAAAAATACCATAAATAAGGAAAGACCCTTGAAATACTTAATTTTATTTATTCAAATTTCCACTTGCAAAAGGCTATTACAAAATAAAATAGGAAAAAAAATATTCCCTTTGAATAGATAAAACTATAAAAATAAGACTTTTCCCAAGCATTGGTAACTATTAATTTTATAATTTTTCTATAATTATCATATGTCTATGTGATGCTATAATTGTATGACGTGATTTATTATTTTCATGGTGGATGACATCTCAATGAATTAATGGTAAAAATTAGAAAAAATAAGAAGAAATGTCACGTAATTTATGATAACTAGAAAACCATAATTATTCTCATATAAATTCCGAGTAAATGATAAGTTATGTAATTTATGATAACTAGAAAACCATAATTATTCTTGTATAAACTCATAGTAAATGACAAGTTATGTAATATAAAAAATAATAATCACCGTCTTATTTAAGATAAAATACATTGATATTTATCTTAAAAACAAAAGATGCTTGCTATGCTTGGGTATTGCTTAAACTAACATGGTTTTATTTTAAACTTAAATAAAAGAGTAGTTTTGAACTTTATTAGAAAACAAATTGATGGAAAAACAAATTCTATTCCTTGAAAAATGATGACATCGATGTTTACTGGATTGGACTAGACATAACATAATCGAACTAGACATATGATTTTCATGTTTTGTGTTTAGTAGACATTGGACAAGACAAGACAGCATATTGTAATAAAAATAATGCATTTGTTTTGTATAATATCTGAATTATAGACTATAACATATATTTAAACCAAAAAAATTAATGTATTTTTAATACAGTTAAAATTCTATTTTTAGAAAATTATTATTGGTATTTTGAAAAGAATTGGTATTTTTTTATGTTAATCAACACATTATTCTGGTAGTTAACTAATTTCCAGGAACTTATAATTGCTTCGAATTAATTTATGTTTGAATTTTTGAAATAAATTAATGTAAGCTTTTAATTCTTTGATTCATTTTTTCTTTTCATACTAAGTAAATACTCATTTATATTTATAATGACAAGTGGTCAAAACTGTCTTTATAATTTGTTGGCAACATTTTTAATAAGCAAGCGCAGCAATATAATTCATAGTTAAAAATTGAAACAAGTTATTTAACATTTGATGGAATAACAGGTGGCATAGCATAGGAACTGTCATAGCTAGAAATATGAAGAAATAAAAAATAAATAAATCATGTTGAAAGGTAATTTAACAATCCCTGTGCTTGATTAAATAAGTTTATTTTATTTCTTTGGTGGGATAAAAACTTCTTTTCTAGAATAACTTTGGATTTGGTAAAAATTAATTTTTGTGCTATTCAAAAATACATTAAATAATATTAAAAAAATATATCATGTCCAAGCACGTTATCAACGATACAAAACACTTCTTAACGTGCTTAAGATTGCTTTTAATAATATTATTTGTTCAGAAATATATTTAAATATGTTTTTTATAATTTTTATTTAAGCATGTAAAAATAATTTAAAAATACTAAAAAAATAATTTAAAATAAAATAAAAATTCATTTAAAAAAAACATTTTAAAATGCATTGACAAAGACATTAGAGGTATGTGTTTTTTTAAATAATGGTAGATTCATAAAAAAATATAAATTTTATTAGATACTATTTTTAAAAGAAAATGAATAAAATTTAAATTAAAAAAATATAGATGGAAAATGTTTTACCGAGAGCGAACACATTTCTCAGTATCCCACTAGAATATAATAATAACGCCACCATCAGCCACCCTGCATCAATTCCTTTCAGAATTTGAGAGCTTGAAGACAAAAGGAGTTCCATCCTCGCCTCCCACCAAAATAAACAGCGACATCTTCTTAATCTTATAAGAGTAAAGCCACACAAACTCGTTCTCAATGTCTGGCGCGCGTCCTCTTTCATTCGACACGTAACCAAAATCCCCCAATTTGGTCCATTTTTTTCACTCCTTCATTTCCCATGATCATTCCTAAATTGGCTCTCTATCACCCATGACCTGCGAACCTTCAACAATTACATCAACTTCACGACAATGGTTACATCAACAGCAGCAGCCCACAAAACCACACAGCAGCAAGCCCGTGTTTTGATTGTGGGCAATTACTGCCACGATGTTTTGATGCAAAAGGATACCGTTAAAGCCGAATCACTTGGTGGCGCAGCCTCTTTCATTTCCAATGTTGTCAATGGAATGTCGGTTTCTTGTAATTTAGTTTCAAAAGTTGGGGAAGATTTTAAATACCCGGTTGATTTTACCCCAATTGTCATACCCACTTCAAAAACAACTGTTTTTCATGCTTATTTTGATCTGGCTACTCACGGGAATTGTCATCAAGATCGGGTCTTGAAACGGGTCTCCGCTTGCGACCCGATTCGGCCATCGGATCTTCCTGATGCGAGGTCCAAATTTGGAATGGCAGTTGGCGTTGGCGGGGAAATACTTCCCGAGACGCTTGAGAGGATGATTGAGACTTGTGATGCTGTTTTTGTTGACATTCAAGCATTAATCAGGGTGTTTGATAGCGTTGACGGGACTGTTAAGCTTGTTAAGTTAGAGGAGACGGAATTTTATTCGTTGTTGCCGCGAATTGAGGTTTTGAAGGCGTCATCGGAGGAGGCGGTGTTTATGGATGTAGAGGAGGTGAGGAAGTGGTGCTGTGTGGTGGTGACCAATGGGAAAGAAGGGTGTAAAGTGTATTGGAAAGACGGGGAGTTGGGGATTCCACCCTTTTTGGCGAATCAGAAGGATCCGACCGGTGCAGGGGATAGCTTTTTAGGTGGGTTTGTGGCGGGGTTGGTTCAAGGTTTGGCTGTGCCTGATGCTGCTTTGTTGGGGAACTTGTTTGGTTCCCTTACTGTTGAGCAAATTGGATTGCCCAAGTTTGATTCAAGATTGTTGCGGGTTTGTTTCCTAACTTTTTCACTGTTTTTGTTGCTATGGGGGTTTGTTTTGATGCTCTAGTTGCTGGTTGATGCATTTGCTTTGTTGTGGAATAATATTTTTTGATTGGAAGTTGTTTGGTATTGTTCTGAGAAAGTAGGAAACAAAAATCATTTTTGATCATAAAGGAGCATCACTTTTAGTTTCAATAGATTGTAGACATGGGAAGCGATGATAGCTTTTTTCATATACATGATGCAATGCACGAACTTGGTTTCTCTAGGGTAGATCATCGAGTTACTTGAAAGGCCATGGTTTTATCAGAATGCTAGAGAATCAGACACTTTCTGTGTTTAGTTGTGTTATGACATATTAGCGTATGGTGATAATTTGGCTTTCACACAAGTTGATTATTGTAATCTAATTGATTCAAAGATCTGATATGCACCTAATGAAAGATGAGTAGATTAACCATAATAGCAGTTTTCGGCATAAAGACGTTGATTCTAATAATTTACCAGTAATAATCTAGTACCAGTCTTTAAAGGAAAGCAACAGTCTCATCAGGCATGTTACTACAGTATTCTTAAACTCCATTCTTGCTTGAGCATACTGCACTTTATATTATTTGCATTTCAAGTGAACTGGCTCCTTCTGGACCTTTTTACTTGCAGTAAAGCTAAGAGCTTTCTAAAGAGGGTGGATGTGTTGGATCATAAACCACGACAATTAAGCTTCTAAATTATGGGAAGGCAGAGATAGTGTGGGGTATCTTAAAAATGCTTTGGATACCTTAAATTTTTGCATGGTAGCGGTGGCAGACATAGGTTATTCCCTGTCCACAACAATCCCCCCCCCCCTAACTTGAAATGAAAGAGCCACAATAAGAGTCAAATACTTTCAATGCTACAAAATGATTGCATGATCTTTCACCACTACTGCCATAACTTCGATTTCTATTTGCAATAAGCCGGGAATGATTTTGTTGAGGATTTTCATTTCCTTCTGTTTTCTCTTTCTAGAGAGTGAAGGATGAGGTGCAAAGAAGGAAAATGCAGTTTCTGCATTGCGAGAGAAGTGAGTATGAGCTGGAGTTCTTGAAACCAGATGGGCATGAACAGTTCCACGCTTCCCTCGGAGCAGCAAAATCAACACCCCCATTTTCCATTCAAGCACGTCCATGGACTCCATCAAATTCTCCCAAGGAGACGGAGCAGACTCCTATTCCACATCACACAGCGCAGGCTAAGTTATTGGCTAGCTCTGTGTATGAAGAACCAATCCAAACAGTTGAGGGAAAACCATGAAGTGATTTGGGCATCAAACGGCTCTCCCCCTTCACGTTGTTCTTTTGTTGTAATCTAATAAATCGGCTAGCATATATACATCTGAGCGCTTGTTGTTTCTCATTTGGCCTAATATTAGAAAATCAATCCAAATAAAATCTTTTCGTTCCCGTAAAGTAATGAAACCTAACAGGTGAAAGTTTATATATTATGTGCTTGTTGGGCAATCTCTTTCTGTATAGCAGAGCAGCATCCAGCCTTTTTTTTTTCTTGTCTCCGTTGATACGGCACAGTGATTTTCCAATCTTGGGTCATCAGTTTGGAACTTCGAACACTGGATCATCTTGCACCAGAAATGTAATTTGAGTTTTCCTAGGTTTATGAACTTGCGCTCCTGCGATGCAAGGTGTGCCCTTGATCCGTGTAGTGGTAGGGTAACTGGTCCAGCTCTGTTCTTTCTTTGAAGCTGTCGGTGGAAAGAGATAACCAACGTTGTGGAGATCTGCTTTTTCTCAAATCAACATCCTTCGGGTTGTTGCCAATTGTAATGGTCCCGTAGTTATTGTTAATCTGAAGCCGTAGATGTGGCAACAACAGCTTTTGACGATGCTTTCATTATCTTTCAATGGACTTTTTCTTCACTTTGGTTAAAGTTGTATTTATAATTATTTGAAAATATATATATTAAAAAATTTATTTTATTATATTTTTATAAATTATTTCGATATTAACTGTAAAAATATATTTTTAAAAATAATTTAAAATAAAAAATAAAAATAATTGATTTTTCAAAAACATTTCTGAAATGTAATATCAGACAAGTTTTATTGAGGGTTTATTTTTTACAAAAGTGTTTTTAGTTAAAAAAATGATTTTTTTATATAAATCCATAAAAAATATAAATTTAATATTTTTCAGATTCAAGACATTTTTAAAACATTTAAACTCAATTTCAAATGAAAAAAAACAAATGGTGCCATTAATTAATTATTATTTTTTTCCAAATAAGAAGTTATTTAAAAAATATGTCATTATCTTTGGGTTCTTGCCGATTACATTGGTCCCATAAATATTATTAACCGGAAGCATTAGATGTGGCAACAATAACACGTGGCAATACTTTTATTATCTTTTCAATCTTTACTTTTATTTCAATGTATATTTAATATTATTTGGCATAATCTTTTTAAATGTATTTTTTATTAAATATATCAAAAGATATTTTTCATCTTTGATATAAATGCATGTAGAAGTTAATAAACTAAAATAAAAAAAAATATTCATAATCAAATGATTGCGATTTTGATTATGGAGACAAACAATGGTCATCTTTAATCACATCATCCCACATTATAATTTTTTTAACCAAGGTGTTCGTGAACATGTAAATCACCGCTAATAAAAACAAAGATCAGGATGTATGTTATGAAGATAACACCCTCTAGATATCGCTTGGATACTCATAACCACAATCTCCTAAAAGGAACCGTTCTCTAACTACCGCTGGACAGACCTGGTTGTATGAAAGGGGCGCCACACTTAATAACCTGTTTAGGTAATATTTTTTTATTTAAAAATATATTAAATATATTTTTTTAATTTTTAGAAATTATTTTTAACAGGCATATAAAAATATTTTAAAACAAAAAAATAACTTTTTTTCTTCTTTTTTTCAAAAGGAATTTTAAAACACAATATAAAATAAATACTTAATAAAATCACTCAAAATCCAACTTAGAAAAATACCAAAATAAATGAAAAATAACAGCACGAGAAAAGGTAAAGAAATCCTTAAGGGAAAGGAAGACGAGACAAGAATCGAGCGTGTGTTCAACGACCTACTTCAAGAGCGTGAGGTCAACACACAACCTCTTAAAAAGATTTCACAGACCAAAGAAAACGCGTAATAGCAGAGATTCTGTGATGCTGATGCCATGCCTCTATAACCGATATGAATTTTCCCTCAACCACCAGCTTCCCCCTCCCCAACTCTTCCAGCGGTTATTTTCAGTGAAACTCTCTTTGTTTTCTCCCCCCTTCTCTCCTCCCATAATCTAGGGTTCCTCAAATAATCAAAATCGTCAATCTCTTAAATCTACCTCCTAATTTTAATCACGAAACCTAGGATATGATGCAACGGCACAATAAGAAGAAGAAGAAGCGACCCGTTTCACTAGCCTCCAAACCCATCGCACGTGACGGCGATCATAGTCAACAATCGCAACAAAAACAACAAAATCAGGAGCAGAAACAGGAAGGAACCAAAGTTGTTGAGGCTTTAATGGAAGCTTTTGACTCGTTCTCTGTTGAAGAGGCCGAAGAGGCATATAGGGAAGCGAAGGGAGATATTGACAAAGCGGCGCAGATCTTGGCAAACTTGATGGAAAATAGTGAGGATCCATCGACAAGTTCCGTTTCGAGTGGGTTATCGGGTTTTGGCTTGGGTTCGAGCTCGAGTAGTAGTACGGGTTCGAGTTCGGCTTCAAGGGATGGGTTTTTGGAGGGGAATTTAGTGAATAGGAAAGGGTTTCGAGGAGGGAACAAGCAGAAGAAAGTTTTGGCGGTTACGGGGACGGTGTCGACGGTTTTAGGGAAGGAATATGTTAAGGCCAGCCCGAGGAGGGACTCTGTGAAAGCAAAGGGCTTTGGGAATGGTGTTGTGGAGAAAGAGGCGGAACAGTTTTTGTGCTCGATGCTTGGTAATGATTGTGAGCTCAGCATGGGTGTTGTTAGAGATGTTCTTTGTAAGTATTGACCCTTTCTGGTCTGTATTCCTAGAGTTTTTTTTTTATTAATTAGTTGAATGATTGGTTTCTTTCTAGGGAACTGTAAAGATGGAATTGGTGGTTGAGGTTCTTGTGAAAAATTGAAATGCATGGTTAAAACTGGGATGAAGGAGTGTGATTTGGTATTAATTCTTCTTGTTGTTCAGTGTACTTCTCTAATGTGCTTTGACTGGATACGAAGATAGTAAAAGTAGATAGTGTACAAGTTATCCTCTGACAAGTGGGACTGGAGAGTTTTATCTTGGTTACTCGTGGGAGTATTTTTATGTTTGGCCTTGGCGTTCTTATTTTTGATTGGTGACTGTTAAATGTTCAAGAGTTTTGAGGGTTTGGGTTGGGATAGGATACATTTGAGTGCACTAGGAGTTAGCATTGAGGTTGCTTTTAGTTTTACTGACTTAAACTTAGTTCTTAACCGCAGTTTTTAATGGTTTTTCTTGCTAAAGGCTTTTTCTTTAATTTATTTGCACCACTGTTTAACTCAACTAGAGGAGTCTCGAATCCATTATATAGGTTTGTGTGTATTTCAATCATGCTGGTAATAGGCTATATAATCATGATCTATGTGTAAACACAGACATCATTATCATTATTTGTTGTCAGTGGAAAGAATTTCATGAATAATTTGTAATTGTTGGATAACACCTGACTTGAGATCTTGATTTGACAGGTCAGTGCGGATATGATGTTGAAAAGGTATGGAGATTATAATTTGGACTTTATTAATATTTTTAACCGGATTATTTCCATTGCCTTCAGCATCTATATGATGTTCGTATAGGAGTGAAAATAATTATTCTTTGAATAATCTACCAATGCTTTTGACATTTGGTCGCCGTAAAGCATGTAAAGCCCAGAGTTATAGTAGTTATAATCTACCAATGTTCAAACCTCCTTATAAATGAGCTGGTTTTTGAAATGATAGTTTGTTGCTGTTGCAGCTTGCTATTCTACTTTTATGTCTGGAGCACTGATTTTCTAAAACATGAATTATGTTTTCATATGCTTGTTATTTTTCAGGCGTTGGATGCATTGCTTGATTTATCTGCTTCCTCCCATGAACAGTCAAGAAGGGGTAGAGATGTTAATAATTCTGTAAACTATAAAGAAGATGCCAGATTTTTTGCTGAGCGCAGTGACAATGTAAGTGTTACCAAATGTGATGTTTATTCTGTTGGAAATGCTGGCTAACCCACATTTCCTGTAACACTGCTGATTCTTTTCCTCAAGGGAACTCCTTGCTGGTTTATTTGCTTTAAAATTGATCCTCTTTCTAGCCTTTTTGGTCTTAATTATTATCCTTGGAACTTCACAAGATTATAAGAAGCCCTTAGGTGTTCGTTTCCAGAGTAGTTTTGTATAGGACGTGATTATTTTTAAGGTTACTGCTAGAATTGGAAGTACATGAGGTTTTTTCTTTCTTTTTTTAACACTAGGATGTTTGATTCTGTAACTAAGAAGAGGTTGTCTACGGTGCATTTGCATTTTGGGAACTATTCACAGCCCATTTGTTTTTTTGTTTTTTTTTATCTCTATAGGTGTCTTATATGTGATTTGTTAACAAATGCAGTAACCTCCATCCTTCTGTTTTGTACGTTTTCTATGTCCCTGTTTTGTAATTTAGCATGCAGGCTTCTAAATGGGTAGCTTTCACGACAATCACACTGAATTCTCAATGCTATTCCAATTTATTACTGATATAGGTTCATTTCTATCCGTTAACAAATGCCCAGATATTAATCTGCCCTTTTTATTAGAAAAGAGTCCTACTTATATTCTTTCAGCATTCTAGCTACCCTGTGGTATTTTGCAAAGAGGTAATCTAGGGCATTATAGCCCTAGGGTTTCAACAGCTAATACAGGAAGTGTATTTTTTCTTCTTCTTGTGTTATCTTGTTGAATCAAATTTCTGCCTATAACAATATTGCAAATTATACATATCAAAATTTTTTACGAGATGATTTGTTTTTCAAAATATGGAAACTTGTGGCTTTGGTTTTTGCTATATATATAATGATCATTTTTAATTTTCAACAGTTGAATGATGTGGCTTCAGATTACACTTCCCATTCTTCTGAAGGTGAATTTCAGGATAGTGTATGGGGCTGTGGTTACAGGTAATCCATTCTGTTGTTATTGTTGTATCCACCATTGCTCAACTAGTTGCTTTTATAAGCTTTAATGCATATTGTGCATGAGTGGGTAGGTGTGGAGAGGAGTGTTGAGCCATATTTCATGAGTAACTATTAAGTCTCAATAGTAGTATTTCAAGGAATTATTTGGTTCTCCTGATGTCTTGCTCTCTCACCCACAAAATAATGGGACCCACGATGATAATTACCTGCTGGTTCCACTTTCATGTGAGTGAACTAGAATTACCATGATAATTACTTCTCTAGCACCCTCTATTAGACACCCAGCCAATAAAAACATCCGCATCACACCTCCCTTCCCTTGTAAAACTGGTAACTGGCTGTGGTTAAATAAAGCATAATCAATATGATTTTGGAAGTATGAAGTCTTGTCTTCAAATCCACTACTTTTACCTTAGAATCTTTCAACCTTAGATTTCTCTTCAACGATGCAAAATTAATATTTTTCATGTTTCTCTATTGTTTTGGAACAACTAAGAGCTCACTTAAACTAGATAGAGATAATTATATTAATAGTAGTATTGCGGGTTGTACAAGATAAAAGAAATTAAACATTGAACTGTCCTTGTCCAAATGCATTTAAGTTAATTTTGTTTGACCATGAGAATAAAAACCCAGAAAATAAATGACCCAAATGAGGTTGATTAATCCGTCAACTTTACCAATGGAATATACATGAGTCCTGATATTACAAGCGAATTTCTTGCAACAAGAATCCAATATTAGATTCTTCATAAAAATCACAAATGTATTTCAATCTAGATCAAAGAAATTTGTGGATAATTTTTTTCAAAATCCTACAGTAACCCAGTAAACAAAGGATTCAAAAGTTGTTGGTAAAGGGTACATTATCAACCAAAATAAGGACTGCTATAGGGGATTTTAACAGGGAAAGGATGAAGGTGAGAAAACTAGAATGAAATTAGGTAGAACTCAAATTTTGGAAAAAGGCTAAAAGTCAATGTGGGTCTGTATCGCTTGTTAACAAAGGAATCTACTATGTGCAATTCCCAGTTTTATTAGATTGAATAAATTGGATGTGTTTTTTTTTTTAATTTTTTGAGTGTCTAATAGAGAGCGATGGAGTGAGTGTTGCAAGCTTTTAGCTAGTAATAGTAAACTGTTGCGGTGGTAAAGAACTTTTCCTTATGGTGTACCACTTCAGGGCCTCTTCAGAGGATTCTATTTTATGCTCAAAGGATTGGAGGCCTCTTCTGCTCTGCTGGCCCGCATCTTAAATTTGTAGTCTTTTAATATCAATCTTGTGATATTTTTTTATATATATTAAAAACTGCATTTCTATTAACTGCTATTATCAATAGAACTGATAAAAGATGTAGAAAAGGTATCCTTTTAAATTGAGGTTGTGTATTTTTTCCTGTCAGTGGATCATAGCCTCCATTTATATTTTGTTGATTCTTGTCTAACTCTCTCAACTATCATGTCTTTCATTTTATGTTAATTCAACTTTTTTCATAAAAAAAACTTAATATCTTGCTGGATGTACTCAATCATTCTATTAATGTTAATGTTAATTGGATACTTCACATATTTATTGAGAAATTTAAGTGTAATATTAATTGAAACTCAATGTCTAGAGCATGAATGTATTTATAGCATAGGATTTCCAGCAGCAACTGAGAGTAACTGTTTCTTTTTCTCAAAATAATAAAAAAAAAAGGAAAGGAAAGGAGAGGGCCAAACTCATGCAGAATGTTAATAGACACTTCCTCGACCATAAGATGATAATCGAAGATTTCTGAAACTGTTGACCTCAATAGAGCATGTATACTGTTATTGATGAATGTGGATCATTACAATTTGCTAAGGAGAAATCATTTGCTTGGTACACTTAAACAGAACTTGTGATTTAATCAACTGTAAAAAGCACCTAATGCAGAAGCATACTTGTTTTTCCCTTCTTAGGAATTATTGTCAGGCCCTTGCTGGTTTTGAAGCTCCATCTTCAACTACCCCAATAGGCAACGAGTCAAATATCCCTCAAAAGGTATTGGAATGTTTGTTCAATGTTCCCAAGAGTTCTGAACATGAACCGAGCACTATGAATTGGAGGAATGTAGTAAAGAAAATGCAATCACTGGGGCCTGGTTTCGATGTCTTTCCATCTAATGATGCACTTCCTCAGCAGAATAGCTATGGTATTTGGCATTAATTTTTATACGTGTTATTTGTAGGTCAAATACTCTGCAGAATCATTTCTTTACCGACTTTTGATATGTTGTGTTTACCATTTTGCAATTTATAAATCTACTCTGCAGACAATACAATTGCAACTGTCAAGAAAACTTTAAACAACCATGTCTTGTTATATACGGGTGAATAAATTTCATCATGCCTTTTTCTTTACCATTACTTCTCTATGAATTGTAGCTAATGGTGAAGAATATCATCTTTTTAGAGAATCTGCTAAGGGACACTGGAATTCAAGGACCTCGTACTATCACAAAGTAAGAAGGTTTCCTACTTACAAGCTCCATAACATTAGATACCATATAAGAATTTAGGTCTCTCTTTTCTTATAACAAAATCGGTTTCTGACATAAGATACTTTTCTTCAGGCTGCAGCAGCATATTCAAAGGGAGAAAGGGGGTATGCAGCTTACCTTTCAGACCAGGTGAGTCATCTGCTTTAGGGAACAATATTTGCATTTGTATTTTTAATGTCAACATCCATACGAGTTATTGTTTCTTGGAAACAAAAAAGTTACATGGTGTCTGATGCATGTAATGAATTGAGTGGTCATGGAGAAGGTCTTAAATAATTTATGTTGGATTGCCTAGCCTACAACTACAACAACAACAACAATTTCATCCTCAATCTAGTTGGGGTCTGCTATATGGATTTGTACGCGTCATGTAGCTTGATCATAAACCAAATCCATCCCAATTTGAGGGATTTTACATCCTTAAATACCACTTTGCCCCATATTATCTTAAACTTTCCTGTACCCCTCTCTCTTTCCACTGAGCTTATTACTTCTTCGAAAGTGACAAGGAGTACTATTATTGTTGGACTGCCTAGCCTATCTTCCTTTTATTTTTTGAAAAAATTGTAAAGTTTTTTTTTTTCTGTTGACATTTGTGATAAAACATTTAAGATGCATTTACTATGGCATCTCCTTTTAAATTATATAAGTGTTTTTATGAGCAAAAGAGGGATTTCCAGTAGTAAACATATTCCAACTTGGTTTGATTTTTTTTTTGGCGATTTTTCCCCATTATTCCATTTGGTTTTGAATTCTTGTTAAAAGCACAGAATCATGTCATACAAATTTGTCAAAACAGGGTCATCAAACTGTGGTTATCAACTTTTCTTTTGTAACCATCACCCATCTTTCTCATTTTACTTGTTGGGCTGTATTTGAAATTACGCTTCCAATTATGGTGGTGGGTTACAATTTAGATAGATTCCCAGGATATTTAGCACATTTAACTGGTGAAGTTTGGGCCATAAATTGTTGACTTTCTATCTTTGATTTGGACAGGGGAGGATACAAACTAAGTTGGCGCGTGAGGCAGATGAAAAGGCAAGCCAGAATATCTTTAAAGCTAGGTCTGTGCATGGGATGATCCGTTATTTTTCCATCTCTGCATTCAATGCTGCATATCGACCATAATTTGCTAGTATTCTGCAGAAACAAGGACATAGCAAATGTCTTAACAATTGATTTGCATGGGCAACATGTCAAACAAGCAATGAGGGTCCTTAAACTTCATCTTCTATTTGGAAAATATGTTCGCTGTAAGCATCTTCCTTATTTCTATGTGGACTTAACTTGATATTAAATTTTGCTGTATGTAATGAACATTTATGGTCTGGTCCCAGCAATTCAAACTCTCAGAGTAATCACAGGATGCGGGAGTCATGGTCTGGGAAAGTCAAAAGTCAAACAAGCAGTATGTACTCCTACCATTCCACTTCCAGCTAATTTGCTATCTTACATTGGAAAATTAGCTAGTTAATTGTTTTTTCAAGGTTTGACGTTCTGAATTGTGGCAATGAATTTCAAAACAAAGTGCACGTCCCTCTGCATTGTATTAGTTTGGCTTCTGATTAGTGCAGTAGCTATTGCCTTGATTAATTCTGTAACATGATGGGTTTTTCTTTGCACTCCTCACGTCAAATTTGTCACATGGGAAAAACAATGTGCTTTTTTACCTCTCTATTTTCTTCTTCTCTTGTCTTCGACAACATCTGACTTTGGGAAATATTGGGATGGAAGAACTGAAAAGCGAGTTTCCGAAATGCAAAAGCTACCTGCGGAATCTTCTACGTCTCCGCATTGACAATATACTGTGTTTTTTTCTGTTTAATGAATGTAGGTGACAGGACTCCTGGAGAATGAAGGCATTGAATGGAGAGAAGAAAACCAGGGAGTGCTCCTAATCAAGATTGATGGATACAAAGAGTATAGCTTTCTGGATATAGATAGCGATACTGACTAAATGTACCCTAAGCCAAGCGTCGAGCTTTTTAACAGGTTTTCTCGTTATATTGGTTAACAATCAGTAGGGATTCACGGATCAGGTACTGTAAAATGTTAAAGAACAGGTTTTTCCAGATGTTAATATCCATGTAGCAGCTCTGCTAATTTATGGAAATAGGTGAAAGATGAGCTAGACTAGGCTGTACCCTAAGCTGGTAGATTAAGCTCCTCTTGTGTTCTGAACTTGTATTGAACCCTCCCTTTCAAACTGTCACTGGTAATGGCTTGGTACATGGTCAGGATGTACATTGTAAGTCATAAACTGACCAACTTACTTGTTCTTATTTAAGAGAGATTTATTGGAATTGCACAAAACAATCTTATTTCTTCCAAACTTGATTTGCACTGAGTTTTTCTCTAGATGTCCTGTAAACCCTAGGCTGTATAATTTGAAAAGCAATGAATTGGTCCATGGTTGTGTTTCGGGGTCGTTTCCAACCATTCTGAACTTCGCAATTAATTTTCTTCATCCTCAAACAGTATCAGGGTTGTTTGTCAGTGCATTTTTTCAAAAGTAAAATTTAAAAAAAATATATTTTTTACTTGAAATTATTTTTTTTTTGTTTTTAGATTATTTTTATATGCTGATATTAAAAATAATTTTAAAAAAATCATTAAAATATATTGTAAACAAAAAAATAATTTCTAACTATTTTTACACTTAGTAGCGCAGGTTACCATCTGTTTCAAACTACAGTTGATCACAAAAGGTACGATTCGATTTTATATCGCGTGTCTCAAGGTGAGTATCCTCACGCGCCCAAATCTCCCAAAATCAATCACGAGAGATATTTATTTGTTTATTTGAACTAGAAGATATTTATTGTTTTAACATAATTAAAACCACCCAATCGGCCACTAAAGTTATCTTTGTGGGTGTTTGGCTCTATGTGTCTTCCGCGGTTGAGGCTCACCGGCTAACTGCAGAGCTAAATCGTTTGACAATTTTTCATACCATAATTTTGTACTGTGGATCATATCAAAAAATGCGATTGAACCGCGTATTTTAAAAAGTATCTTTTCGATGTTTTTTTGCCCGAACGCAGACCACGCGAAACGCAAATGAACAGGACGATAGTAACCACCCTCAGCATTTTTCATCACAGTAACACACAATAACAGAGAAAGAAGAAGATGCTATAGGCAAAAAAAGAACATAATAGAGAAAGAAGAAGATATTGGCAAAAAAAAGAACACAACAGAGAAAGAAGACAATGACAGATACTGAAGGTTGAAGCAAATTCAGGTGGAATCAACAATTGTGATAAAGGAGTGAGATCATCAGGTTTAGATAATCCCATCTCCCACACTGCAATATTTTCATCGTCTTCGTTAATTTTGTATTCACTCATTTTCACTTCTCTCGTGGTAGCTTGAATTTTGTAGATTTGTTTTTAGAAAGAAATGGAAAGAGAAGCGGATCGGAGTCTAGAAAGAAATTGGAGATTATTAAGTGGAGTAGTGGATATGATTGTTTGGTTTGCAGGAAATTGGAGATTATTAAGTGTAGTCGTGGATGTGATTGTTTGGTTTGCAGGAAAGGAAAGGATAGGAAAATAATGATGAGGGTGTTTTCTTGAAAGATAAAAAAATATAAATATCTAATGGGTAAATATTATATCTTTTTATCCCTATAATATTATCATTATTAAATTTAGTCTTTTTACTCTTATTTTTATTTCGTATCATATCCTTAATTTTATTTTGTATCATACTATTTTTATTGTTCTGATTATTAATCTATAATATTTAAAAAATAATATATATATATGTGTGTGTTTGTTTATTTTAAAGTAATTTTACAAGTTGACAGCAATATGAAAAACATAGTAATTAAACACATATAATTGTTTTTTATTAAACCTCAAACTCAACCACAGTTTTTACCAAACATTTCAATTTCAGTTATGAACCACAATAAAAATACTTTTTATGAAACTATTTTTTTTAAACCTCAACCACAACAGCAGCAACAATATCAAACACACTCTAAGACAGCTCTTTGAGATACCAAAAAAATATCAGATCAACACCGTCGGGAATTAATTTTGAAAAAAAATAAAGAAATTTATTTTTATTTTTTATGTTAAATTATTATTTTTTAAATATTTTTAATATGTCAAAAATAATTTTTTAAAATAAAAAATATTATTTTAATATATTTATAAATAAAAAATATTTTTCAAAACAAACTTATCCACGTTACTCTATAAAAAACCGAGAGCCCCACCGCTTTTTTCTGTTTTGTAAAAAGAATCATCCATTTTACACCACCAGCTACCAATGGTCCTTTAACAGACCAATCGAAATTTACCGAATGGCAAGAACCAATCGTTTCCAAACACCTGATTGGGCTGGCAAATTCTTCAACAACCACCGACCGCCATGTCAAGTCGGTTAGCCATCGACCCGACCCGTTTCTTTCACCACAAGATATAAAAACAAATTTAATATTCGTCATTTCTGCTGAAAAAAACAGAACTTGAGTGACGAAATCTAGAGAGAGAGAGAGAAGCTAACTCACACATGAAGCATTGAAAAGCTTGAATCATCATCGCTGGTGGAGGAAGTAGAAGATCCAAGCATGAACAACACCACCGTTACCGCTTCACCAAAACAAAACAAAAGGCGGATAAAAAACGACAGAGGAGAAGCAAAGAAGGAAGAAGAGTGTGACGCGGAGGCGTGGAATACACTGAGCAAGAGTTTCAAGCAGGTGCAAAGCGTACTGGATCACAACAGTGACTTGATTAAGCAAGTGAACGCCAATCACAAGTCGAAGATTCCAGATAATCTCGTTAAAAACGTTTCATTAATTCGCGAGATAAATGGAAATATCTCCAAGGTAATGTCGATTTACTCCGATTTATCATTCAATTTCTCCAACATTGTTGTGGAACGGCGTAGCGTTAAGAATGGAGGAGAAAGCAATTTGGAGAGCGGTAGCAACGAGTCTTGAAATCAAATCAAAACAAATCAAGGATCAATCAGTTAAAGTAATCTCGATCATCTTTGCATAATCAATCATGCTTGGCCAGTCAATTAATAATGAACTCTTTTGAGGTCTGTCGTGTTTGTCTTGTTTTGTTTCCTGGTGGTTGGTTGTGGTGGAGATGGAGATGGAGATGGAGGTCAGGGGGTGATAATGATGGTTATGTATGCTTATGTGGTGTTTGTTGTTATGTTTTATAAGGATGATGATTTCAAGCCCGCGGGACTGGGTTTTACTGCATTGTATGCGTACGTAATAAGGTATTTATGTTCTGTTTACCTTTTTTACCCGGTCTTACTTTCTCTTTTGCTATATTTGCTTGCAAAACTCTTAACAGAGGCTGACGGAGGGAATTCAAAATAAGGTAGGTCTGTTTTCGATGATTTATTTATGATTTGGCAAAGAGAGGAAAAAAAGTCATTAGTCGAACGGTATTTAATTTTTAGGAGCTAATTTATTTTCATTTGTAGGGGTTACAGGTAGAAGATGGATATATTGATCAATTTAGGTTTCTTGTTTTTGAATTCTAAAATAATAACAGGTCCTGAATTTTGAATGTAGTGCCAGTGTAGTTATGGAATCTGGAAAACAGGGAGTAAAACTTTGGGGCATATATGACCACTAGGCCATAATTCTGCGACCTCTGTTAATGTTTCAGTATATTTGTGTGATTGTTTGAGCATCTTCAGCAGGCCCTCCTCTTGTAACTTGGGTGTTTGCAAAAACTATTCAGGCCTAAACGTAGTGCCAATCGAGTGAACTGACAAATCTTTGACTTTGCTTTTGTTGGACAGTGCTGCTGTAAACATCACTGCTAGAATTACTGTCTTTCCATGTGATTACACTGTGGATGATGATATGGGTGTTGAGCTTGGACTGGGGGAACTATCAAATTATTAACTCTGGTGTAAACATTCATACCAGTCTGTTGATTTGGCCTTTGCTTTTAGGTGGACTCTTGGCTTGCCTTCGGGAACTTGGATAGTTCTCCTTAAATTTTGCGGTCATTATCAGAGGCTAGGCTTATGCTGTTCAACTTAATGGAAAAAAAATATTCATGTCAAGGCTAATCAATCCGCGGTTCCATGTGTTGTGACTGTATATTATCTAGGTTAGTAGACAAGGTCGGGGGATCCGAAGACATCCTTCAATCAAGACATCATAGAACTGAGCCATCAAGTAACGGCATATCCATTTTTCCAAAACCTTATTCTTCGATTTGTGAGACTGACTTCTTATAGTATAATCAGTTCTTTCATCTTATTTCCTTGGGTGTTAGTTCTTAACATCTGTACTTTGCCTAACAATAAATACTCCAAAGAATGTCTTCTCCTTCATCGACCACCATGGCGAGATGTTATTTATTATTTATGTATTTGGAACTCTTGAAATTGTTCATCAATGACGATAAATTCTAGATGAAATTCACCGTAGAATCACTGGGAATGGGAAGACGTAATAGCTGTGTTTTCTGTTGTTAAATAAAATAGACATGGATGGAGGAGAAAGAGGGAAGAAATGTGAGCTGTCGACGTAATACAGGTTATCAACAACGGGTTCTAAAGACAGTCAGAGAAGGCGTTTTCAATGTAAATCGAGGGTATAAAGGGCTGAGGTTAAAGGGTCGCAGTTATATATATATATATATATATGATTTGTTCATCTGAGGTTGTGACGGTGATGAAGAAGAAAACGGTATGGTGTTCTGAGGTGATTGTGATGCAGAACAAGCTTTTCCTTTCTAATTACCTTGAGACATTTAGATTTGGGATGAGTTCCTTCCGCTGATAAATCTCCAAAGGAAACTAAATCAAGCAAGATTGTATGATTGGTAAGACAGCAAAGGTCTCGTCCTCTAAACTATGCCGTGTCCTTGCCCATGTCTTTGGTGCTTCTAGTTTCTTAGAATAGCAATTTTTGTCACCCGAGTGATATGAACCACGTTGAGCACTTTTCAGAGTCCATTAACACTGCAGAAACTATGCCCTTTTTTGGGTTGGTAACACCACAGGCTACTTCAATTCCATTTATATTTTCTTTCTTCGTTGTCTGAATCAGTAGTTAAAATATTCTTTTTCGTAGTTAAGTAACCCATTATCTTATTGTGTTTTGATGCTCGAGTAAGGGTAAACTCGTATTCGGGTGTGGATTGATGACATGAATTTGGTTAGGTGGAGCACTGCACCTTCGTGAGAAGGAAGAGAAAACGGATTCAACTTCTGACTGCTTTTTGTTGGCCAGAGAACCACAAAAAAAATATTGGAATAGTTGAGTAGTCAAGCAACGCAGAGGATGTTCAAAAGTTTTTTTAAAAATAAAAAATTTATATTTATATTTTTTGTTTTTAATTATTTTTAATACTTTAATATCTTTTGACAAAAATAATTTTTAAAATTAAATATTTTCAAATAAAAAAGTAATTTCTTCCATATTTTCATGATTTGTTTTATTCAGACTCGAACATAGCTGACCACACTGTAGATGCATATCCCCTAATTTTGCTTATTATAATATAAATAAATAAATGAAATAAAACCAGAGTTTTCATAATATCAAATTGAATGGAAATAATTTTGTATATGAATAATTAACAACTCAACTTCTTAAGTGGACACCAGTGCACAAGGGACTTGCAATTTGAATTTTAGCTTTTAAAATTCTGAGAGCAGATTGACAGTACTTTCTAAGATTATCAAGGGTCTGTTTGGTTAGATAGATTGCTTTTTAAAATTTACGTTTAAAAGTATTTTTTTTATTTGGAAATATATTAATATAATATTTTTTTAATTTAAAAAAAAAAATCATTTTGACTTTAGCATAATTTTAAACACAAAAAAACTAATTTAGAGAAGGAAAAAAATCAAAAATTTACTAATCTACACTAAGCATCCTCTAAAAACCTGTTTGTGAGTGAAAAACATAAAAATAAAGCAACATCAAAGCATACCAAAACAACTCAAAAAACAAAATCAGAAAAAAAAAGAATAATTGAAGAAAAAAAACAGGAAAATTCAACTAAAAACCTGTTATAAATCGTGCGCCGAATAACAATCCATGACTGGTATTTTCAGATGCATTGAGTACATTGTTGTTACGCGAGAGCATTTCCACTTGAAAGTTTGAAACAACATCTCTAAAATCTCAGCGTACAAATTTATCTCACCTTAAGCAGTCTTCTGCATGATGTGAAAAGAACACCATACATGTTTAGGGGTGTAGGAAGGGAAATAGCGGGCCCACTTATAGAGGGAGTTCACCACTGTCTGCGATCACAACCTTGCTCTTGGGTGTGCCACTTTGCCTGCCTTCAGCTTCAACCTTGTAAACCACATCCATTCCCGATATGACCTTGCCAAACACAACATGTCTGCCATCCAACCTGCATAACATATTGTTTGATCATTCAGTTGTGCAAGACATTCAGCACTAGATTAGAGCACTGCAGGTGCATCTCGCACCATATTGTTCGAAACATAAACATGTCGTTACCAGCTCGTTGTCACTGTTGTGATGAAAAATTGAGATCCATTTGTATCAGATCCAGCGTTTGCCATTGATAAAATTCCTGTACAAAAATAGATTATGTTTATCATGCAACCAGGAGACTGTTTATTAAAAACTACCAAACATTTGACCTACCAGGTCCAGTATGCTTCAACTTGAAATTCTCGTCCGCAAATTTCTCCCCGTAAATTGATTCCCCTCCTCTACCATCACCAAGTGTGAAATCACCTCCTTGGATCATGAAGCTGGGGATAATCCTGTGAAATGCACTCCCCTTGTAGTGAAGAGGTTTCCCACTCTTTCCAACACCCTTTTCTCCTGCAACAAAGAATAATGGTACGCATGAACCTAGCTTTCACAATTCAGTTGCAAGAGGCTACTATCATGGGGATTCATTTTATGAAAACTTAATTGTCTTCCATTTCTTTTAAAAACCAGCCCAACAGATAAAGCCACTTTTATTGTTCTCTCTAGGGCTTTCAAGAATTTTCAAGGTCAGCAGTCCAGATATTCATCACTAATCAGACGATCAAACATTCAGAAATGAAAATGGCAGAAATGTTAGATGTTCTGTAAAAACCAAGTCCATTCACTTTGGAAATAGAATAATCATTTGATTAATCCATAGGAACATGTAGATATAAGAAGGTGCTTGGTTTAGCAGCTTACCAGTGCACAGTGCCCGGAAATTTTCTGCAAATTGGGAGGGAGCGTCAACTAATTAGCAACATTCTGAATCAAGATTAACAACAATCAAGGAACCACATATAAAATTATACCTACGGTCTTTGGAACTGTCTTGCCAAATAGTCCGACGGTAATGCGACCTGAGATTAGATGTCATATTTTAGTACCAATACTTGAGATCAAAGCAATGCAAAACATGTAAAACAGAGGAATTTACACAGCATATTGCTTCCACTGCAGAGTTCAACAGTTACTATAACTCCAATAGTTTCAAATCATTCTCTAAATAAATGAAAAGCTTAGTAATTGCCAACGATATTGCCCATAGATCCAGAGAGTCTGTTTGTAAGCCAGAACACGATAGCATGCATAAACATATCAAATGGATCACATAGGCATCCAGCAGCCTCATCATCGAAATACCCAATTGCTTCTTTTCTTTTAATAGAATTCAAACAAAGAGCATACCAGCCGGTTTTCCATCAATCTCAACATCAAAGAAAACTTTATGGGTAATCTCCTTATCTTCCTTCGACTTCTTCGCCTGAAAAAAAGCAGATCAGATTTTCAGCTTTATAACAAAAAAATTCACCGATCATTTCAATTTTCTAGCCAGCAATTGAAACACAGAAAATCAGAACAAAATCTCTTAGTATTTGCCTCAATCTAATTGAACCATTATAGCCGACAGATCCAGATAGCTAGTAATCAACATAACTGATCTTAGATTACCTGGATGAGGGTCAGAGTTCCGAAAAGGACTAAACACCAAAGCAGGGTAACGGCCAACGATCCCGATCTTGCCATCTCTACTTCAGGGTTTTTTAGCTGGTGACAGTGAGAAGCTGCAGAGAGGATCTTTTATATTTCATTTTATACAGGAACGGAGTGGCATCGACCAATGGAGATGTGCCGCGTGGCTAGCTGGATATTTTAGTTAAACCCAATTGGCTGATAAACGTGGAGTCTCAAGGGGACTTCCTGGTTCAAAAAAAGGGCGACGTTTGGTGGGCTATGGTTTTAACTTTTATGATTTGTTCTTTGGTCTTTCTGGGCCATCATCCACGAGTAACTGATGAATTGGTGTTTTTTAAGATTTAGGATATGGTGAGTGAAATATATTAATTCTTTCCAAATTTAAAAATATTACCCAAAAACAATTTATTAATATAAATTAAAAATTAAAAACCCGTAAAAATTATGTTAATTTAATTAAATAAAATGTGAGCTATGAAGTTATATATATATATATAAGAAATAGACATCATGGTGATTATGTTAATATTTGCATTGATCTCTTTTCTCTGTCTTTTTAATTTAATTATTACCATTCATCTAATATTATGCTTATTATAATAATTATATAAAAAATAAACATAAAATTATAATTTTTATGTATTTATTTAAATAACCTCTCTTGTAAAATATGATTATTTATTAATTATGTCATTTCATTAGTTCACATTATTTTGAAATAAAAATAGAAGAATATAAATAAATTTAATTACCCCCACCATCTCTATTTTATAGGCCATTACATTTTGCATTCTAGGTTCAAACTTTAACTTTTCACTCTATTTTTTGTGTGTGATTTCACATTTTATTTCCATTAAAATCGTTATCTGATCATTCAGTAATTGAGCTGTACTTTATCAAAAAAATATCCTAAAATGAACAGATAACCCTTGAAAATATAATAAATACCTAGAATATATGTGTGTGTGTGTATCAAGTATCAACCTTCGATAATTAGCAAACAAAAAAATTGTTAGAGTTTTGAGTGAAAAAAATTGAATGCCTTAGAATTAGGGTTTCAAAAAATCATAATAAAGTAAAACTTTAAAAACATCATACCATATAAGTATTTCAATATTACATCATACTATTTTTTATATAAAAAAAACTTTTTTTAGGGATTTAATGTTTTATGACAAACGAATCTAGCAAAAACTCTTAATTGAGAAACCAAAATAGTATAGGGATAAAATTGATATAAAATAATTTGGATGCAAAATTGTTAATACTCTAATAATTTGGAGGTATATTTTATGTTTTTCCAAAAATAAATAGAATTGGTGATCTATGAAAGAAAGAACAAAAATAATGAATTATTGTCGAACTTGGTTACATATATACACAAGAATTACCCGAAGGCACATCTCAAGCTAGCTCCCCATGGAAACCACTACAAAT
>CM063596.1:5235738-5262642 GCA_032356905.1 Salix exigua
CACTATTGTTGGAAGTCGGTTCTGGATGAACACAGTTGTGTTAGCAGCTTCTGCCCACAACATTTTGGACAAATTCTTCTCATGCATCATGCTTCGCACCATCTCCATGACATATCGGTTTTGCCTTTCACTGACCCCATTTTGTTCTAGGTTATAGGGGGTTGTTAGCTGGTGTTCAATACCAGCATCTTCACAGTAGAGGTTGAATTTGGCTGAGGTGTACTCTTTGCCATTGTCAGAACGTATGGCTTGAATGTTGCTGCCATTTTGTTTCTCCATGTTTTTCTTGAATTTCCAGAAGATGCTAGTCACCTCTGACTTAAATTTCATGAAATATATCCAACACATATGGAATAATCATCAATAAACAGCGGATAGTATCTGTTGCCATTCAGTGATGGTGTGCTTAAGGGACTAGCTACATTAGTATGGATTAACTGGAGCTTTTGTGTTGCTCGCCAAGTTGATCGTGGAAATGACAATCTATTTTATTTCCCAAATTGACAAGCATTATAGTTTAATGAGATATCAGTGAATGAAGGTATACCTCTGACAGCTTCATGAACCTTCATGGTGAGCATTCTCTTTTGATGATAGTGTGCCAGCCATTTGTGCCATAATTCAGTGTCACTAAGAGTGACTGGAAATGCAGTATGCTCCCCTTCAAATGGAAAAAATGAGAAGCTTTTGCCTCTCATTTTAGCTTGAAGTATTTTGTGCCCAGCAGTATAAAAAATACAGCAAGTGTGATTTTCAAAAATCACCTTCATTCCTTTGTCAATTAATTGCCCCACACTCAATAAAATTTTGATCAATATCAGGTACATAAAGAACATCAACTATTGTTTTTGTACCTGAGTTTGTTGTGATGGCTATTGTTCCCTTTCCCTTAGTTTCAATGCATTCACCATTTCCAATTCTAACTTTTGCAACATTTGTTGGCTGCAGATTTCGGAAGAGACTTTTATCAAAAGTCATGTGGTTTGTACAACCATTATCAATTAGCCAATGATCTGAGGTAGTTTGTACTGAGAAGCATGTTGCCACAAACATCTGGTCTTCATCATCCTGATTTGCAACTTGAGCATCCTTTTCTTGTTTTTGATTTTTTACACTGAAGATGATTGCCTCGTGTCCAAGCTGGTTGCATTTGTTGCACCTTGCATCAGGCCTCTTCCAGCACTTGAATGGAGGATGTCCCATCTTGTTGCAGTGTTTACATGGTGGAAAACTTCTTTTAATGAATTTTCCTTTGTCTTGACCTTGACTGGTGGCTTTGGCTGCAACTTGGTGTTTTTTGAAAAAAATCCTTTTTTCAGAATCTGGAGATTTGGCTTGCAAGGCACCTTCAATGACATGATCTTGCTTCATAAGCCTTCTTTGTTCTTGGGCTTGTAAGGCATTCAAAAGTTCTGTCAAGGTAATGCTTGACAGATCTTTTGTGTTCTCCAAAGTGGTGATTGAGGCTTCATATTTTTTTGGTACTGTAATCAGAATTTTCTCAATAATTCTTGAGTCTAAGAACGAAGTTCCTAGCAATTTCACTCTGTTTGCAATTCCCAGCAATCTTTTTGAGTATTATTTGATAGTCTCAGAATCTTTCATTCTCTACAGCTCAAATTCACGTATTAAATTGAGACTTTGCATCCCACGATTTTTCTAATCTCCTGCATAATCTTCCTTCAAATATTCCCAGACATCCTTAGCTGACTTCAGGGACATGATCCTGGTGAAGATCACTGTTGAAACAACAACAAAAAGAGTGGTTTTTGTTTTTGATTTTTTGGTCTTTCTCTCATTATGACTCTTGATTTGAGTCATGGTTGGATTATTTGGTAGTGGTAGGATCTCGTAATCCTCTTCAATAACTTCCCATAAATCCATAGCTTCTAAATATGTTTCCATTCGTACTGCCCAAAGTTGGTAATTTTCTCCACTGAAGATTGGAGTTGGGATATGAGAGAAGTTAGTTTCAGAATCCATCACAGATCCTCCAAGAAAAGAGCTCTGATACCAATTGAAATTGATTTTGCAGAATAAGTGAAAAAACAGAGAAGCAGAAAAATGAAAGAACTTGATCTCTATAATGATTGTTAGTTACTGTAGATAAACACCAGAAATATGAATTTGAACAGTGGATGTTTATTACGTGAAATTGGATAATTGATCAAGATAATTACTTGATTTTACTGAAATCAATTACACTGATTTATAGAAGGGAAATAAAGAGAAATACTGAAAATTAGCTACACTACTGCCACGTTTGGCTTACATTTCGCCACTACTAACAAATCAGCTAAGGACTTGTTCAATCATTTATTTTAGCAGAAATAAAAACAACATGTAATCTGAAATGGTCTTCAAGCAACATGTCAGCTCCTTAAGGCAATACATTTCAACAAAAAGGAAGGCAGAAGGTGGAAATGAAGAGAATCGATAACCAAGATAGATTAATCACCTTCTTAAAGCGTAGATCTAGGATTTACAAGAAAGCGATCGAGGTGGTCATCTAACCAGGGCAGATATCACAATGATAGTTTTTTCACCATCAGGTGTAGGCCTTTCTCCTTCGGCCATTCTTCGGTTGAATCAGTCATTAATCGTTTTCTTGAAGATCCATCGAGCATGGATTGCACTTGCCGTCTTGCGGAGGCTCACCGGAGGATGAGAATTGAAGGACTAGCCAAAGAATATGACGAGATGCAACACCAACTGGGCAAGAAGAAGGAAACAAGCCACCGATTAAAAGGGAAAATAAAAGAAAATGATAGCATGTGGTGCTCCCATTGAAGAGCTTAACCTCAAGGATCTGATGGAGCTGGGCAAAAAGTTCGAATTGTTACAGACGACCATGCACAATCATCTCATGAAGAATAATAATGGCGTTTCTTCTTCACAGACACCATAAATATGAGGCTATGCATTTATAAAAGTAAATGCACACTCAGCTTGAATAAGACAAATCCACCAGTTGTAACCTTCACACATACTGCATGCTCCTGCTGTTTATTCCTCATGCATGATACGCAGTAACCTCCTCTCTGCTGTGGGAATTCTGTTTTGTACAATTTGTTATTTGTAGTCTCTATATATATAGACACAGCCTCTCATTGTAAAGAAACAATTTGATTAATCACATAGTTTATTAAAAACCTTTAGCATTTGCATCGTCTGCAAATGACCCTAACACTTCTGTTTTTGCTGATGGAGATCTTTAGAGCGGGGGGGGGGGGGATATATGAATAACTTCACCAAGATGATATCTATAAAGAAACTTAGAAATCTATCATGTCTTGTCAAATTTTGTTTGCCTACTTCCCTTTTTTTCATTTTATTTTTTTTATCTTGTGTCCAACTTTTTGTTTATTTAAATGAATTCACACATCAAACTGTGAAATCTCGAGTGTAATTTTCCCATCTCGAAGGTTAAGATACACCATCATAGAAAAAAAATATATTTACGATATACTACACTTTCTTTATGGACAATACCGAGACTATGACTGTGTTTGACATTGTTTTTGTTTTTGTGGTTAAGGTTAAAAAAAAAAGCAGTTTCAAAAAAAACATTTTTACTGCGATTCAAAATAAGTTGTGAAGTGTTTGGTTAAAACTGTAGTTGAATTGGAGATTGAAAAAAAAACAGTTTTGGGTGTTTGGTTACCAAACTTTTCATATTGCTTTTAACTTGTAAAATTACTTTATTATTATTATTATTATTATTATTATTATTATTATTATTATTATTATAGTAATGTCTAATTTTTAAAATATTTTATATTTTTTAAAAATATATTTTGACATTGATATATCAAAATAATTAATTTAAAGATTTATTTTTTTGATTTTTTAAAAGCAAATTTAAAACATGAAAAATAATTGTGTTTAATTATTATTATTTTAATTATATTTAAAAAATTAAAATAATTGCATAATTATAGAATATAATTATATTTTGTAATTATATTTAACCCTCACCCACCTGATTCCCTTAAAATCCTACCCATTCCCATTCCCATCTCCTACGCCGCCCACCCCCCAAAACCAAATACACCAGCCCCCCATGTTAACTCCCCTCTCCAACCTACTTCCCTCTCCCCCACCGTCCTCTTCCCTCTTTTTCCACCACCACCAACAACAACAACCACGACTCCGTTCCTAAACCCAACAATGGAGCCTCCTACGGTATAATTCTTCTCACCATCCCCATCAATTTCAACAAAAAAATTCAGCCCTATATTTAATTAAAATCTCACCCAAAATCACCTCAACTCTCAACCCCTCTGTTTTTATGATCGAAGATGTGTTTTTGCCAAATGTTGGTGTGTTTTGGAGTGTTCTACTGGTTGGAAAATATTGCTCTTTGTTGTGTTTTTTTGAGTTGTTTCAGTTCAATTATCTGTGTAACCGTTTGAGGGCACAATGGAGAAGAAAGAATCATCTATTATTGTTTGGTCTATGATCTGCTTTGTGACCCCTCCCCTCTCTCAAACGCATGCAAAAAAATGAATCGTGATTGTAAAAACACCAAAATCCTGCTTTTCATGGAACTTGGTTTTGCTGATGTGTTTAGGTGGGGTCCACCAAAATATATCTACTTATTTTTTTACCAAACATCAAAACACCCATAGATTGAGAAGTCGTTTGGCAATCGTGGATCGCACCACAATGCCAAACGGCCACTATATTTAGGTCAAAAATATGTTATTGCTAGCTTGTTATTAATGCTTTCATAATTTACTAAATATAAAATATATATCCTTGAATTTTTCAAGAGGTTGTGTATTTTTTAAAAAGAAAACATGACTAGCTAGTGTCAAAAAAGAAAAAAAGAAAAAGGAAAATTGGAGCTTCCTATTTAAATGCAAAATTTCTCAATCTAGAAAACTAGTTTTTTAGTTTTGTGCTGAGTTTTTTTTTTAAAAAAAAACATTTTTAAGGTTCTCCATATTTTTTCATTGTTAATAATATATATTTTTTCATGACAATTTTAATTTTTATAAAATAAAATCAATAATCTATAATTAGATTATTACGAATACAAAATATTAAGATGATTATTGTAAAATATATTTTTGATTTTGTATGAAAGATGTAATCTTGATGTATTTTCTTTAAGCTTGTTCGACGCCCGTAAAGGATAAAAACTAAGGTAAATCTTTTTTTTTTGTTTGTTCCGGTTTTTATTTATAAAAAAATATAAAGAAAAATAATCGGTTTTGGTTCGGTAATTTATGTAAAAATACGATAAATAGTATATTGTTTTTTTAGAATTTTTTTCTGGACCTTAACCCGGTCTTTCAAAAAATAATGAACTGAACTAGAAGAATTGAAAGTTTTATTTTTTTTATAGTATATATTTTTTTAATTTAAATTATTTTAATTCAGTTTCAGTTTATGGGTTTTAGCCCTAAGAGACCGGACCAGGCTAGAAGTTTTTTAAAATATTCTTAATGGTTTAATCAATTTTTTTAATGGTTCTTTCTCAATTATTATTTTATTTCTTCATTTAATACGTTTTTCAGTTTTTTTCTGACTACTAATAAAAACATTACATTTAAAAAGTGATTTTAAAAAATTAATTTTGTTTTAATTTTTTATATTAAATTATTTTTTTATAATATTCTTAGACCATATTCAGGTATTAATATCAAAAATAATTTTTAAAAAATAAAAATATTATTTTAATATATTTTAAAATAAAAAAATATTTTAAAAAATAAATTTTACGAAAAGATAAACTTCATAAAAGTAGACGATCGGTTCCTTATCCTGATCCGAAATGCAGGTCTATAAGATGATCTCAAATCCAAGTAGGCGTGTCCAGCCTTCACACAGTCACCTCGGGATAATACAACACCACCTCAAAAGTTTAAAAGAGTATATTTATGTGTGTAAAAGTATAATTGAGGGGGGATCGACAAAACCAAGTCCAAAACTCATGGAAAAGTATCATAATTTATCTAGGAAATTCATTTATAATATTTGCATGATTTAATGTAACCCAACAAATCAAATTCGAATAATACGAGTTTTATTAATGATAAAAAAATAATTTTTTTTAATAAATAGATATTATGAGTCGGGTGATAAATTAAATTTTTTAAAACTTTGTTGATTAGACTCAATTCATATACTATATACTTATATATATATATATATATTTGATAGTTTATGGATTAAGCATTTATTTTATTTTATTTTAAAATATCTCAACTCTAAAGTTATTGCTCGTGAGTTTCTTACTATATTTTTCCAATGTAACAAAGAAAAAAAATGATAATCTCTTTACTTGAGAGAAAGGGAAGATACCTAGAATTTAATGATGGTACAAGATATAAAAATTAGACCTAATGGTAAGAGTGTCACGACACCTATAATTCATGACCAACATTCATCTCTAAATATTAACTCATAAAAATTAACAATATAAACTCCACATGTGAATATATATAATATCCACCTAAGGAATTAGTTTAACCTAATATATCCAACATGTTCGGATCCCAAAAATAATTTAAATAAATCAAAGTTTATAACTTATAAAATATTAAAAATTAGATTGGACATAAGTATGAGTACAAACTTGACTAAACTATATCTATCAACACCCTAATTCATCCATGATATTCTCCGATAAGCATTGTTCAAGAATGTCCTCCATGCACATTTCAACCATGTTACTCCGTTTAAGAGCTTATTTGGAAGGACGGTTGTGATAGTTTTTTAAAGTGTTTTCCATGCTGAAATATATTAAAATGATATTTTTTATTTTTAAAAAAATATTTTTGATATCCGTATATCAAAATAATCTAAACACATCAAATCATAGTAATTTAAAATAATTTTTTTAAAAAAAAATTACATTTGAAACACCGTCCGTCCGAGACGGGTCCTAAATTCTCGCGGTTGGAGGCCATCTTTACCCTATTGGCTAACTTTCGATAAGAAATCACCACCACCGGGAGCAGAATACTTTTTCTTAAAGCAAACCATCATTAATATAATCTCCACTCACGACGGCTATAATAAGCTCAGGAATATACTATAGTTTTGTACACACGGAATCATAAACTTTTCCCAATAAAATGCCTTTGAATCGGATTCCATTGCATTTCCAGCCACCAAATTCTCTTCTTTCTTTAAATATCACGTGGCCCTTTGAGTTAGTGGGAAATGGTTGCAAGTCAAAGATGGTAAGCGCGTCGACTCGAAACAATAAAGGCATGGTCGATATTATTTTTGGGTTTTTTAAAAATAGTCTTATAAGAATTATTTTAGCTATAATTTAAAATAATTTTTAAAATACTATGGTTGAGTTTGAAGTTAATAAATAACAGTTTTAAGTGTTTGATTATCAAGTTTTTTATATTATTTTTGACTTGTGAAATTACTTTAAAATATGTGTGTATTGTTTTTTAAATATTTAATAAATATAATAATAAAATATAATTAATAATTCAATTGAATTAAACATTTATTTTTATTTACCTATCATACCACTTATAATTTCATCACGAACTATAAGAAGACTTTTGCGATCTCGAAACAACATATAGTAAAATATTATCTGAAATAAAATTAGAATTGCGAGATAAAAATTATATTGTGATGTCTTTCTAATATATTTATTTATATTTTAATTAATTTTTAAATTATTTTAATATTAAAAATATATTTTTTTATAAAAAAAACTTTTAACAAAAAATATAAAAATAATAAACCATTATGTCAAAAAAAATACCCCCTCCCCGTACCCCCTCCTTGCAGCCCTCTCACACAGCCAAACACAACAAGGTTTTTAATATTTGTACATTGAACAACTACCATTTCAACAGACGACAACGCATTTGCTTCTTTTTGTGAAACGGAGTTTACAAAGTTTTTGAGATGGATTCACATAAAAAAATTTTTATTTCTTTACATTAACTAACCACTCAAAATAAAAATATTTTTTATATATTCAGCCACACCACACTCTCAAACACCTTCAAAGCAGGAAACAATTCGTGTGAATTCGATTCCCGGACTGGGGTAGTTTAAATATTTTCAAGGAATATGAATAGTATTTTCGATTTTTTTGCACAGTAAGACTACAAAATTAGCCCTAGAAAATGACAAAAAATAGGACCTACACTTAGGGGTATTTCTGTGTTTTCATAATTATTGATGGGATCAAGGGATGTATAGGTAATTGTGTATTATTTTATTATTATTTCTCGGAGACACTGTAGGCGTGTCATACAGACGCGACTGCAGTGTTTTCGGCGCACGCACCATTCCGGTGGCGGGTGCGCCTCACTATGACGGTAAAAAACAACCTTTCACTATCTCACATGATGTGTCAGTCCTTATTCTTTTGATTTTCAGTTTGCTTTTGGTTATTTTAATTAATTTGGTATGCATATTTAATTGCTTCTGATTGGGTCCTCTAATTGAAATTTGTCATATATTCTATATTTCATTTCGATTCTTATTTTTGTAATTTTGTAAGAAACATTACACAACAAATTTTTTTAAATGTCTTTATTTATTTCGGTCCTAAGATTTTATTTATTTTAATTTTTTCCTTCAACTGAAATTAATTATATAGTTTGTTTTAATTTGTTTTGATTGTATCCTCTAATTGAAAATGGTCACTCAAGCTACTTTTCATTTCAATACTTATTCTTTCAATTTTTTAACAAAATTACACTGCATTTTTCGAAATATATTTATTTGTTTCAGTCCCAATGTTTTTATTTGTTTCAATTTTATCATTTGATTGGAATTAATTATACATTTAATTTTTCATTTTAGTTCTTATTGTTTGAATTTTTTATTTGCTATTAATTTTTTTAGTTTTTCTGTCATTCTTAGACATAGTTTATTTTTTATATGTATCTATGCATATATGTTTTTAGTTTTTATTTTTAATTTTTATTGTTTTATTTTTTATTAGAGATTTATTTTTATTTGGTCCAGACCTGAAATTTTAATGTATGTTGATGATCATTTTCAAATTAATATTGCTCTATTTTTCTCTTTGTTTTTTTTTATATTTTATGTTATATTTATCTATTTCAGATAAGATGATTTCATGATTTTATTGTTTACACCATAATAATAATAATAATAAAATTTTTTTAAAAAAATATTTTGCTTTTTTATCTTAACAGAAATTCTGCATATATTTATTATTATTTTACTTAATTTATATTATAATAAAAAAAATCTTGTATAATTAATTTTTTTTTTAAAAAAATATGGTAAAGCCAGCAATGATACACGGTGGCATTGGCTAGTGTGTGTGTAACTTTCAGGCAAGGAAGGTATAGGATGAGATAGAGAAAGCCTTTGAGAAAGTGTCCTATTTCCTCACCTGCTGTCCGGGGAGTTGAACGTCTTATTCTTATGAGTGGCCTCTTGCAACCTACCCGCACGACCAGAGGCCATCTCCTCACTAGAAGTCTAGAAGGATCGGATAGATCTTTTTTTTATTGCTCCACGTTTGCACTACCGGCACTGACTCGAACTAAAACTAATCCCCGATGAAGACGGTCGGGGTTGGTGAGAGAATGGATTTTAGAATCAGAATTCTCTATTTCTAAGTAAAGAAATCCAGCATTCGAACTAAAGAGATGCATGAATACATTTCTTTCTCGATGCGGATCACAGCCTGGCTACACCTACGACTAAGAAGACAACAAGTTCATCATCGACCGGAAGACAGACACGAAATAGACAGAGATTAGTGAGGGGAGGTGATAGACCCAAGAAAAAGAGGAGAGGCGGAGGGCATACATATAAAGAAAAGAAGAATGAGGAAATAATATAGTATAGGAGAAAGATCGAGAAAAGACCCCCCTTTGATTTACACTATACAGTTGCAAATAACAAGGAACGTGAAGTTGAAGAAACAAACTGACCACGCTTATGACAAATATTGCTTCTAGACTGGTAAGCTAACTCAAGACTGAAGGGAGAAACACAAATACTCGTGCCATCAGAAGATCGTCAGGATTTCTTCACACGCTAATAAAATATGATCAACCATTGCGGATACCACCCATAAAAGTTCTTGGATCGGGGCAGTTCCCTGTAAATTGAGCCTGTGAGAAGTCAAAACCGGGGTTCTGCATGGACAAATATTCAGCAATTAGAATTGGAACATAGATTTTCTTGTGGTAAATTCTGAAAAGTAAAACATTTGTATATGGAGAAAGATCTCTATATAAGGTTGTTATTTTAGGAGTTTAATAGAAATAATGTAGCTCCATGCATATCTCAGTAGCATTTACAGAAATGCAAATTCATTTCTAAAAATAGAGTAAGTTTAACAGAACAAGATTGGTTCATAAGTACAATACTTGGAAAATAGAATGATGTCATTGACATAGTTAATAAAGCTTCCAGTCAAATTTCATACAACAAAGGAAAAAAATTGCAATCCTGTCTTCGATACACAGTTCCCACATGGAAGGCGCAAAAATAATGACATGAACATATTTACTGAATTAATGAAAATCATAGCTATTCCAATTCATGATTGGTCCGTCAAATAAACATCATCATAATAACTGGATTTATCAACACCCAAGACAATAAGATAAGATGCTAATTTCAGATATCAGATTGTTTGTTCCTTAATGCATCTTAGTTTTAATTAGTATCACCTACTCCCTACACTGCACATAGGTAATGCATATACTTGAATTGGGTACGAATCCCCATGCTAAATTTTCCACTTTCCAAAACCCAAACATGGTGAACAACAGAAGCAAAACCAGTCTTTGAATTTGTATGAAGGTTGAAACAAAAGCAGGTTAGTGATATTGCTCAGATGATCAATCATCCATATCTAACTAGCTTATACTGTGATAAATCTCCTTGTGAACCAAAATCTCCTAACCACGAGAGAAAACACTGCCTAATAGACTACTTAGCCAGAATGACACCATAATCTTAAACTAGCCCCACATATAAAATTCTGCGGCTGCTTGAAAGACCAGAATTGACAGTAAAAGCAAGTATAAAAAGATTAATAAAGTGTTCTAGCTATTAAGACACTTGGGCCCAAATCACAAATACAACCATAGCATCAAACAAAAATAGCACAAACTTCAAGGGAAAAAACAATGTTAGAGATCAGTTGTGCAGCACTCTGTATACAAGTCAAATACATTAATAATCAAGCAAAACAAATGAAAATCAATAGCTTAAACTGTAATGACCATTATACTTAGACGAGTTGTAGCTATTTACCTCTTCCTGAAATCTCTGAAGCATTAGACGCTTCTGCTCAAGATCAGAAGAACATGGATCCAGTTGACCCTCACCCAATATTGGCGAAGCCCATGTCTGACCTTTGTCCCTTTTTTGCAGTGTTAGGTGCATTATACCATCCTCTCCATAACCCAAAAACAACCCAACAAGTTAGACTTTTTCTGGAAAGTCACATTTCCCAAGAAATTGCAAGGCAAAAATCCATGAGTACTTTTTTTTCATTGCGGTACAATTACGCTTTCAAAAAAAATTAATTTTTTTAGTGTTTTTTAATTGTTTTAGTATACTGATATATATTAATTAGATACATTTAAAAAAAAACATTTTAAAATACAACCCATACCACTCCCAGAGGCACTAATTGCATACCTAAAGTCCAGAAGGAAGAATCTGTTTTGACTGCACAAGTGAGGTCATGCTGTAAAATCAATGAAATTATCAAATAAAAGTTAAAAATGAGAAATTAATATATTATTTTTTTGAAAAAAAAAGAAAAAGAAGAAAACAAACGTTGAGATAAGGAGGGTTGCCTTTGATGCCGACTTCAACATGTTTGGACTGAATCTTGCAGTAAAACTGCTTAGAGTGAACATTTGGCGGTAAATTTATGTAAATATTTACCTCTTCAAGGGTTTGATCCCACTCAAATACAGTTTTACCTAAATAAACAAGAATCGCACACGCACAAATATCAGAAATCAGAAAGGATATAATTTTGATAGAATGGGAGAATTTGAGGCTCAGACCTTCACGGACGAAGCTGTGGCGCTTCTCTGGATCCAATTTCTCAGCCATTCTTTCACGTTTTCTCCGATTTTATTTAATTTCTATTCCGAGAAAGAGAGAGAGCTGTGTATCTGTTGAAATCACAGTCCAGTAGAGAAAATAAAAGACAGAGGGAGATAAATAAAAAGAAATAGACTAACCTGAAGAACTTGAGCGGGCAAGCTGATCTCCGGTAACGGAGACGCGTTGAGACTTGGGAGTTTTTTTTTAAGGGTGATAATGGGCTTTGTGGACTTTCACCGGTTTCCTCAAAAGCTCTGGGGTTCTGGTTTTATTAATTTTAGAAGTGGTTGGATTGGGCTTTCTCTAATTAATTTATCATCCTATCGTTTCCCATTTGTTTATTTTACATATAAAAAATAAATATAAAATAGTTTACATGCACAGTATTTTTAATAGCGATGGTGGAAGAAAATATGATAGTAATATAATATGATGAAAATAAAAATGGTGATAACAAAATATTTTTTAAAAATAAATTTTATTTTTATTTTCTATATTAAATTTTATTTTTGGTATTTTTATATTATTTTACGTGCTAATATCAAAAATAATTTTTAAAAATATAAAAATAAATTATTTTAATACATTTCTGAATGAAAATATTTTAAAAACAATACCAATTATATTTCTAAATGGGCACAAAGATGATAGTTAAAAATATTTGATAAGTTAATTACTATTCATAAAATATTTTATAACAAACAAAATAATTATATTTGAAAGTTATCTGTAAAATAGTTTTTACATAAAGCAAACATAGAAAAATAGTTTTTAACATGAGAAAATCATTTCTCGTTTCATAATTATATTTTGTTAATGTAGATTTCAGGTATCTCACTATACCATATAAAATAATAAGGCAAATGATTTGAAAACAAAATTTTAAATTAAATTTCTATGGAAATTGACGTGTCAAACTACAAGTAGTAAAATAGGTTTTCATGAAACACAAAGCATGGTTACAGAGTAACGTATATAATGTATATAATGTTTTGCCTGTGCACGCCTCTTAATCAAGGTTAATAGTTAACCTCGTGCATTTAAGATTTAAATCATGTTCTTTATTTTTTATTTAATTTCTTTTTCAAAGTATTTTTATTGAAAAACAAAATCAGATTGATTCTTTGTTAGATGTTTTTTTTATATAGTTTTAATGTGTTAATATAAAACAAAATCTAAAAAATATCAATCAAGTATATTAATAATTAAAAAAGCACTTTGCACCAAATTATAATTTAATACATTCCAACCAAGCTCAAACAAATTTTCAATTTTGTTAAACAAATTTGAACACATGATGGCATAAAAATAGTAATTAGAGTATTTGCTCATATCATATAACATGTTGCATTATTATTGTAGCTCTACTACCTCCTATTACAATTAAGGATGTGTTTGGTATTACGGTTGCTATTGCGGTTGAGGTTAAAAAACAAGTTCATAACTGAAATTGAAGTGTTTGGTTAAAACTGTGATTGAGTTTAATGTTTAATAAAAAGTAATTTAGGGTGTTTGGTTACCATGCTTTTTATATTGCTGTCAACTTGTAAAATTACTTTACAGGACACACACACACACACACACACACACACACACACACACACACATATATATATATATATATATATATATATATATATATATAATTTTTTAAATAATATAGATTTAATAATCATAATAATTCAAGTAAATTAGACACTTGTTCTCCTATTAAACTATTTGCAATTCCATAACGAACTAAATTGATACATGAAAGCCTTTGCGATCCCTTGCTTTTTAATCGAGGAACAACATTTGATAAAATATCATTAGTAACAATATTTGCGATCCATACTAAGTTTCAAGATCTCTATGCACATGTTGCAGAGATATACTTTCAAGATCAAATCAAGTTGCAAGTTTCTGATCCATAATCAATAAAAAAAAACAAGGTTTTGTAGTGAAACGAAGTCATGCACCTTTTCCTTTCATCAGGACTGATCTCTTTCTACATATTTTTATATATTTTTAAAATTAGACCGAGTTTGTCCCGACCAAGTTGGGTCAAAGGCCCAACTCTACTGGACTTGGGTTGGGCCGAGAGCGAGTCCAACCCAGCTTAACCCAATAGTTTTTTTAAAAAAAAGCGATGTGTTGTAATGTTCACATCTTGCATGAACAAATGCACAATGAATTAATTCACTCATGCACTCGTTCACATAACACGTGAAACGATACCGAGGTGGTTGCCCGATGGTGATGAGAGGCTCACCTGCCAATGTCGTCGAGTAGAAAAGACCAAGGTGATTCTTCCCGTGGTGGTGGCGTCGGAAATGGAGGTAAGGAGACGCGTCGGAAGCTTGCTATTGCTTGCTTCCATGATGGGGCTTCTGCTTGTCAGCTGGAGGTCATGCCGGAGGAGAAGCTACAAATGCTTGAGAGGGATAATGGTGGTGCTCTTCGAGAGCCGCCTCGGCCTTGGAGAGAGAGAGAGAGGAGAGTTGCCATTGATTATGGAGAGAGAGAGCCAGTTGTGCCATGGCTAACGGTGTTCATTGTTTCGAAATTAAAGTACAATACTTTCCTTGAGCTTAGAAGGTCATGGTATGGACCGATGAGAATTGTTCTGCATTTTGGTGGAGAAATGAAACGCAAGGAAAACTTAAAAATTCTGCTTCTTGTAAATGGTGGTTCGGAAGTTTTTTGGTGGGTTAAAGCGTGGCTTTGCACTTATCAAACAATGATTTTATTATAAAATTGTTTTCCCCTCAAAACTCTGTTTGGAATGCAATACCAAATGACCATTAAGTTTGATTGGTTGAGTGTTTGTTTGAAAGTATAATATATATATTGTGTTTAAAGTGTTTTTTCTTTGAAAATATCATAATTTATTTTTGATATCACCACATTAAAATAATAAAAAAAATAATAATTTTAAAAATAGCAAAATGATAGTTCAATTGCAATGCCAAACAAACCCTAAAACAATGAATTATGTCATATGATCTAAACATCTTCATAAAATAGAAATATCCTAATGAGAGGGAAGTAAAAATAAAAAAACATTTGTTTTATATAAAAACACATCTAAGCTAGAAAACTTAACATGGTGGGCTGAGTCTAATATGCTTTAATATTATATTAAAGAATTAGTAAACATGAGAAATTTAAGCATTAGATACCCTCTAGGATATAATTTTATAATAATTTGTAATTAATTGAAATAAATATAATTGGTTTTGAATGAGGTTGCCATAAGTTAATAGCAAATGACCGATACTTTCTAAATTAAGAGAACAAAGAACTAACCATGAAAGGTTTTTAAATGTAGCTAACGATCGTCATCATGACACTTGTTAATAGGTATTTATAGTTTTAAATTAGCATCCAGTTTTTTTACAATATAATTTATATTATAAACCAGGGTTGTTGATCTCGTTCTGTTTTGGTCGAAACGGTCGAAACATTTCGTACCAATTAAAAAACAAGATAAAACAATGCAGTTTTTACCTCGCTTAAATTTTGGTCAATTTCGAATTCAGCTCAAATTCGAGTCGAATGTTCCGGTTTCGTTCAGCTCGTTCTGTTCCGGCCAAATAGTATTTTTTTAAATAATAAATAATTTTACAATATCAATCATATATCTTAATCTGACCATTAGATTGAGATAAAAAATTTCAAAGAATCTCTTGACATATTTATATATAATGTTAAAATTTCAGAGCAGTCAGAGAATATAATAACTTTGTGAGATTGATGATGATATTCTTGTAATATTATGCGTGTTCATAATTTTGTTCAGAAAAATTATTTTATTGTATCTTTTTTAGATTAAAATTTTCTCAATTTAATCATTCAACAACAAGTTTATTAGGTATTGAACTTTATAATTTGATTTGATTTGATTTGTTTTATTTAAGGTTATCATGGACTTATAACGGAGGTTACACATTTGAAATGTTAACCTAGGTTTACCTGAGTTGATTCATTATATCGTTGTTTCAATATATTTTAAAGATGTCAACTTATTTTTTTAATTAAACTATATTTTTATTAATCTTTCATGTTATCTTTGAACTCATAAAGTCAATCAAGTTATATCATTTCAACTCTTATTTTTAAATTGCACAATTCTAAATAATTTTATTTTTGGATCTGAATTAATTTTTTTATATATATATATATATATATATATATATAGTACAACCCTGAAACGGATCATTGAAATTCTTTAAAACCAAAACATCCTGTTTCAATTGAAAAAATGAAGCACCAATCGAAATGGAATTGATAACCTTGTTATAAACACTGAAAAAGTTGTCATATAATATAATATTCATTTAATATATTTAATTAGCATATATAAATGTTGGATTTTTATTCCATTCATTAGCTTGATTGAAAAAAACAAGAATAATATGTAGAGAATTTTTTGGTGCTTAAGATGTAATTGTTAAATACTTATAAGAGAGAAATAAACTCAAAAAGATAAAGAGAAACAAAGGAGAATTGCAAAAATATTTTTTCAATACGGGAGAGAATACTTATCATTTTTAATTCAATCAAATATATTTTCTTGTATTCACTTTCCATCTCTCTCTCTATATTGTAAATATTCAATAGTTAAACCTTGAATAGTTAAACCTTGAGCACAATAAAAATTCATGTATTCAATAAAATAATGTTTAACATGTGTTCTACAAGCAAAAACAATAGTAATCTTTTATCATTTATTAATTATATAATATATAAATGATATATTATAAAAATAGTGATCGTGCACTTGGAAGAACACGTTGGATAATTCTTTGTGGCTATAACCCCGACAATCATGACTAAGATTGATTGCTTAAAACGACAAATTATACTATATAATCCAAACATCTTAATAGAGTAGGAATATGTAACTTAGAGGAAAGTAACATAAATGTTAAGTGATCTATACCAAAATATCACATAAACTAGAAAACTTAACATGTTTGGTGAGTTACAAATATATAATGTTATAGACTTCAATACTACATATGAAATTTATTTGAAACTAGAAATTAAGGCTATTGGATAGGTCTTTAAAATATGATTTTATATTATACTTTAATAATAAATAATTAAAAACAAATACAATTGGTTTTAAATGAAGTGTTTTTGTATTGCCATTTCTAAATTAAGAGAACAAAGAACATACATAATATTTAAGAAAATTATGGCCAATAGGTACACAGGCTAGAGTTCTTAAATTCTTAGTTTAAAATCAACATCTAGTTTTCTTTTTTGCAGCATAATTTATATTACAAACACTTAAAAAAGTGTCATATAATTTAATGTTTATTTAATATCTTTAGTTAGCATTTATAAATGTTGGATTTTTTTATTCCATTCATGAACTTAATTGAAAAAACAAAAATAATATGTACAGAGTTTTTTTGGTGCTTAAAATGTAATTGTTAAATTCTTACAAGAGGGAAATAAACACGAGAGATAGAGAGAGACATAAAACAAGGGGGAATTGCAAAAATATCTTTTTAATATGAGAGAGAATTTTTTGATTCAATCAAATATGACTTTCTCTATTTGTTTTCCGTATCTCTCTCTTTATATTGTAAATATTCAATAATTAAAGCTTGAGCACTCTAAAATTTTCCATATATGTGATAACATAATTTTTAACATGTCTTCTCATTGCAAAAGCAATCATTAATAACTTATAAAAAGTATAATATAAAAACAGTGACCACTCACTTAGAACAACACACGTTGCATTATTCTTTGCGGCTCTGACAATCATGACGAAGATCGATTGCTTAAAACAAAAAAAAATATACTATATAATAATCCAATCATCTTAATAAAACACTCACTTAGAATAACACGTTGCATTATTCTTTGTGGCCCTGACAATCATGATTAAGATCGATTGCTTAAAACGACAAATTATGCTAAATAATAATCCAATCATCTTAATAAAGCACTAACTTAGAATAGCACGTTGCATTATTCTTTGTGGCCCTGACAATCATGATTAAGATCGATTGCTTAAAACGACAAATTATGCTAAATAATAATCCAATCATCTTAATAAAGCACTAACTTAGAATAGCACGTTGCATTATTCTTTGTGGCTCTGACAATCATGATTAAGATTGATTGCCTAAAACGACAAATTATGCTATATAATCCAATCATCTTAATAAAGCACTCACTTAGAATAGCATGTTGCATTATTCTTTGCGGCCCTGACAATCATGATTAAGATCGATTGCTTAAAACGACAAATTATGCTATATAATCCAATCATCTTAATAAATTAGGAATATGTAAATTAGAGGAAAGTGACAAAAATATTATTTGACCTATACCAAAGAAGCACATAAACTAGAAAACTTGACATGTTTGGTGAGTTACCAACATATAATTTTATAAACTCAAATATTATATCAAAAAAACTAATTGAAACTAGAAATTAAAGCTACTGGTCAATCTTTAAAATATTATTTTATATTATACTTCAACAACCAATAATTGAAAATAAATATAATTGGTTTTAAATGGTGTATTTGTATTGCCAATTCTAAATTAAGAGAACAAAGAACATACATAGAGTTGGTCATAATTTAAATTCAACATTTAGTTTTCTATATTACAACACAATTTCTATTATAAACACTTAAAAAGTTTCCATATAATATAGAATTCATTTAATATCTTTAAAATTTTGAATTTTTATTCATTTATTAAGTTGATTAAAAAAAACAAGAATACAATATATAATCAAATAATGCTTTACATGTGTTCTAGGAGCAATCATTAGCTTTTCACATTTTAAACCCACATAATTCCAATGTAATGTTCCACTTAAATATTATTAACTTCAATTGTTAAAAATATATTTTTTTAAAACAAAACTATTTTAATACATTTTGAATTTAAAAAACCGCCACACTATATTACAAAATATACACCTCACCCATTCTAGTTTCCCTTCCTATATATACATGTACGTTCTCCAACCAAGTACTGCATTCAAGTTTCTCTTCCAAAATCTCTATTCTCCAACCAATAGTGCCGTCATACACATATTTTCTATCATTAATTTATCTTATCTTCCTTCTTATTTTCTTCATCATGGAAGGCAAGAAAACAAGAGGAAGGCAAAAGGTTGAGATGAAGAGAATTGAAAAAGAAGATGATAGATTGGTCACTTTCTCCAAGCGCAGAGCTGGGATCTACAAAAAATTGAGTGAGCTCGTCGCTTTAACCGGGGCAGAAGTTGCATGCCTCGTCTTTTCACCTGGTGGTAAGCCGTTCTCCTTCGGCCACCCTTCATTTGAAAACGTGGTGGATCGTTTTCTCGAAAACCCATCGAGCACAGATGGCGGCGCCGACGAGCTTGCGGAGCTATACAGGAGAGCGAGGATCGGAGAGCTAGCACAGAAGTACAATGAAATGCAGCAGAAGCTGGAAGAAGGTAAGGAAAAGGGCAGCAAGTTGAAGGATAAAATGGAAGGTAATGAGAGCGAGGATTGGTGGAATTCTCAAGCAGAAGAGCTCAACCTCCAAGAGTTGATTGAATTGGAGAAAAAGTTTGAAAGCCTGCAAATGATGTTACACAACAAGATCAGAGACAGCAATAATGGTGCATCTTCTTCACATGCTCCAGAAATAGGCCAGCCTCATGCAAACGATCCTAACTTTGCCTTTGATCATGGAAGCGATTGGGGTGCCGGAAGTTCTGGTTTTTAACTTTGTTGAAAAGGCCTGTTACCTTTTTAGGGTTTATTCTTATGATTGAAGTTTTTTTTTTTTTAATCTATTATTATGTTTTGTTTAGATTCTTAAGCTTTGTTTATTTTGGTTCGGATCTAGTTTTGTTTATGTCAAAGTGTGTTTGTCGGATTACAAATATATTAAATATATTTTATACACATGCTTTGTGTTGTGTGAATGGATCCACATCTCTAAATATTTAGTTTGAAAAACAAATCTTATATATTTTTATCAAGCAAAATATTTAGATAAGATTGCTCCCTCCCTTGACATTTGGAAGACTTTTAGAACCTATACTAATAAAAATTTACTAAATTACACTAGATCAATGCACGTAGAGCATGTGACATGCGAATCACTTAGAATTCTTTTCTTTTTTATAGGTTTATATATATATTGATTAATTTTAGAGACTATAAAATTAACGATTAAGTAAGTTTATGTAAATTTACAGAATTGAAACTCTAAAATAAAGTTAACGACCATATATTTTTTACGTACACTTGTTATTTATGGTGACTATTAAAACTCTAAAATTGCTATAAGAAAACATATCCACAAAAAACAATAAATAAAAATAGACTAGAATTTATTAAATTAATTTATATTTGGTTTCATTATATAATATAATTATTTTAAAAAAATAAAAGCAGTAAAGATACATACACACATGCAGTCATTTTTTAATTGAAGCAATTGTGCAGATGCATTGTGAGAAAAGAGAAAAATTGAAGCTCTCTTTCTTTCTTTTTCTATTTTTTAATTTTTAACTATGTTTATAAAAAAAGAAAAAGAATTGTTTAGTAATTTATTTCTTAAGGAGCTCTTTTTGATAAAAATAGGTGACTCCATGATAAAAGATAAAAGTATGAGATTAAGAAATTTGTTCTTTTTATACTCTCAACCTCGAGTACTTTTATAGTTATTAAAATAAAAATTTATATAATTATTAATTTCAGAAGTTATAAAATTAATCAGTAGTTAGTTGTACCACAAACACAATCAATAAATAAAAAAGAAATGAAGGTAACGTTTAACAGATAAGCGTGGTCTTATCTTAAATTTTGTTGGGCCATTTGTCTAACATATAATATCTCAGCCTAAAATCACTCTTAAAGTAACCGAAAATAATTATATATGGACAAAACACAGGTCAGTTTCTGTTTGGTAACGTGTAATAATTATTAGTTTTCTTTTTTACTAAAAATATTTTTGAATTTTTTTCAAAAATATTTTTAAATAAAAAAAACAAATGAGATCTTAAAATAAAAATATAAAAAAATCATTTTTTTCTGTCTCTCTTCATCAATTTATGGGTAAAAATAGCTAAAAATCCTACAGTGGAATTCAAAATCTGCAGCCCCACGTGAGAGTTTCATGCAGAATGTTATTCGGTAACCGCTGTTTGACGATTTAACATGTTCTATTTGGGCCCACCTACTGTCATTAAGAAAGCCCCTTAAATGGAAGTAGAATTCAATGTTCAACACTGGAAACGGCCCTCCAAAACGCCAACTCACAACCCAAAATCATCTCTTGTCATTGCATGTTTTTTTAACCGGCCATTAATTTAGAGACGTAGGCGTTTTCTAGGTTCAAGAAAAAAATTTGTTTGTGTTTAATAATAAAAATAAATCAAAAATTATATATATATATATGTAGAAAAACCTCATAAAATTAATTAAGATTAGATCAATAAGCTGAGATATATATGTAGATTACGATATCTGATTTTGTATCCAAAAAATATATTATTTATTTGATATTATTGGTCAATTTTTTTTTTTAATATTAATATAAATATATTGAAAAATAATTTACATTACAATTCATTTTTATTAGCGATTAAAAAAGAGTGCCTGCTAATATTGAAAAAGAGCATTGTAATCTTATTTAAAAAATAAAAATTGAATGATATTTAATAAAATAAAATCCTTAATATATTTTTAATGATTTTTAATTTAACCTAAGAAAAACAAATGAGGCGATACTGGGCGAGCCAATGTGCTAGCCTATATATATATATATAAAAAAATGTTATCTGCTAGAAAGATTTTGGTCATCTTAGGAGTAGAAAACAGGGTTCAAATCATGTTCATCCTTAAACTAGTTGATAATTTATTAAAAGAAATTAAAAAATCACCTTGAAATAATTAATTCGTGATTTTAAATGAAAATAATTAATATTTTCGCACACTTTTTTTCCATCAACTCTCTTTTTCAGCTTTCAATTACTTTATTCTAATTGTATCTTCACAATACAAATTATAAACTATGCTAAAAGAAATCAGAAAATCACTGTTCAATATGAGTGAAAATACTGTGGATTTCAATAGTGTTTTTTTTCCTGTTTTTTGAATAGTGATTTAACAAAAAAGCCCCTAGAAAAAGACAAAAAACATCGTCAGACCGAGAGACTTCGTGGTCATTGCGCACGTCTGACTGGACTGGTCCGGTCTGCCCTGTGGTTCTTCTTGTTTTTTTCATTTTTGAACAGTGATTTTACAAAAAAAAAACTAAAAACGACAAAAAAGCCGCTAGACCAAGGGGCTTTGTGGTTATTGCGCACCTCTGACCGAATCGCTCCGCCCCGCAGGTCTTCTTTTTATTTTATTATTTTTTAAAATTGGCTAAATACAATTTTAGCTCTTGATAAGAAAAAAACAGTGCCTTTGGAAACAAGGGTGGTAAGGTAATTGACCTCAATTTTTAATTACTTTTTTTCGGTGACTGTCAGTGCTTGATGGGCACGCGCCAACCGATTTTCCGCCCCATGCATTGTTTAGGTGGCGCGTGCGTCGTCGTACGGTGGCGGGAGATGCCATTTCGGGGTCTGTAGCGATGCACCTCCGCGTTGTCTTCCTTCCGCGGCGGTGCGCGTGTTGCCTAAAAATAGTCGTGGACGCAGCGACAACGATTACAGTCGTCGTCCACTTTTCTCTCTCTCCTGCACGTAAAAGTACAGGAGAATCCCCCTAATGTTCAACGTTTTCACTTTAGTCCCTTCACTTTCAATTTTGTTTCTGGTCCTTATTTCTGGTATATAAGTTATGATTTAGTTCGATGGGGTCCTCCGATTGGAATTAATTCAGTGTCCATTATGCAATTTGATCCTCCGGTTTTTAATTTCCAGGTTGGATTGAAAAAGATGAATTGATTTGGTACAATAGTTTCAACTTCTTTAGTTTTGTCCTTTGATTAAAATTGATAATATATTTGATTTTCATTTCAGCCCGTATACTTTTAATTTTTTATTTTCATTCCTATATTTCTTTTTATTTCTAGAATAATCTCTATTTTTATCCATGTATATATAAGTGTGCTAGGCTTTGATTTTTTTTTTGATTTCTTATTTGTTGGGGTGGTATTTTTTTCCAAAAAAATTAGTTCTTAAATTTTATTTTGTATCTATGATCATTTGGAAATTGATATTTGTGTTTTTTCTCTCTCTCCATTTGTTCTTTCTTTTAGTTTTTTATTTGTTTTTTTTATTTTTATTTTTAAGTCATATGACTTTTTTTATCTGATAATTTTTATTTTATTTTTTGTTTGATATTTTGTTCAAGTTATTATGATTTTTTTTGTCTTTTTTTTTTATTATTAACACAATAGTAAAGTTATTTTTTTATTATGATTTTTTTGTCTTTATTATTAACACAAAAATTAAGTTATTTTTCTTACGTACTTTTTTGTTAATGTTTTTCAGTTTTTTTGTCTAGGGATAATTTGATGTTTTTTTATTGTTTTCTCAGTAACTGCAATGATAGTTTTAGATGTTATTGTTGAAAATGCATGATCAAAGTCAACCAAAGTCAATTGATTCCAAACCTGCAGACATGAAGAACTCGGTGTTGCGAAGATCATCAAGAATTTTCCTTTACTTGTGTTTATTTTGTTTTAATTGAAGAGTTTATGTTTTAGTTAAGTAAGATCAAATTATATTTGATCATATCTTGTTGCTTTATTTTCGCATATTTATTTCCTGTTTTAAGTAGAAGAGATTGTAATAGGTTTGAATTACCATTCTTGTATTTTGATCTTCTTCTATAAATAAAAGTGAAGGGATGGCAGTATCCTAACAAGAAATTCTGCCCCTTGTTCTGAATATTTTTCGTTAAGTATTTGTTCTTTAGCCCTTAGAATTTCTGGGAAAATTCAGGCAAGTTCTTAGTTTCTAAGCATCGATTTGAACGAGTGCTTGTTTCTTTTCGTCAGACACAAAATTCTGACAGTGATCTGAACAATGTTTGTTTGTTCTTCAGGAAATTTTCCAACAAATGGTATCAGAGCTAAATTGATCTTAGAAGGGCTGTGAGAAACACGAGAGAATTGTGAGATTTTTCAAAGTTATTAACTTTGAAGGGAAGGTGAGTGAAACACGAGTGTTTAGAAATTTAATCAAGAAAATTATCTTGATTTGTTCTTTAAGAGATACGCAATTGATTGTAATCATCAACTGCTACTCTTGTTCTTTGTTTCCAGTACAAGGAATACCTGCAAGAAGAAAAATCTGTTTTGACAGAGATGGACTCCTCATCATTTTCGTCAAAATCACCTATGTTCACAGGCTCAAATTATGGTGTGTGGGCTGTGAAGATGAAGACTTACCTCAGGGCATTTGATCTGTGGGAGGTCGTGGAGACTAACAGGGATCCAAATCCCTTGAACAATAATCCCACCTTGAATCAAATCAAGTATCACAATGAAGAAAAGGCAAAGAGATTCAAAGCACTTACCTTCATCCATAATGCAGTAAGTGAAGAGATATTCACAAGAATAATGGCTTGTGAGAATGCTAAAGATGCATGGGATAAACTGAAAGCCGAATTCCAAGGTGACGAAAAATCTAGAAGAATGCAGATTCTGAACTTAAAGAGGCAGTTCGAAGGGTTGAAGATGAGGGAGTCAGAAACAATCAAAGAATTTTCCTCTAATATCTCCAAATTAGTCAACCAGATGAGAATTTTGGGAGAAGAAGTTCAGGACTCTAGAGTGGTGGAAAAAGTTCTCGTCAGTTTACCTGAAAGGTTTGAGAACAAAATTTGTTCTTTAGAAGACTCTAAAGACTTTACCGAGATGAGTCTTCAAGACTTGATAAATGCTCTTCAAGCAGTGGAGCAAAGGCAAGCTTTTAGGCATGAAAGTGCAGGTGAAGAAGCCTTCGTGGCAGGATTCAGAGGAAGATCTCGAAATCAGAATTTTCCAACAATTGGTCATGGTGACAGTAGAGAAATTGGAAGGAATTCGCAAAACAAAAACTGGCAACAAAACCAGAACTATCCCAACGAATTCAATGCAAGAGAGGAGAGAAATGATCAATTTCCTGCTTGCAAATACTGCCACAAAACTAATCATCTTGAGTCAAGGTGTTGGCTCAAGAATGCTCAATGCAGAAGGTGCAAACAGTATGGGCACATTCAAAAGTTCTGCAACTCAAACTCAAAAGCTGAAACTGGAAAGCAAGCGTACTTTGCAAAAAATTCAGAACTGGAAGATGAACAATTATTCATGGCTAAGGCAGGACTGAATTACGCAGAAGCTGGAACTGGAAAGCAAGTGTACATTGAAAAAAATTCAGAAGTGGAAGATGAACATTTATTCATGGCTACGGCAGAACTGAATTGCAGCAAGGTTGAGGTAAAAGGTTCAAATTGGCTTGTTGATAGTGGATGCACTAATCATATGACTGCAGATGTGTGGATGTTTAATACTTTAGATTCAAGTTATGAATCTAGAGTAAAATTGGCAAATGGTCAGTATGTTGATGTGGAAGGCAGAGGGGATGTTGACATTGAAACTATGGCAGGTATGAGAACTTTTGATAAAGTGTTGTATGTGCCTAAAATTAAACAAAACTTAGTGAGTGTTGGTCAATTGCTTGAAGATGGTTACTCATTGTCCTTTATTGATGGCATATGCATAATTAGAGATGATAAAGGAGTCATATTGTTTTCTGCTAAAATGTATAACAGAAGCTTCAGTCTCGGTTTAAAGTATGAACATCAGAACATGAACATCACTGACAGTTCAAATTCAGTATTGTGGGATAAGGGATTGGGGCATTTTAATTATGCTACCATGAAGAAGATGACAGACTTAGAGATGGTGATTGGATTACCTAAAATTCAAGAGCAAAAGGAGAAAAAAGGGGGAGTGTTTGATACCTTTGACACAGTCAAAGTTGCAGCCGAGAGGGAAGCTGGAACCAAGATGAAAGGTTTGAAGTCTGATGATGGGGGTGAGGTCACTACTCATAAACTTGAGGGGCATTTAGAAAAGGAGGGGATTAAGCATCAACTCATAGTATCATACTCACCTCAACACAATGGTGTTAGTGAAAAGAAAAATAGAACTCTAGTGGAGATGGCTAGATGCCATTTGTATGAGAAGAAATTGCCTCTGAAAATTTGGGCAGAGACAGCTTTTTACCTCCTAAATCAAATGGTTACTAAGGGTTTGGGAGAGAAGACACCTTATGAAATATGGCATGGATACAAACTTAACATAGAACACTTGAGAATGTTTGGGAGTCCATACTATAATCTGCAACCTAAGGTAAAACGAGAGATGATTGGAATGTGCAGCTATGCAGTCTTGGAATCAAGGGGGAGTGTTGAAAATGCATGATCAAAGTCAACCAAAGTCAACTGATTCCAAACCTGCAGACATGAAGAACTGGTGCTGCGAAGATCATCAAGAATTTTCCTTTACTGTTTTTATTTTGTTTTAATTGAAGAGTTTATGTTTTAGTTAAGTAAGATCAAATTATATTTGATCATATCTTGTTGCTTTATTTTCGCATATTTATTTCCTGTTTTAAGTAGAAGAGATTGTAATAGGTTTGAATTACCATTCTTGTATTTTGATCTTCTTCTATAAATAAAAGTGAAGGGATGGCAGTATCCTAACAAGAAATTCTGCCCTTGTTACGAATATTTTTCGTTAACTATTTGTTCTTTAGCCCTTAGAATTTCCGGGAAAATTCGGGCAAGTTCTTAGTTTCTAAGCATCGATTTGAACGAGTGCTTGTTTCTTTACGTCGGATATATAATTGAGCGGTGATACGAGACAGTGTTTGTTTGTTCTTGGAAATTTTCCAACGATTAT
>CM063596.1:5263142-5289674 GCA_032356905.1 Salix exigua
AGAACGTACTTTCTCAATTATTGACATCGTTTTTTTGTTTATTTTTTTTATAATCGGGTGTCCGGATTAATTTACGCGTACCACAGTTAATTCCCGGATTTACTGAACATCCTGTAAATCCAGTGAGCATGTACGACACCGCAGGGATGAAAGACGTGCATGGTGGGACTTGAACCCTGGTGCAGAGAACGAAAGCAAGTTCCATCAAATACTAGGTCAAGACCATACTTGCATTTCGTGTATTTATTTGTATAACTAGGTTAATATATTCAATTATGTGAAAATAAGAGATCTTCTCAACTGTATTTACTGAAAGTTCTTGTTTATAATAATAAAAGCAAATTCACATTTAAAAAAATTGTGGTCTAGACAATAAAGAAATAAACTTGAGTCCTGAAAAATATATTATGTAAGACTTTAGCATATTAAAAATATTATTTTATTTTTCAAAAAAATCATTTTCATAATAAAATATATAGATGGATTATAATAAATCTTGAAAAATCAACAAAAAATGAAAAAAAAATGCAAAACTTGTGATCTATATAATGAAACCAATGTAAACTCATAAAAATTAAATTGAGTACAATCACAAAACTAATATTAAAAAAAGCTAATGCAGAATGATCAGATTGTAGGAAGCCGAGTTCCGCGCAAACTAAAGTTAAAAGATAAAATCATAAAAAAACAAAAAAAAATCTCACAAAATGATCTAAAAAAATCAAATGAACAAATTGAAAAATAGATTTAATAAAAAAAAGATTGGATTGAAAGAAAAAAACTCTAGTTGAAGAATAAAATCAAAAGCCTTAAAACTTTAACAAAAAAACAAGGACTAACAAATAAAAATTTTAAATAACAAGGACTAAAATTAAAAATTCAGAAACAAAGGACAATCATGCATTTTATATGGCACCATAAGAAAAGAAAAAAAATCAATAATCATCTACAGCATTTTGATCACTCTATATTGTTACACACCATACCACGTGGAAGAAAACATAAGAGTACTTTCAATGAGATGACAGGAGGTTAGGTTTGGTTAATGGGTGATGTGGGACACGTCATCTAAATAGTGTGAGAGTGTTAGCTCCAATGAACTTTTTTTTTATAAAAATAATTTTTAAAATATAATAAATATTATTTTAATATATTTCTAAATAGATTAAACATTTTAACCAGGCCATTCATGTTTGGAAAATAATCGTGAGTAATTGTTTTTGTGCCATGTAATTATTCTTGTTAATTAAATTGGTAATTCGGGGTATTTATTAACTTTAATTATTTTAACTTCTGTCGTAAAAAGAAGAATAATGATGAAGAATAGTCTCGTGATGAGTGGAGGAAAAGGAGTATAATTGATGGGCGATCATCATTGATTATTTATAGTGGCTTGCTATGTCATCAATAGGGGAATGGTGACTGGCTATTATGCCTTTCGAGAAGACACGCCGATAAAAAAATATGTCGATGATGGAGATTGAAGGATAAGGAGATTTGAACTTGTAATTATTAAATTAAAAATATCTAATATCATTCTAAAAAATAAACTATAAAATTATATAATATGATTTGTATTATTATTCAATAAGCGAATACAGATAGAGCCTGTTTTTTGTGTTTTTTTTTTAATTTATTTATAAGAAAAACTAAGGCCCCGTTTGTTTGCTGGAAAGTGAATTCCGGGAAAAGTGAATTCTAGGAAAGTTAACTCCTGGAAAGTGAATTTCGATGTTTGACAATGTTATGAAAAATGAACTGAAAAACACTTTTCAGTGTTTGTTTGTGTTATGAAAAATGAACTGAAAAATAATTTTTGAATAATTTTTTTTTTCAAGTTTCTAAAATAATGAGGAACAAATCTTACAAATTAAAAAGTTGAATGAGAATGAAATTGAAAAAAAAAATATAATTTCATAAATTATCTCAAATAAAATAAATAAAGATAAAATCTATTTAAAAAAAATTAAAGGTGAATAAATTAAAATAATAATAATAATAAACATTTCATAAATTATTTCAAATAAAATAAGTAACAATAAAAAAAATGAGGACCAAATTTGATAGATAAAAAATTTCAATAAAAAAATGATAAGAAAAAAGCAAATAGCAATTATAAAAATAAGGACCAAAATTAATATAAAAATTAAATTTTAAAAGATGGAATTGAAAAATAAATATTCAAAATAAATTATATATAGCAATCAAAAGTTTGAGGATCAAATTTGATATAATCAGCAAATAATGATATTTCTAAATTTTTTAAAACTTCTGAAAAGTGTTTTACGCCCAAATTTTCCGGAAAACACTTTCCTGAAAACCAAGTCAAATTCTTCTTTGACCGGAAAGTGTTTTTCGTTGATCAACTTTCCAGAAGACAAACAAACACAGGAAAGTTTGGAAAGTGATTTTCCATAAAGTGAATTCTGGGAAACAAACACACAATTGAAAATCAGATTGTGCAACTCTTTAATTTTAAATTTTAAATTTGGATTTTTCCTCGCCTGTTCTATTATTATTATTATTATATATATAATATAAACATATATATAATATAAACACGCCTGTCTAGCTGCATAAACTTAAATCAGAAGACAATGAAAAGTGTCAAGAAAAATCCATGCATCAATCAACCATCATTTTCAGACAGCGCCCACTTGACTATGAAACTCGGGGACCCGTGTCTCTATTTTCATTGGACCACGAAGGCTTACAGGTATGACTGTGACGGGGTCCTTGTCTTTGCCATTATATTTTCAAGCCTATGATACATTAACTGACACAATATAATTATAATTAATATTAATATACATATTCTAATAGAAAATGTCTTCTATTATATAAATAGTATAATTATAATATTAACTAAAAAATAAAACTCGTGTCGTTTTTCCTATAGACGAAGTCATTGTTCATACAAATACATATTATTGTTTATTGCGACAGTGAAACGACGCAAATCCCCCAAAACCACAAAATCTTGCAACAGGGGACTAGGGGCTGTTTCGATATTTCCATGATATTTGCACAGTAAATCGACCGGAAAAAACCCCTTAAACGACAAATTAGCATACAGTATATGGGTAGGGCCGTATTTTCCACTAAGATTTTTTCATGAATATCAGTAGATTCAGGGGTGTGTTAGTAATTAACCAATATTTTTTTTATTTTTTTCGGATGAATTGCAGGTGCGCCGTTAAGACGTGCCCTTATTTTTTCACACGAATGCGCCATTGCGGCGGCTCATTCAACTACGTCGAGCGGTCAAAAATTCACTTTCATCATGTCAAGTTGTGCGCCGCCATGTCCTTTGTCTATCGTAATGACACGTTCCGGTCATAGGTGTTCGAGCAAACATAGACAAACGATTTTGTGTCGGTAGTCGGTTTTCTCTCTCCTGCGCTGCAAATCATGTGCAAGTCCCTGATGTATATAGAAAGTTTATTTTGGTCCCTTATGTTTTGATTTCGGTTTTAATGCTGATTTTTTTAATTGAAAGTTTGGTTAGTTTCAATTGTGCCCTTCAATTAAAATTAATTATATAAAAAGGTTTATATTTCAGTCCTTATTCTTTTGATTTTTGATTTCTTTTATTTTGGTTTTTTTATTCTTTGATAGTGTTTATTTTTTATTTGTATTTATGCATCTATACTTTTAGTATTTCTCTTTTTTTATTGGGGTTTTATTTTTAATCTATTAAATCCTGAAAATTTAATTTATGTTAGTAATTATTTTAAAATTAATATTGCTCTATTTTTCTCTTTATTTGTTTTTTTTTGTGTTTTCTATTATTTTTATTTGTTTTTTTGGATGAGATGATTTTTATGATTTTATTGTTAGCGTAATGATTATGATAATTTTAGTGATTATTTTATATAAAATCTTTTGCTTTTTTTAATGATTTTTAGGGCAATTTAGTGATTTTAATTATTTTGACAGTAATGTTGATGATAGTTTGTGCTTTATCTTTTTGTGGATAGAAAAATATTTATTTATTTTTATTATTTGATTATTGCAAAGCAATATTGTCTTAGTTCACAATTTATATTTTGTTTTTATTTGATTTAAGTTGAATTATAAAAAAACTAATCTTGATGCAGTGAATTCAATAATTCAGATATCCGAATCTCCTTGCTTTTTCAATGATATACTAAATTTATGCTGGTTATTTCATTGGAAACTACTAAACAGATAAATTTATATTGATATAAAATTCATATATTTTATAAAATGACAGGAATTTTGTACAGATTTATTATTTTAGTTAAATTTATATTGTAATAAAAAAAATACATACAATTAATATTTGTATATTGAAAAAAATATGATTCTCCCATGAGAAGTCACAGGTGCATTGGCTAGTTTTCTTATAAAGCGGGTAGGTAATGGTGATAAATAAGTGTTTTTTATTATATTTGAGAGAAGACAATTCTTATATTTATGTTCTTTATACTTAATATATTTTATCATTTTAAATTTGATTTGCTTACCATTATTTTTAAGTGTTATTTTAGTTTTTAGTTTTTTCTTTGTTTTTTTGGATTTTTTTTCAATAAATATATAAAAATAATTTATTCATAGTTTTTCAATTTCTCATTTTAATTTTTTTCATGATTATAATAATGTTTTACTTGAAAAGTAATGTTTTCCATAAGAAAACATTTTCCTCAAATAAAAAAATGCATGGGTGAGAAAGTTAGGTTTTATTTATTAGAAATATACTTAAAAAATTTATCATATTTTGTATTGTTATTTCTTTTTTGTTCAGTGAAAGTACTATACTACTAGTTAAAACCGTCTTGTTATCAGAGCAAGAAAATTAAACGGATGAAAAATAGACAAAAAAATATTTTTTTTTATTATATTTCATGGTTAAATTTATCTTTACTGTATATTTTAATAATTTTTTAAAAAATAATCGAAATAACACGTCAAATGAAATATATTTTAAAAAATTATATTTGAACAATAATTGAAAAAAATATAATATTTATTGTAAATATCACCGATTATTTTAGTATATAGGTACTTTATCACTGCATTTAAAAAATGTTTTTTAATACTTTAAATTAAAATTGATTTATATTTTTAAATTCTTTTTATATATTAATATCAAAAATATTTTTTAAAAAATAAAAATATTATTTTAATATATTTATAGAATAAGAAAACTATTCAACACTATTTTTATGTGCTATTATAATTTTTCTTCTTTTAAAATAGGATGGGTATCCTCGAGCCAAGTGGAAATCCGGGTCTACCTAAGCAAAGCCAGCCTCCAATAGTTTTCCGTCTCTTCCCTTCTCGGGAGGGGAGGATGCGGGAAAAAAGGAATTTAATTTGACTTCTTATATTATTATTTTTATCATGAATTTGTCCACATTAACGTCTTTCAACTTTTGTCTTCGCTTCAATTAAATAAAACAAACAGTTAATGAGATAATATAAAAATGGCCTTGCAATTTTTTTATTTCAGAGTTCAATATAAATCATGGGTTAATCATTAAGTGAATTCAATAAAATTAATTAATTCAATAATATTATTAAAAAAAGCTAGCGACAATTAAAACCCAACAAGTTTTAAAAAATAAATGTTTGTTAATATTGTGAAAAATTTCCTCTAAATATCTCAACATTCTTACTTGGTGATTGAATAAAAATTGAATGAGAACAGGACAATATTATAGAGAGAAAAATAAAAGAAATATGAAGTTAAATTATTAGCAAATCAAATATTGAGCGGCAAATTAAAATTAAAATAAATAAGATATAAGAAAAATGACTTGAGTTGTAATACCAAATTCATGACCATGACATGCGGAGTCTCTGGTGTAGAAGTTAACTATTAGATAAATTAAATGTTGAAAAGTGAAACTAAAATAAATATAAAGAAGTTTATCTAAGTTAACTCGATTAACTCATTACCTGAGATATAAGACCAGAGTAGCCCAACAAAATAAAAATAAAAAATCATAAAACACAAGGTCTAATAACCTAATGTTTAAGGATGAAGCTGAGAAGAAAATTATATAAAAAAAACTAGAAAATATATTGAATATATATCAAGTTAATCTTCAAAACTCGCGACTCGGGTCACAGATCAAATTTAACCTGTAAAATGAAAATATATATATAAAAAAAATTCATAATCATCCAAAATTAAGAAACAAAATAAATCACAATGAAGATTCAATATGATATAAAAATTAAATGAAATAAAAATATATAGAAAAATAATAATAATAAACAATCAAAAGAAAGATGATCGATTTCCATAAAAGAACCAAATAAAATAAATGGCAATTAATAAAAAATAAAATCAACTTAAAATTACCTATTTTCTTCTCTTTGATGTTAAAAGTTAAAACTTCGATATTGTTGTTGCGGTAGTGTGTATTAATATGCTATTTCATATCAAACTTTACATGTGTAGATATTATTTTTTATTTTTAATTTAATAAAATTTATAAATTACTTTAAATTCAATAATTATAAAAATTGTATTGTGCCCAGTGCAGATAATCTAGCTAGTGTATCTATAAAAAAAACTAAATTGCTTCTATAAAATTATATTATTTCAATAATGCAACGAGTCTACAAACACCAGACAAAAAGACTTGACTGATTTGTTTTTTAATATAACTTAATTTTGTTGCACGTTTCTGTTTCATAAACTACGTCGTTTTGCTCTTGTCTTATCCGGGGAAAACGCCCCCGTTCCCTTGTTTGGCAGGGTACAGAATACAAATCTTTCTCGGATATGATTCGAACCAGCTATTTTGTTTTGCATGCCTGGAACCGTGTTTTTCTTTCTCGCCTGGTGCGTGTTTATATTGCTTTGCATGCAAGATATTTCTAAAGTTTTTTAAATCAAAACAATTATATATATATATATATATATATATATATATAACATTACCGCATCAAAAATATTTAAAATAGATAAAAATTATTAGTTCCATATTTTACTAGAAAAAAAACAGTTGAAAAAACAAATTATAAAATTGAACACTCACGTAAAATAAAATTTTTACTTATCTTGTTCTCAAACAAGAAAAAAAAACATAAATTCCCATATCTATTTCCTATTCTTTCATGCTAGCAATCGTCAGGAAAGACACCATGATGTTTTTTCCCGAGCACACTATTTGAAATTTACTTGCCATTTTCTTGGTGAAGGAAAGGAAAAAACAGAAGAAAAAGTCAAGACTGGAGCGTTTTATATATTTTTTGTTTAAAATTATTACCTCTCGATATTTTTAAATTGTTTTGATATGATAATGCTAAAAATATTCTCTTAAAATAAAATATTTTAATATATTTTTAAATAAATAATATTTTAAAAATTAATTATTATCACAATAACAAGCTAACAAAATGAAAAAAAGGAGGGGATATCACTTGAAATGATTTTCATTCCCTTGAAATGGTAAGCTGTTGTTCTAATCAAAATAATGAAAACAATTATTTTCAAAAGCTAGATCTTCAATATATACACATCAATGGTGGGAGTAAACTAAACTCCGTGTTAATAAACGATCTTATCTAGAAGCTTAAACTTGTAAGTGAAATTCTATAATATGATTTATATTATTCTCTAACACCCTCTCAAGTGAAGGTTTTTTGGGCTTGAAACTTGTATAGACTCACGTCACCTTATGCTTAATATTTATCAAATAGAATGGAGATGATGATATTCAAATTCGTGACCGCTGGGTCAACAAGGCTCTAATACCATATCAAAAAATCATCTCACCTAACAACTTAAACTTATAAATAAAATACTACAATATAATTTATATTATTTTATAACCATCCGAAACCGTAGAAAAGGCAAACTACATTCGAGAATCGGGGGGTACACTACATGACAATTCCTGTATCAATCAGTGATGAAGTACGATCCCAGCAAAAGCATGTGAAACCTACATTCGAGCGGCACGTGTCGAAGTGCAGATAATTGAGATAAGGTAATCGAATTATGTGGGATTGCTCGAAGCTTTTCCCTTGTCCTTATAGAAAGATTGTTCGAAGCTTTGAAAAATAGATCTCTCTATAACTCATTATTCGAGGAAGGTATACGTGCGAGAGGTAGCTTGAAATAATATGTGGAATTTATTTTTAAAAAATTTAAAGGAAAGACTACTACACTACAAAATAATTGTAAGAATCGAATAACAAGCGTTTTCTTTGCTGTAGAAACATTCGCTGAACCTTGAGCACGGATCTACTACGCACCAGGAGGTTTTCTTTCCATTTAAATATCCATTGAATGAAAGATAATCCACAAGGTACATTGAATCTAAAAATGGGCAGAAACCAGCTTTAGCCTTTTTCTTACTCTAGAGTTTCAACTCGTGTTTTTGCTGAAATTTGATTTTTTTTTTAATTTTAAATAAACATGTTTTGATATTTTAGATCATTTTGATGTGATGATGTAAAAAATGATTTTTAAAAAAAAATATTATTTCAATGTATTTGTACACTAAATTCACTTTGAAAAGCTACCGCAACCGTACTATGTCCTTAACATTAGGAGTGGGAAATATAGCAGGTGATCTAATGATAAGAACTTGAAATTAAAAGATTTGTTTCTCTATAATTTCAGGTTCGAGCCAAATAATTATTAATATAATGATTATTAAAAATTTATATAATTGTTAACTTTAATGTTCATGAAATTAGTTGAATTACACGGAAATTAATTTGGATATAGATATTAATAAAAATAAAAATAAAAATAAAATCCTCCTGGAAAAAAAAACACATCTTTTCCTTTTCCTCTTTTATTTCCCGTCTCTCATGGTGGCCAAAGTAGTTGAAGCACCTCTTTATTACAGGTGTGCATACAAGTCAACTCATTTAATAAGCTTTATTCCCACATGCATCTACTACAAGCCTTAGGTACAGTTTTCCATTTAGTTTTTAAAATGTTTCAATTTTTTATAAATTAACTATTTTAGTATTTTAAATTATTTTGACGGGATATCAAAATTAATTTTTTAAAAATAAATAAAAATAATTTAAAAAATAAAATTAGCCAAACTATCAATCAAGTTTATTGTGGTCCTAATCCACCGAAACTTTGTCATGCTTATATTTACAGGACATGTGCCATGCCAAGAGGCAAAATCGTGATCTTAGAGTAGTTGTTGTCCCAGAACACAAACCCATTTGCTTTCTCTCTCTCCTATGATGGTGGTTGGATGGCTGTGGATCTTTACCAGAATCCTCCATCGCTTTCATTTCTTATCGCTCGACCTCAATAACCAGGAGGGCCATCCACCGCGAAAAGCTACTTGCTTGTGACAGCTTGTTTTGGACTTACACTGACCCACTTGCAAGCTGCGAGGTTCAATCACCACCATCCATTTGTTGCTTTTCAACTTCAGAAACACGTCCCATCAATCCGGGTCGAGCCACTTTTCTTGTGTCGACTCGAGATAACAAAGCTTCCTTCTTCGGTTTGTTTAAAAACAAAAAATATATACTGGCCAGAACTTAGCAATCGATGAAGATCCCATTTGGTTTTCACGGCTTATATGAGATTTGAAGTTTGAACTCCTATTGCTAAAAAAGAATATTTCTTTTGACAAGTAGCCCAACACCATCTGGTGAGTTCATCACCGAGTCGCATCCCTCAACTTGGCAGGCATGGCGAGTGGATACGGAAGGACTGATTTTATTCTTCCAAGTGGTGAGTGAGTGGTGATGATAATAGAGAGAGGGGAGAGAAAAAGGAGGAGCCGAGTGATTAACCCTCACTTTCTCTGTAAAGTGGGTTTTGCTCGAAATGGAATAGTAGCATCATTTTTTTCGACACCTTTTCCACTAATTGTCCGTTCCTAGATTTGCCGTCTTCTCTCTTTTTAAGCCCCGACCAAGGTCGCTCGAGGATCTTGTCGTATAGCTTGTTTCACGCGATGCCGAGTGGATTTCCATTTTTCACATTAGGCCACCTCGAAAAGTTCGAAATATTTAAAGAAAACTTTCCGAGCACAAGACTTTCCACAAACAAAAACGTGTTCCATTGAAGTTCGGTTTTGTGGCATTGAAAAGTAACTTTGAACGCTTATCCTTGACCAAGTGGTTGTTTTGAAATACAATACAGAGATTATGATTGAAAATATTTTTATTAATAAATTTTTTTAATTAATTTTCGGCTTCGTGGCATTGGAAAAGGAGAGAAGACTGAGTTTTTAACTGAGTTGTAAAACTATTAGATTGTAATTACTTATATCTAAATTTTTAACTGAGTTGTAATTTATCATTTCCCATATTTTTTATTCACATTTGATGATCATGAAGTGAAGAATTGTTTACACGAGGAGTGTGACGTGACGTGATGAAAAATAATTTAAAATCTATATTATAATTTTTAGATTTGAGCTACAACATAATAATTTTATAAGAATTGAAATAATTAAAATTTTATTTATTTAATATGAACCTGCAAATAATAAATTTACACGAATAAAAAAAATATATTTCTAGCATCACACATTCAAGAGTGCTTTAACTACTTTACACGTTTAAAGAAACCTTTCCAAGAAAAAAAAAGTTGATAAAAGGTAACGAGATTTCAAGATCAATTACCCTATATATTTAATGTTTAAGAAATAAAATCCCAAATTTGAGAAATTTAGAAACTTTTTGTTGAAAGTATATTAAATTTTTAATAGTATCTATGAAAAAAAAATTTTGATATATTTTTTTTGTCAACAATTAAATCCTGTCTCGTTGACCATACAATCGATAGTATCGACTTCAATGTATCTCAAACTTGATAATTTAAGGTAAAAAAGTACCACCAAACCGAATATTTGGAGGCCCCTCACCAATTAACCTCTATATTAATAACGAAAAAAAGGGTAAATCATATAGTCATGAAAACTACTTGTCGTAATTGATTTTTTTTAATCGATCCGATCCTTTTTCCGGTACCTAATCAGCTAGTGTAACCGAATCTTGACGTGTCAATGAAAGCATATTGGCTCGAGATATTTGATGTGATATCGAGGATTGTCAATGTCCAACCCTACTGTTAAGAGGCAACTAGCCACACAAGCCACACAAGGAGAAGCAATGACTTCGGTTCGGGTAGGTCTCTACCTTGTTGATAAGATGCCACACTTCCGACCCTGATGTGACAGCATTTCCTTTCCTAAAACAAAAGAAACTCGAGTGGGGGGAGGTAAAAGTAAAATTACGCGGACAGATATGATGAATGGAAAACGGTTCGGTGTTTTGTGGGGCACGCTGTCATTTCTCTCTCAAGTATTTGCTATTTCAAATATGAGTGCAAGTTAGGAGGTCATCTCAAACCCTGGAAGATATATATTATGCTAGGAGCATAGCAATCGCCTATATATATATATATTAGGATATTAAAATTGAAGTTTGGAATGATTTTATAAAGGGAATCATAAGAAGTAGAACATGTTCTGTCTTCCACTAATTTTTAACTGAAAGCTTCGAAGGTCCTTTTGGTACAAAGAAGAGTAAGAGGGGTGTTTCGGCTAGTATTCAAAATGAGACAAAAACGATATCGTTTTATCTCATTTTTTCACCTAATATGAAACATTTCGGACGGACGAAATGAAACAGTATCAATAATTTTGTTCAAACCCACTATTTGTTTGCTATACAGGGGCAGGTGGTACCACCGGGACAAGCCCGGAAAGCTGGCCTTGGCTTCTTCTTTCTCTTACCCGTGGAGCAAACAACGTCAATTAGGTATGGGCCAGGCTAGAAAATTGATTATTGAGACATCTTTGATAGTCCGGCCCAGCAGATGAAGGGCAGCTCGAGAGAAGCCAATTATTACCATCAGGGCTCTGTTCGATTCACCCTACACCTAATTTAATCAGTTTCATTCTCAAATATATGCTAAATTTTCAATTTGATGAGATTATAAAACCAATGTATCCGAATGAGTCACATGATTTGTACATGATTGCTATATAGGTCCTGTAACATGTTTACACTTCGTGGGGCTAACGTTGTCTTAGAATTTCAATTCAAAGGAAAGACAAGTATTAATGTCAGTGTGGAGTTATAGCTCAGTGGTAATCTAATGTCACTTGACAAATGCACACTGATTCTCGCAAAAGCTTGAAGACAGTAGCAGCTAAAGCTTGCAAATCTGGAAGGAAGAATTGTTCAGCACATCTGGCGTCATTGCTGCCTTGCTACCCCAAGTAAATGTTTGCTTTATTTACGAGATTTTTGGTACAAGCTAGCAAGATAGACAACAAGTCCTCGATTGAAAGTTTTAAGAAATTAAATAATAATAATAATAAAAAATATGTAAAGATGTAAGGCTGGTAGCAGGAAACACAGGATGGATAAGAGGGCTGGAAAGTTTACTGTTCATTTACACATTTCAGCTCTTTAAAGTCTAGAAAAGAGAGAATATTAAAGGGGAAAATAGACGAGAGAGGGTTCTTAATGTTAAAATCCTAGCCACCAATAACTATGAGTTTAGTGTATTTGATTTTTTTCATTATTATTATTTTTAATCTAGTTTTGTTTTTTTGTACCATTAAAATTTGTTTTGTGGTTATTAATGAGTTCTAAAGGTCCATAATTAATAATATTTTCATATTTTTTATTTATTAAAATATGGTTGAAATTCGGATTTTTGGAGGTAAGGAATTTGAACCCTATTTCTCGAGTGCTTGGAAATTGTTCCAATAGATGAAAACAATCAATCATAATATTAACAAATGCTTTTTGAAAAAAATAATAATTAAAAAATGCATGTGCTTGTTTTCTAGACCTAAATGCACTTGAACTTTATGGTTTGGGCTAGGCACGCAGGCTAGTGTCTCTAGCCCAGTTGTACTTGATTGTTTTTTTTTTAAATTGTATAATAGAATTGACTTTAAATAAATTTATTTAAATAATATTTAAATAATTATTCAATTATGACATATGAAAAAAATAAAATTATAGTTTTTTTATGATAATATTAATAATAATATTTTTAATAATTCTATATCAACCTAATAAGTTTCTTTTTCTAAAGAAATCCCACTTTTATATATATAATCGTTTTTATATGGTTCTTCTCAAATTTTCTTATATATATATATATATTTGTATTTTGTGTTGAAATTATCAATTTATGATTTTTTTTTGAAATTTCATAAGTTTTTCTTATATAAGTTTTATTAAAACACATAAATAATAAAAGAAAGTTTTTATTAGAGATAATTTTTTACCCTTATTTTAAATCAATTTAATTTCTCTAGTTTCTATTTTAGTTGCCTTGATTTTTTATTCCATAAAACATACTTCTATTAGAAAGATATGATTTTTTTTAATAAATAAAATATCATTGATAAAAAAAGAATTTGTAACAATGAAATTTACTTTCTTATTGAATTTAAATCATTATATTTCTTACAAATATGTATTTTTACTGTTAAATATTTAAATAAAAAAACTACCTGCATTATTAGATAAAATATTTATCTATACATCTATCTTTTAACTTTTATAATAAATATTATTTTTCTTTTCTAATCTTTAACTAACATTAGCAACACTTTAATTTTATAACTTACCAGGTCATTTATTTTTCAATTTATTTTTATAAAATGAAAACATTATGTTTTCAATCTATTTTTTTTATTATACCGGAAAATATATTCACAACGTTTTTTTTAATGTTGCAACTTAGTTAGGCATGCTACCGATTTTGTTTTTTAAAATTAACATGGTGCGAGTATCTCTAAGTAGCAAGTTCTTTTATCTATAAAAGAGAACATGTAAGGCTTCTAATTTACACTTGCCCCTTGAACGCAATAAAGAGCGACTGTTTGGCAATATTTTTTAAAAATTGAAAATTAATTTTTATTTTATTTTTAATATGTTAATATCTAAAATAATTTTTTAAAAAATTATAATATTTTTATATAAAAAGCAAGATGAATCACGCAAGTGAGTTGGATTGGATTGGATGGAAATTTTCTCCAAGAGAGTGGATGAAGCCTGACGTTGATGGCTGTGGGGAGGAAATCTCCTCGGAGCTGAGCTCTCTGGGGGTTACTGCTGGTTTAAAAGAGACTACCAATTTAAGGGACCACATGCCACTCTCTTATTATTCCCATATCGTACTCCCAGCTTGCTTTCTTCTGCATTCTCTCTTTCTTTCTCAATGACAGTCAAGCTTTCCAATCTCAGTACCATAATCCTTATCGTGGTCATCACCTCCTCATTGCTCCATATTGCTGTGGTCAAAAGTCTTGGCACTGCCTCCACCATTGCCCTCACATATAGTACTCCTACTGCCTGTGGTATCGTTTCTGGCGAGCCAACGCAACGAATTCAATGCTACCAAAACGGAAGATCCATTTCTATGCAACCGAATATTTCTTTTGAAGCTATCTCTGGAGGTTTAAACTTCTTGTGCGGCCTCAGGTCTGGAGGTCTGGCTATTCTGTGCTGGGAGACTGCTGATATAACTACTCAATTTTCAAGCTTGCAACCGAAGCGCATTTACTACAGCAACACTGTCAGATTGACTGATCTAACAGTTGGAGATGTTCAGGTTTGTGCAAGAGAAGTCTACTCTGGGATGGTTAAGTGTTGGAGAGGAGTTGCGAGACGTAGGTCTTCTTTCCCATCACCTGGGGTGGACTTAAGGTTTAGTACAATCGCATCCGGGAGTGGCTTTACTTGTGGGATTTTGATGAATAGCAGTAGAGTTCATTGTTGGGGTAATAATGATGTAGGAACTGAGATCGAGAGACAGTTTAGCAATTTGACTATGTTATACTTGGTTTCTGGACAGTCTCATGCCTGTGGACTGACCAGGGGTGGAATTTTGGTCTGTAAAGGGAGCAATAGTTCACGACAATTGGACGTTCCTTTTAATTCAGCTTTTGAATTTTCAGGACTTGCAGCAGGAGCAAATTTTACTTGTGCTGTCAAGCAAAGAAATGGACTGGTAACATGCTGGGGGAAAACTGATCTATTTCAACTTGATAGTTACGTTTCTGAAAATTATTCATTTGAGTTGATTGTTGCTGGAATGAATTTCCTATGTGGGCTTACAACAAGTAATTTATCGATGATTTGTTGGGGGAAGGGATGGTATAATGATCTTAATCATCGAAACGACCTTCCATTAGGAATGATAATTCCAGGCTCCTGTATTCAATCTTCATGCAGCACTTGTGGTATGTATCCAAATTCAGAGATTTTATGTGGTGGATCCGGGAGTATCTGCAAATCGTGCCGGATTGAACGTCCACTTGCATTGCCATTGCCACCAATAACACCACCACCGCCCGAAGAGGCGCAGCAGGCCCTTCTAGTGCAGTCAAGAAACGAGCTTTCTTTGGCTTTCATGATTGTCGGTTCCCTAGGTGCTTTTGCAGGGATTAGCACTATTGTTTATTGCTTAGGCGGATTTTTGCATAAAAGATATTGCAATACTGTCCAACCATCAATTACTGATGTGAATGTGAATACTGGTGGCTCAGTGAGCAACCATTACATTGCACAGTCTGTACGATCATTTTCCATCAAGAGTCTTGGCTCGACAAGGTTGGGATTTCAGAGAAACGGATCATCTTCCAGGCTTACAGAAAAGACACAGAATTTTTCCCTATCAGAACTTCTTGCTGCTTCTAACAATTTCTCATTGGAAAACAAGGTTGGTGCCGGGAGCTTTGGCACTGTGTACAGAGGCAAACTTCATGGTGGTCGTGAAGTGGCCATCAAAAGAGGAGAAACTGGTACGAAGACAAGGAAATTCCAGGAGAAAGAAAGTGCATTTGATTCCGAACTAGCACTTTTACCTCGACTTCACCATAAGCATTTACTGGGGCTAATAGGTTTCTGTGAAGAAAATGATGAGAGGCTTTTGGTTTATGAGTACATGAGCAACGGGGCTCTCTATGATCATTTGCATAGCAAGGAAAATACTGAAAAGAGCAGTAGCATTTTGAATTCTTGGAAAATGAGGATCAAGATTGCATTAGATGCTGCCAGGGGAATCGAGTATCTCCACAACTATGCAGTGCCGCCGATTATTCATAGAGACATCAAGTCCTCAAATATACTGCTCGATTCAAATTGGACTGCTAAAGTATCTGATTTTGGATTATCACTAATGGGCCCAGAATCTGATCAACAATTCATGTCAACCAGGGCAGTTGGGACAGTAGGATATATTGATCCTGAGTATTATGTACTAAATGTATTAACAGCAAAAAGTGATGTTTATGGTTTGGGGGTGGTATTATTAGAACTTTTGACAGGAAAGAGGGCCGTGTTCAGGAACAATGAGGGCGGTGCGGGTCCAATGGCAATTGTGGAATATGCAACACCATTGATAGCAGCAGGAATGCTGCGGAGTGTGTTGGATGAAAGGGTGGGGCAGCCAGGGATGCCGGAGACCGAGGCAGTGGAGCTTATGGCCTACACTGCACTGCATAGTGTAAAATTGGAGGGAAAAGAGAGGCCTAATATTACTGACATAGTTGCTAATTTGGAAAGAGCATTGGCTCTTTGTGAAGAGGTCCACACTAGCTTCTCTTCTACCACATTCTCTATTCCTTCAGATTGAATTGAAAGATATATATATATATATATATATATATATATATATATATATATATATATATATATATCCATGCCAAAAGAAAATCCATGTAATTTTTGTGTAGATCCTTTCTAACTTCCGTTTTACACTTCCCTAAAGCTAGTTATCTTTTTTTTTTGTTTGTTTGTTTTGGATACGAGTAAACCTATATTCGAAAAACATACTATATAGGCTGGAGTAAAACCTGTCCAGGTCCTTACACGAGAACCTGCTACAGATCAAACACCTTTGGGACCCTAAAGGCTAAAGCTAGTTATCGCTAACATGATGGTCCCTATTTTTATCTTGTTTGTTGTGTACTTGTATTGAAGGCATTTTCCTGATAGCTGATCTGTTCCTTTTCTACTGGCTTCAGTCTCGAGGGTTCTATGCTATCACTTCTCTTTGTTTTTTTTTTCTTGTTACACTTTAAACAAAGCTGGACTTTAATTAATCAGTAAAAGTTAGTTGGTCTGGGAGACATTGGGGCAAGGGGATTTATTGGAGATTCCAAGCAAAATCATTCCACCCTTGCAGTGGGATCTGAATCACATGGGAGCAAGTGGTGGTTAAGTTTCAACCGATCGATCCATGCTGTGTTCTTGATAAAGATCTCTCCTAGGTCTTCACACATTTGTGTCGAGGATTCTATTGTGCTTAAAAAAGATGGAAGAGACAAGTGGGGTCCATCACAGCCAGAAAAATTGCAGCAGAAAGAATCAGTCTGGCAGAGAACTCAAGTTAGTCAGCAAGGTATTCAAGTTTTGAGTGATTGCCAGGCTCCCAGCTGGTTCAGATGATAAAATTACTGTGTTTTTTCCAGAGATCAGAAATAGAAATCCAGCCCTATTCAGGGTAAGCAAGGTTAAGACTCGAGAGAGGAGAGGCTTGCCTCACCACTTCGGTGTGGTTTAGAATCTAACCAATAATGGCCGGGCATCAAGCGTGGAGGTTTAAAAAATGGTGGCACTTTTCCCTCTGTGCCCACAATCCATATCAATATGATCTGTCACAGGCTGTCCGATTTTGAGAGAAAAACTGCCACTCTAAAAGGATCCAGTGAAAGTGGGATTTCCGCATGTGAAGTAAAGCATGTGATGTGGTTTGGTTCAGGAAAAATATTCAAATAGAAGCTAACAAAATATAAAATTTCTTTTGATTCGATTGCTGGCTGGTTCTTTTAATGCATGAAGGGCTGTTCAATCATGTATATTGACGTTATCTGCACGGCGGTCGAGGAGTCCTCTTAAAAAGAATGAGGTTCCAGCTACCTCCTCCAGCTTCAATCTGTGGGTTGAATTTAACATAAACAAATAAACAAATGAGTAACCCTTTTAAGATTTGTTGATTAATCGGTGTCACGCGTCTGCATTAGGTGCTCAGTAGCTGTGGCTTGATCACAGATTTTAAGCTGATTATTTAGCTTCCGTGACCAATTCAGATTTCCTCCCGTTTTTCTTTGAATGCAATCCTTCGTTAATGTCTGTTATAGAATATATTGTAGGATCTCAGATAATAACTTAATTTTTTAGATGAAATAATTCTTTAACATGATATTAGAGTCTTGTTAACTTAGCGGTTACGAGTTCGAAACTCATCAGCTCTATTCTATTTGATAAAAACCAAGCAAAAAGTAATGTGAATATGTGTAAGTTTTAAGTCTAAAGAGTTTTTATTTGAAAATATGTATTAGAAAATAATATAAATTATATTCTAAAATATCAAATAATAACTTAAGATTTTAAGTAAGATGATTCATTATTATCGATGCCTAATCAACTCTCAACGAGCTGTCAGCACTTGTTAAGTTTTAAAATGCTTCCGTGTTTGCTTGCCCTGATGAAGATTTTCTTGCAGTTGCGTATGATAAACAAACATTATACATTAGAAATTAAGAAAGCAAATACCAGAATATAATCTGTACGAACTCAGCATAGTTGTCTTTGAAAATATTGCAGCTTTAATTTGTCAACTATGCATTCGGTGGCTGATAGCAAGCGCTAGCAAACAAGAACCAAGAAACATGCTTCTTGACCGAACTCTTGATGATAAATAATTTTGTCTGGGAGTTCTTGGTTCCTTGTCATCAAGCAGAGGGAGAAAAAAAATTCCTGTTTGAAATACTATATTCTGTTCGGAGAATGCTTCTTCCTCAATGGCTTTGTCCAGTAGTTAAATCAATAGTTTAGCAAGTCTACCACAGTAATTTGTCCACCAAACATCTCAATGATTTATATAATGAATTTAATTATGATATCAAATGCTGCGTAGAACTTTCACTAAGTTCAAAACAGTTTTTTTTAATATTTTTTATGTGTATATAATTTTTTTTCAATGTAAAAAATATTCATTGTGTATATTTTTTTAGCTAAGGAATAAAATCATAAAAATCATATAATCTAAAGAACAAATAAAGAAACAGAGAACAAAAGAAAAACGAATAAAGGGAAAAATAGAGTAATATTACTTTTAAAATGATCACCGAAATAAAATAAAATTTAAGGAAAATTATCATTATTATTGCGCAAATAATAAAATTCTAAAAGTGATTTAATCCAAAGAACAAATAGAAATAAACATATTTATTATGTATGAATTTTTTTATCATAGCAAAAATTAAGAAAAAATAATAAATTTGTATATAATTTTTATGAAGTGCAAGTTTTGTATACAATATATAAATTTTACATAAATATAAATTAATTGGCTTGCAAAAGAATTTAATTGCCTTGAAAAAAAAACAACAAAAGATTTAAAATTTACATAATATTTGTATAAAAAACATTAAAAACAAATCAATTAATAAAAAACTACAAAATAAACATTAAAAAAATTCATTAATAACAAATAAAAAATTAAAAGAATAAGGACCGAAATGAAAAATAACATATAGTAAATGAATTCCAATTGAAGGATAAAATTAAAGGAAAAAAACTAATTGGAGGACCAAAAATAAATAATGATAATTACTGTATTTTAAACAAAAATTAGAAGAAGAGGGACTGAAATCAAACTTTGTATATATTAGCAATTTCTCTTGGATGACCAAATCAAAGAAATCAAAACATCTGTACCGGAATAATTGAAGGAATAAAAAATAAATACAAAATCAAAAGTATAAGGACTGCAATAAAACTTTCGTATATAAAATGTTTTAATTGAAGGGCACAATTGCAAACAATAAAACTTGAATTTGAATAAATCAGTAATAAAAACGAAATCAAAACCTTAGGGACCAAAACCAACTTCACGCCAACATCAGGGACTATAGTGGATTTAGGGGGCGGCAGGAGAGAGAAAAGGGACGCCGGAGAGAAACCCGTTGTCGCGGCTTAACCGGTCATCGGAGGATGGAACGCGCCGCGACAGAGGAGAGAGGACCTGCAGGCGCATCTTCTAGCATGGCGGACGTGGATTTTGGACGCCGAGAAGACGCCAGTACGTCTCTGCCTAAAGAGCGCATTTGCCTGGAACGCCGCTGGCGTGGCCAGGCGACGCGCCAGCTGTCCCCCTGGCTAATGACGCAAAGAACCCTGTCCCCACTGGTATTTACGAAAATACCGGGGGGAAAAGACGCCGCAGCCCCTGTGTCCTATGCGATTTTTGTTTTTTTCGGGGGCTTTTTTCGTCAGTGCATTGTGCAAAAAAATGTGAAAAATCGACAAAGCCCCTGTGTCCTGTGCGTTATTTTGTCTTTTTCGGGGGTCAGAGGCATCAATCAACTGTGCACATTGTGGCTATTAAAAAAATAAGCAAAAAACCAAAAATACCCCCATAAAATACACGCACAACACCGGAGCACCAAGGTCATTTTCGCCTGTGCACTGCCGCAATCCACAGTGGATTGTAAGACAGTGCACAGTAGTCTCTACAGTGAATTATCAACGCCTATTGTATATTGTTAATATATATATATATATTCATATAAATAAGGAATCTGGAGTAAAACCTTATGTGCTGGTATCATGGATACAATAACGAGCCATGACAGTGATAGAGAAGAGTAACAATGGAAAACGCTCTGCAGTCAAATCCGCTAATGGAGACGATTAATCTCTTGGTTTTTGTCACTCGGAACAATCATGGGGGTCTTTTAGGTCAAATCTCACAAGAAGCCTTGCACTCTTGTATTTCACTCCTCTACGATCATGCAGTGGAACTGCTCGAATACCATTTCTCAGCTCTGATATAGGCAAACATGTTTGGCCTCCGAAGTCGTCATGTTTACTATATTTATCAAAGTCGATAACTTCGATCCGAAGCACTGACAATTCAGGGCCAGCCACTTCGAACTTAAATTCCTCATTCCATTCCGGTAGCCAGCTGTTTGTGACTACCTTTGTTCTTCTGGCTTTACTAGCATGGACCCCAGCAACTCCAACCTGTGAATCCAGCAACTGGTTATCATAGGTAACATTTTTTCCATGGTCATTTTCCAAAAGAGGGAAATCTAGAGGAGCATTCTGCCAAATGAGTAATGTAAGTGAGGTGCGTTAAGACGATCATAAGAAATTCGGGAAAGCTTCTGGCATGTCAAAGATTGCAAACTAGTACAGAACTCTGATGATGAATCATTTTCAAAACTTGTGACTTAAGAACTCGAACAGGCACATTTACTAATTATATCACATAATTACTTTGATCATCTTACTTTAACCAAGAAGTCAGGTGGAGAATATTGATCAAAATGTGTGTGGTGAAAATCCAAATGCCACCCTTCCCCTGAGTAGATTTTCACCTGATAATCAGAAGGCGAGTCCGATCCAGATGCTTCAGTATTAAAGAGATGATAGTGGAATTTAAAACATTTTCTGTTGCTATTTAAGTCCACGCACCTTCAATATTTTATAAACTGGCAAGGGCACACTAGGATCAAAATCATCCTTTTCCCTCAATAAAAAATCAGGTTTTTTCACATAACCACAGCCACCATTGGCTCTAAACATTCCTTGCATAATCCAAAGGTGCTTCCCATAGCCCTGTCAAGGAAACAAAGAGGAAAGGGTCAAGAAAACCCACAAGACCGTAACACAGAGAATGAACATCTGTCCCAGCAATCAATTGAAATGGAGCTCAAACAATTCAAAATTATCTTCAGTCAAACCTGAAAATGGAATGTTAGCAGAAGAAAGCAAGCACAATTATTCCAATATAACCGAAGCTCCAGGAAGACAAACACCCAGTTTGGCTGAAAGACAAAGTTTGATGATAGTGTTGTTGGATCTGTAGTCTTATACACTGCTAGTTTTTACACACACAATTACATTGTGGCTGTAGAATCGCTATTCTTTTCTTGAACGAAGTTTCCTAGACTTGAATCACAGTAGCACGACTCTCCCACATATAATACAGTACAGAAAATTTTAAAGCAAGCTGCATGTTATACAGATGCTATATCTTAAAGAAAAATGACCAAAGATTTCTAAGAATTCTTAAAAATTTACTCAGGATACTCCAAAATTGTCGCCAGTGATCACTACAAGCAGTAGCATTTTAGATATGGGACCTGATTTACCTCAACAATGATAGGCTTCTTTTTTCTTCTATTTTTTGGAATGGATTTGTATTCCTAATCCCTTTCTAAGAAGAAAATTCTCAGATCCAACACAGTAACAAGAAAGTCATGAACTATACGTATCTTGCCTGCAAGAAGCACATTGCAGGATCTTTATAGTACGAAGAGACCTGCTTTTATTTGTTTGTTGCATCGGCTGTTCTGTTGGAACAGTTTTGCTAATTAAAGAACTTTTGAAATGACATTATATCAGGCTTTTCTTTTATAGTATTCATTTGAGAGTGTCTTATTCGGTCTTATGTCCTATAAAGAGCGATCAATGACAGGTATAATGGAACAGAAGGCTACAATGCCATCCTAGCCTCTTTTGAAATGAGGTGTATTCTAATATAGAATCAGAAGATATGCATGAGAAAATTAGAAATAGAATTCAAAGTCGGAGATATCCCTAGAGCACAAAAGTATCGGTAGTCATTCTATCAACCTAAGAAGCTAGGAGACAAACCTGCGTATTAAATGCAACCATTTGAGTTCCATGTTTCCATCCGACGAAAGGATCATAATTGGATGAATCCAAGCGTGAACCCTTGGGGTATACCCTCAACAAATGGTTCTTGGTGATCCTGGTGGAAGAAATCATTAGACTTGATAATTAAGATGGTGGCATGGTAAACAATACCGATGGTTATTTTCTGCAGGAGGACTAGAGCAAATTTAGAAAAGAATGCCCTGCCTCTGCAATGAGCAGAAGATCCAAGGTGTTAAGACTATCCCGGCACTACAATGTTGTCCTCGATTAAACAACGTAGGTTTTATATCAATGAAGCACAGAATCCTTGTTGATGAACAAAACTAGTTTTTTTTTTAAAAGGGGCGGAAGAGAAGGATAAAATTATTCTGAGTACAGTGTATGATCTTGTTTACCTGACAATGTCTTTTCCATATGTTATCGTAGTCTTTTCAAGTTCTTGCTCACACAAGCTCAGGCGTCTTACTTGTTTCGCATCCATTCTGAGCCATTCTTCTAATCCACCTTTTGGCTTCCCTGCAGGAATGGCAATTAAATCCCTGTATTCAGGTATTTTCAACTCCTCATCTTCTTCTTGAAGCTGTTCTCCCTCATCAATCTGATCCTGGTTAGCGAAACACATGAATGAGCAACTAAAAAGGTTAGTTCTTGAAGAACGCAACTTCTCGTCATCCCCTTGTTCCTCTGATGTTTTTTCTGACTTGTGTGGAGAGTTGCTGTTTTGAGTTTCAAGATACTCTCTTGGCGGTTTAGTTGAAATCAAAATCTTTTTCTTCAGTGACTCTGGTGATAATTTCTCTAATCCATCTATCTCGGGACGATACAGCATGCCTCCGAATGTTTTAGTGACCATCTATTTACATACCAATTTTGGTCACACAAGAGGTAACCATGCCAACAATAAAAAAAATATAACCATGATATAGATGCACTCTCACCTTGGCAACCTTTTCTTGAAGATCGGCAGTTAGGTGGTCTTCAAACGTTATCACAACAGGATATTCAGATACCTGAAAGGCAAATTCCTTAATAGCACGCAAACATTTGAGGAGTTTCACTGAAGTTGTCAGGGTCCTGCATATATAAAAGAAATCTAATCATTCGGGGGCTAGTGGCTTAATACATTTTGTAAAGTTGTGACACTTGAAGCAGAATTGAAGAACTCGTCAAGAATTTTGGGTGCCAATCAAAGGGTCATTACCATAGCCTAAATGGGACTGCAAGCTCCACGAGTGAGTTACTAGTTGGTCCTGTGTGGTTCCTAGATGACCACACAAGTAAAATAAACAAAAGGCTTGAACACATTGTTTTTTACAAGAGCCGATGCAATTAAGCATGGATCTTTTTCTCATTCTTATTTTCAATGAAATCACATGTTTATATTACGCAACAAAACAAACCTCAAGCATAAATTAGGTAGACACAAGTAACACGACAACACAATATGAGATCTAGAGATAGAAGTGAAAAATTAATTTCATACCCTCCATGGCGAACCTCCACATCGTTGTTCCTACATGTATATTAAGAGACAATTAGACAGGCATCAGGAATAAATATATTTACTCTATGTTGTAACTAGAAAAAAATAGATTAACAAATACCCTCCATGGAGAACCACTGATTTGATGTTCCTGGCTGGCCATAGATCTAATTCGATTACTCTTACACCATTTTGCAAGGCTTTTTTGATAGGTCTAACGCTGCTCTTACTGCTGAATTGATTCCCAGTTAAGTAAGAGTTGTGGCCTGTGTACATGAAATAATGAGCTAGTGGAGCAGTCATGTCTTGATGCACCTGAATTCAGAAAACATCACACATAATTACCATTTTAAGAGACACACATAAGATTCAAATAATCAAGATGTTAAAGATGGATGCATGAAGGATGTTTGGTGTAATTGTGGAAGTGCAAAAGGAGAGGAGTATTACACGTGGAGAAAGAGGAGTATTCAGGTCGCCAAGAAGATATCGATAGAAGGCTTCTAGATTAAGACCCTTTCTTGGGAAGATGTTGAGATGCTTGAGACTATTAAATATCACCTCGGCGTCATCTTCCTTGGCATTGTTTAGTCCTTGAACCTTTGATAGAAATTTAAGTAGACCATCCATCGACATGGTGCCATTCTGTGAGTAGTCCTGGAAGAGTTTTTTGACATCATCAGGGGGTTCAAGCACCCTGTGTATGAAAGTTCTTATGCAAAAGATGCAGACCTTGAAAGGCTGCTCCATTTGTTAAAGAAAAAGAGATGAAATCCTTGAGTTGATGCTGTTTATGCTTCCATGTATATAGATTCTGCTTTTTTGGAATGGAGAAAGAGTAGAATATCTTCAAATGGCTGTACATCTCAAGAGTGGTGGTAGAGCAAACTGAGCATCCAGGACGCGCAAATTGTAAGAAAGCTACAATTTTCACAACCCGTCTTCTTCATTTGTTGTTTGAGAACAAACAGTAGTGGTCAGAACAAAGTAGTTGTAGTAATTCTACGAATCTTAATACTGAATTAAGGGAAAGAATTTCTTGTCGCTGTTATTAAACTTGAACCACAAACAGATAAAAAGAATGAAGAGGTGGGGCAGGGAAATTCATCCGTCCCTTGAGTTATTAAGCTGTAAAGTTCACAGGAGAATACAAGGTCATTCTTGCACTCAGTTTAGACACCCGATTCGTTCTTTATAATATTCAGAAACTCAGAATGTCACACGTACATCAATAGGGGAAATCTAGTAAAGAACTCTACTAAGCATTTAGAGTTTAGAGTATGCCATATGCGTAAAAAGTAACTATGTTGTTTAACCTGAATGTGCATAAAAATTACAAGTAAACTACCATGGTTTTTAAAATACAAGGAAATTCTCATCTAAAAGACAATGATTCAAAGAACAGCAATGGGTTCTCCTTCCATATGAACCTTAGATTATTTGTCATTCATGAGAACCAACTCTTTTAGCAAACGGGTAGTCAAAATGTGAAAGCATATATACCATTGACTAATCCCTCTAAAAATAGCACAAACAAGTGGAGGACTCCGGGGTTCGGTTTTGTTGTGGAGCACCAACTTGGAAGGAGAAATTGGCAAGTCGGCATCGGAGATGCAGGGGCGGCGGCAGATATGGGAGAACCCACTTGGGCACAGACTCGCCTCCAAGTCTTCTCTTCTTCTGCTCGAGAATGGCAGTCAATATGAAATGCTTACTTGCCACACAGTAAACGAATGCCAGATGATTAAGGTAGGCAACGAGGCTAGTAGTGGAAATTTCACTCTTTTCTTTTCTTTGCGCTGCATTTTTGTGCTTTCCGGTGAGAGCAGATACCTAAACTCGAAGCAGCAAATTTTTTTAATGACGAGGCTGTCGGGTCGGTTCATGCGCGTCTATAACTAATCCCGGTTCATTGAATATCTTGTAAGCCTAATGAAGCGAGTAAAACATCGTGAAAATAATGAGCATGCTCGACAAAGCTTAAACTTAGGGTGGGAGGAAGGCAAAGCGCACTGTTTGGAAGTCGCGGTTGCGGTAGCTTTTCAAAGTTCTTTTCGTACTATAACTAATTCCGGTTCATTGAACATCTTGTAAGCCTAATGAGCAGGTAAGACACCACTGAAAATAATAGGCATGCCTGACAAAACTTAAACTTGGGGTGGGAGGAAGGCAAGGCGCCTGTTTGGGAATGCTGGTTCATGTAGCTTTTCAAAGTCTTTTCAGTCTTGAAATATATCAAAATAATTTTTTTTATTTTTTAAAAATTATTTTTGACATCAGCATATCAAAATAATCTAAACACATTATAAAATTTCAATTGAAATATAAAAAAATTAAAATTTCGCAAAACATACCGTTCATCCAAACAGCGGTCTCTGAAGAGTTTGCGCACCCAAGATACTGAACCG
>CM063596.1:5290174-5384700 GCA_032356905.1 Salix exigua
TGGTTCGGTATCTTGGGTACGCCAACTCTTCGGAGACCTTTTACAATTGTTGCTTCGAGTTTTGCCAACAAGGTTTTGGCACAGTGGTTAGAGAGGGGCTTGTCTTCCTCCCACCCAAGGTTCAAGCCTTGTCGAGCACGCTTGTCACTCCGCGGTGTCTTACCTGCTCATTGGGCTTACAAAATGTTAAGTGAGCCCGAGGATTATGCAAGTCGGCCTGACACCCTGGTCATAAAAAAAATTACCGCTCGAGTTTAGGTATCTGCTCTCACCAAAAGCATAAAAATGTCGAGCAAAGAAAAGAAAAGAGTGAAATTTTCACGACTAGCCTCGTTGCCTACCTTTATCATCGGCATTCGTTTACTTTGTGGCAAGTAAGCATTTCATATTGACTACCATTCTCGAGCGGAAGAAGAGAAGACTTGGAGGCAAGTTTGTGCCCAAGTGGGTTCTCCCATATCTGTCGTCGCCCTTGCATCTCCGATGCCAACTTGCTAATTTCTCCTTCCAAGTTTGTGCTCCACAACAAAACCAAACCCGAGTCCTCCACTTGTTTGTGCTATTTTTAGAGGGATTAATCACTGGTATATATGCTTTCACATTTTGACTACCCGTTTGCTAAAAGAGTTGGTTCTCATGAAAAATAATCTAAGGTTCATATTGAAGGAGAACCCATGGTTGTTCTTATGCAAAAGATGCAGACCATGTATTTTAAAACCATGGTAGTTTACTTGTAATTTTTATGCACATTTAGGTTAAACAACATAGTTACTTTTTACGCATATGGCATACTCTAAACTCTAAATGCTTGGTAGAGTTCTTTACTAGATTTCCCTATTGATGTACGTGTGACATTCCGAGTTTCGAATATCATAGATAACTAATTGGGTGTCTAAACCGAGTGCAAGAATGACCTCGTATTCTCCTCGTGAACTTTATGGTGTCACGTGCCAACCGGCCCTGAAGTATTGGTAGCCGTCCACGCGGAAGAGGGAGGGACTAATCGAGGCAACATCCGCCGTCCACGTGGGAGCAAGGGTCAAGTCTTGCAGAGAAGGGTCAATTCGGCAGGTCTTGCAGGGGTCAATTCGGCAGTTCTATTAGGTGAAGTGTCATGGGTATTTACTTGGGAAGTTACTAGTCCAGTTACAAGTTTAGTTAATAAATTGAGTGGGTTTCAGGTTGAGTTAATTGGGTTCGGTTTATTTGTTTGGGTCATTTATCTGGTTATTCATTTAGGTTATTTTATAAAGTCAGGTTACGTGTCTTTGAATAAGTCAAGAGTCTGGAGATCAGCTCAATAGTGAGTGAAAATACTGGGTACTAGTAACTCGATAATTTGTTATTTCATTTTAGTATTTATTGTCGGGAGTTTTATTAAAATGTATTGAACAATTTTCATCTTTCTGAATTAATCAATTGGAGGTTTTGGATTCCTCGAAAATCTATTTATTTCATTCTTGAGTATTTAGAATCCCGACATTGGTATCATAGCGGTCTTCCATGGTCGAGGTACTGGCACCGGATATTCTCAATTGGCGGATTCACTTGCATCTGTAGAAACAAACTCAAGCATCAGTCATAACAAAATTTGAATACACTACAGGAGGTAGTACAGGGGTTAGCACAGAAATTAGATGTGGTGGCATCTCATATGGAAGCCTTGGTGTAGTTGAAGGCAACCCAAAATTCAAAGCTAACCAGGAGGGTCTACACAGATTACAAATCCATTATTTGAAGATCATGCAAGCATACAAGTGAGGGTTGTTCGTTTGGATTTTCCCAAATTCAATGGGGACAATCCTAATGGTTGGATGTATCGGGCAAACTAGTTTTTGGCTATCATTAAACCAATCCCCATCATAGGATTTTACTAGCATCTTTCCACATGGAAGGAAAAACCTTGGTTTGGTTTCAAGATATTGAGGCAGTTGGGGATTAAATAGCTGGGAAGGGTTCTTGCGAGCTTTGCAAATAGGATTTGGGGCTTCTCCATATGATGATCCAATGAAGGCATTGATTCGACTCAAGCAAACCTCCACAATGGAGGAATACAAGGGGCGGTTTGAGGCTCTGTCTAGCCAACTCGGAGGGTTAGCGAGAATCTTACAAGCACGATTGTTTTACGAGTGGCTTGAGGGAAGATATTAGGTTTATGGTTAGGATGCTTAATCCTATCAACCTACACATGGCTTTTGGGTTAGCCAAGATGCAAGAAGAAAATGTGGCAGCTCTTATGAGGACCACCAGATTCGGTTCTTTCTCTACTAGGTTGAATGGGCCAATTGGGTTTAATAGCCAAGGTCATGGGCCTATTGTATCACCTCAAGCAATTTGAGAGAAAGGTCTTACTACCAATTCGAAACTCTCTCCTGCACAAATGAAGGAACGAAGGGAGAAGGGCTTATGCTACAATTGTGATGAAAAATGGGGTCTGGACCATAAATGTAAAACAACAAGATTGTTCAGTAATGGAAGGAGAGGAATTGGAAGAGGACAAGCTTACTGGAAATGGAGTTACAACAGAATCGGCAGTTTATCATGATGGGGTCGTTCAGGATGAAGTAAAGCCCGAAATATCTATTCATGCTCTATGTGGGTCACTAGACCCTAAAACTATGAGAATTTTGGGTTATATTGGTAGAAAAATTATGGTGATATTGTTAGACACGAGGAGCACACACAATTTTATTGACCCTGAATCATCCAGGAGAATCACATATTGTATGATTTAGTTGAAAAATGAAGGTAAAAGTGGCAAATGGGAAGATGGTGGGAAGTGAAGGAAAAGCTATGATGAGTCCCTACACACATGCAGGGACACAATTATGATATTGATTTCTTTATCCTCATATTAAGAGGTTGTAATGTTGTTTTGGGAGTACAGTGGTGAGAACCCTAGGCCTTATTTTATGAGATTTCTCCAAGTTGTGCATGGAATTCATTATCATGGAGAAGACACGGTTGTTGCAAGGTATGGCATCTACTTGTAATTCTATAATAGAAGGAAAGAAATTTGGTAAGGTATCTAGAATGAGAAGGGTTTGGTAATTCAACTTGTAGAAAATGAATTGCCTAAATTGTTGCCTTACTAAAAACCTATTGCTACAATATTCAGGCATCTTTCTAGAGCCTAAAGGATTACCCCCATCCAGAGCCCAAGACCATCACATTATTTTGCAACCTCATTCCAAATCAGTAAATGTAGGGCCTTATAGATATCCCTATTTTTAGAAATCAGAAATTGAGAAAATAGTCAAGGAAATGTTACAATCAGGAATTGTGAGGCCTAGTCAGAGCCTTTTTTTGTCACCAGTTTTATTGGTTAGGAAGCAAGATGGCAGTTGGAGACTTTGTGTTGATTACAGGGCCTTGAATAAAGAAGCAATAAAGGTAAAATTTCTTATTCCTATTGTGGATGAGCTTTTAGATGAATTGCATGGGGCTACCATTTTCTGCAAATTGGACTTAAGGTCACGGTATCACCAAATTAGGGTTCATCCGGAGGATATACCAAAAACAACCTTTCAGTACTCATGAAGGCCATTATGAGTTTTTAATTAGGTCATTTGGTCTTATGAATGACATTTTTAAACCCCACCTTTGAAAGTTCATTTTGGTATTTTTGATGATATTCTAGTCTATAGCCATAATTTTTCCGATCATGTTCAACACTTAGCTATTGTTTTGGATGTCCTACAAAAACACCAATTATTTTCAAAAAGTCTAAATGTTGTTTTGAGTGTGAGGAAATAGACTACTTGGGGCACTTAATTTCAAAAGAGGGAGTGAGAGCCAACCCTAGTAAAATTGAAGCTATGTTAGATTGGTCATTGCCAACTAATCTTAAATTATTAAGGGATTCTTGGGGTTGATCTGGTTACTACTGAAAAGTTCATTCAAGGCTATGGTATTATAGCAGCCCCCTCACAACCCTATTGAAAAGAATTCATTCCAATGGATCGAAGTGGCAAGGAGGGCTTTTCAGGATCTAAAAATAGATGTAACTAACCCTCTAGTTTTAGCCTTACCTAATTTTTCTATTCCTTTTGTTATTCAATGTGATGCTTCGGTATTGGTGTGGAAGTTGTTTTGATGCAACAAGGGAGACCTCTAGCTTATATGAGTCATGCAATACATGGGAAGGTTTTACGACTATCAACCTATGAGAATGTGCTTATGGCATTGGTGTTGGCAATTAAAAATGGAGACCCTATTTGTTGGGTCACCATTTCAAAATTCGACAGATCATCAAAGTCTAAAGTACTTACTTGGAGTAGAAGATTGGCTATCCACTTCGAGTAGAAATGGATCGCCAAGCTTTTGGGGTATGATTTTGTGGTAGAATACAAGGTAGGAAAAGATAATAAAGTTGCAGATGCATTGTCTAGAAACATGGAATTCAAGGAGCAATCAACAATGATTCATCAATCATAGCAATCACTGGACCAACAGATGACTAGTTAGAGTAGATTAAAGGCAATTACGCATAGCAGATGATAATATCCAGCACATTCTCACAAATTTACAGCAAGGAAAAATAATGGAAAAACAACATTATGAGGAAAGAAATGGACTATTGTTATACAAGTGTAGGTTAGTCATTCCATCATCTCAAGAAATGAAGGAACAAATACTACACCTAGTACACAGTAGCCCAACAGGGGGCCACTCGGCTTTCATAAAACTTTACATAGGGCCAGGGCAAATTTTTACTGGACAGGCATGAAGGGTGATATAAGGAAGTTTATAAGGAGTGTGACATCTGCCAAGCAAAACAAATATGAGAACATACATTCTCCAGGCTTATTACGACCATTGCCCATACCCACTAGCATCCGGTCCGAAATTTCAATGGATTTTATTGAGGGCTGCCGGTTTCGGAGGAGTACAGTGTAATTATGGTGGTGGTGGATCGGTTGTCTAAGTATGCACATTTGATAGTCATTTCCCACCCTTACACAACAACCAAGATTGCCCAAGTTTTTATTAACAATATTTTTAAGTTGCATGGCATGCCTAATTCGATTGTCACGGATCGAGACCCTACATTTACAAGTTCTTTCTAGAAGGAATTTTTAAATTGGAGGGCACAAAACTCAAATTCACTTCAACCTATCATCCTCAAAGTGATGGACAAACAGAGATTGTTAATAAGCTAGTTGAGCGAGTATCTAAGGTGCTTCTAAGGAGACAAACCTAAGGGATGGTCTCGGTTTCTACCCTTGACAAAATGGTGGTACAACACTAGCATACATGCATCCACAAAGTTAACACCTTTTGCATTGGTGTATGGCTATCCCCTAAAAAAATTGTTGCAATTCACTGCAGCTACTACTAGAGTGGAAGAGGTGGAGCGTACCTTGAAGACGCTGGAGCATATCATGAAAATCCTCCGTGTCAATCTACAACAAGCATAAGATTGTATGAAGAAGTTTGTTGATCTTAAAAGAACAGAAAGAAGCTTTGAAAAAGGGATTGGGTTTACTTTAGGTTGCAGCCAGTACAAGCAACAGACGGTGGCTCGACGCAAAAACATGAAATTAGCTCCGAGATTTTATGGTTCGTTTATGGTGGTGGAGAAGGTGGGTTCGAGTGGCTTACAAGCTTGATTTACTTGAGGAATCGAAGATCCATCCAGGTGTTTCATGTCTCATGTCTAAAGGAGAAGTTGGGTCGTCGTCACCGACTTGTAGTCACCTTCTGCTGACTCGATAGAGAGGGGTTGTGCTGGCTGGAGCCTGAGGAGGTTTTGGAGAGGAGAATGAAGAAGAAGAAGAAAGGTTGTGCAATCACAGAGCTCTTAATTAAATGGCGAGGTTTGGGAGAAGAAGAGGCATTGTGAGAAGAGTATAGAAATTTGGCTGCAAATTTCCCAAACCTTGTGGACAAGGTCTTCGATGGGGAGACAATGTCACGTGCCCATTGTCCTGAAGTATTGGTAGCCGTCCACGCGGAAGAGGGAGGGACTAATCGAGGCAACATCCGCCGTCCACGTGGGAGCAAGGGTCAAGTCTTGCAGAGAAGGGTCAATTCGGCAGTTCTATTAGGTGAAGTGTCATGGGTATTTACTTGGGAAGTTACTAGTCCAGTTACAAGTTTAGTTAATAAATTGAGTGGGTTTCAGGTTGAGTTAATTGGGTTCGGTTTATTTGTTTGGGTCATTTATCTGGTTATTCATTTAGGTTATTTTATAAAGTCAGGTTACGTGTCTTTGAATAAGTCAAGAGTTTGCGGATCGATTAGTATTGAGTTGGGATATCGGGTCCTAGTAACTCGATAATTTGTTATTTCATTTTAGTATTTATTGTCGGGAGTTTTATTAAAATGTATTGAACAATTTTCATCTTTCTGAATTAATCAATTGGAGGTTTTGGATTCCTCGAAAATCTATTTATTTCATTCTTGAGTATTTAGAATCCTTACATACGGCTTAATAACTCAAGGGACGGATGAATTTCCTGCCCCACCTCTTCGTTCTTTTTATTTGTTTGTGGTTCAAGTTTAATAACAATGACAAGAAATATTTTCCCTTAATTCAAGTATTAAGATTCAGTAGAATTACTACAACTACTTTGTTCGACCACTATTGTTTGTTCTCAAACAACAAATGAAGAGGACGGGTTGTGAAAATTGTAGCTTTCTTACAATTTGCGCGTCCTGGATGCTCGGCTTGCTCTACCACCACTCTTGAGATGTACAGCCATTTGAAGATATTCTACTCTTTCTCCATTCCAAAAAGCGTAATATATGTACATGGAAGCATAAACAACATCAACTCAAGGATTTCAAAGCGGTATGCTATGGTGGCCGGAAATGAGCTGCCGGCGTCAATCTAGTGCGCCTCCTCTTGGTCTTCCTCCGGTGTGGCGCGTTGCTTCACACGGTGACCGTAGATGCGGCGATGGCCGGTTAAAGTCGGTTGCTTTGTTTCTCTCTCTCTCGCGTAAAAGTGCATAAGAGCCCTCGAGTTTTGTATAAATTCATTTCGATCCCTTGACTTTTAATTGTGTATATGGCCTCGATTTCGGTTATATAAGATTTGATTTTGTTCGAATAGGTCATTTGATTGCAATTAATGAAATGTTAATGTTTTACTTGGTCCTCCATCTTTTAATTTCCAAATTAGGTTGAAAAGGTTGAATATATTCGATGCGAAATTTCAATTTTTGCAAATTTGTCCTGGAATTGAAAATGTTAATAAATCTAACTTTCATTTCAGCCCTTAAACTTTTAATTTGTTATTTCCATCCCTTTATATTTTATTTTCATTTAAGCCTTTATATTTTTATTTTTTAGAATTTCTAATATAACCCCTACTTTTGTCCATGTATATATAAGTGTGTTTAACACAATACTAATACTAATACTAATACTAATACTAATACTAATACTAATAATATAATAATTCTTTTTCTTACTTGCTTCTTTGATAAAAAAAAAATTCCTTCAGATAATTTGTTAATTTTTATTTTTTTAGCAGTAATAGCAATCATAATTTTTATTTTTATTTTTATATTATGTCTTTGTTTTATCTTTTGTTCAAGTTTCTAGCATTTTTTTAGTCTTTCTTTTATTTTTGTTCTTTCATAGTAGTAGTAGTAGTAGTATTAATAATAATAATAATAATTTAATTATTTCTCTTACTTACTCTTTTGTTAAAAAAATTTCTCCGTGTAATTTAATAATTATTATTGTTTTGACAAGTAATGGCAATGATATTTTATTTTTTCCTTTTCTTAAAGTTTCTAGGATATTTTTAGTCTTTCATTAACTATATGTTCTAATATTTATTGAATATTATCTCATAGGAATGTATATAGGAAGAAGAAAACATGACCTACGAAAATAGTTAATATTAGTATTCTTAAATACATTTAATATAATGATATAATGAATAAATTGGATAACATAGAAAAAATTTGTCTTCGAATTTTAATTTTGTACTTAACACAATAATAATAATAATAATAATAATAATAATAATAAATATTATTATAATAGTAATAATTTAATTGTTTTTCTTGCTTACTCTTTTCTTAATATTTTTTTCCTCCGGATAATTTAATAATTTTTATTGTTTTGACAGTAATAGCAATGATAATTTTTATTTTTTATTTATTTTTATCTTTTGTTAAAGTTTCTTGAATATTTTTAGTCTATCATTAATTATATGTTCTAATATTTATTGAATATTATCGCATAGGAATATATATAGGGAGAAGAAAACATGACCTAGGATTTTTTAAACATAAAAATTTATTATCAGTATTCTTAAATACATTTTATATAATAATATAAGTAATTAATCGAATAACATAAAAAAGTTTTATTGAATATTATTGCCTATAAATATATAGAGAGAGGAAAAAAATTACCTAAGATTTTTTACTTAAAAATATTAATATCAATATTCTTAAATACATTTAATGTAATAATATAATTAATAAATCTTATAAAAAATATTTATATATTTGTATATTTATGTCAAATTAAAATATATAAAACTAATTATATATTTGAATATTATCGTATAAAAATATATTAAGAGAGATAAAAATGTCATAAGATTTTTGAAGGACAGAAATTCATATCATGTTTTCTTAAATATATTTAATATAACAATATGATTAATAAATCTTATATAAAAATTTGTATATTTGTATATTTATGTCAAATTAAAATATGTAAAACTAATTATATGTTTGAATATTTATTGACTATTATCGCCTAAAAATATATTAAGAGAGAGGAAAAATGACCTAAGATTTTTTAAAGGACAAAAATTCATATCATGTTTTCTTAAATATATTTAATATAATCATATGATTAATAAATCTTATATAAAAAAAATTGGCTTCAAAATTTAATTTAGTTCTCTTTTATTTAAGTAGTTTTATGAATTTATCTCTCAATTCATTAGCATGTGCTTAGTAGTAGTTTGCAACTCCGTTTCTGTCGTTCCCGCCCGCCTGTCCTATTTGATTCAGTCAATCGTCTGAAAGTGCTTACGGGGAATTTTCCAATGTTTTCAGTTTTGATATTTTAGATCTAATATTACTTGGAAAAAAAAACATCTCAAAAAAAAAGTTTACCTACATTATCTACAAATCAAATTAAAAAATATACAAGTCACTTCTCGTTTCCATTAAACTGTTTTTTTAGACGGCAATAAATAATTATAGCACACAACAAAATTAAGTTTATATTTTAAGAACAAATTACAATATTTTTATTTCTAATATGTCTGATATTTATTGAATATTATCGCCTAAAAATATATTGAGAGAGAGGGGGAAAATGACTTTAGATTTTTTGAACAACAAAAATTCATATTAGTATTTTTAAATATAATTATACTAACTAAATATTAAAATAATAAAATACAATACATAAAAAAACAATCAATTTTCTATATAAATAAAAAAAACCGCCGCATCGCGCGGGTAAACCGCTTGTGTGGTCTGAGCCAAAATACTACATAGCCTAAAGTCTTTCTGAAAGTTTTCGTGTCCTATGAACCCAATTTTCATGGGTTTTTTTAGATCAATTTCCATTCACAAATGATTTAAAATATAATAATATTTTATGTTTTGGTGTTTATGCTGGAAAGTATTTACAGCAAAACTTTGAACTCAAATATAAGTCAACTCATTAACAATGTTTCAGAACCATTTTCCCTATAGGAAATACATTTTCGGTGGTAGACTTACTAAACTATTGATTTAACAACTGAACAAAGCCAGCCATTGAGGAAGAAGCATTCTCCGAACAGAATATAGTATTTCGAACAGGAATTTTTTTTCTCCCTCTGCTTGATGACAAGGAACCAAGAACTCCCAGACAAAATTGTTTATCATCAAGAGTTCGGTCAAGAAGCATGTTTCTTGGTTCTTGTTTGCTAGCGCTTGCTATCAGCCACCGAATGCATAGTTGACAAATTAAAGCTGCAATATTTTCAAAGACAACTATGCTGAGTTCGTACAGATTATATTCTGGTACTTACTTTCTTAATTTCTAATGTATATTGTTTGTTTATCATACGCAACTGCAAGAAAATCTTCATCAGGGCAAGCAAACACGAAAGCATTTTAAAACTTGACAAGTGCTGACAGTGACTTGTTAAGAGTTGACTAGGCATTGATAATAATGAATCATCTCACTTGAAATTTTAAGTTATTATTTGAGATATTAGAATATAATTTATATTATTCTCTAATACACATTTTTAAATGAAAACTCTTTGGGCTTAAAACTTGCATATATTCACATTATTTTTTGCTTGATTTTTATCAAATAGAATAGAGCCGATGAATTTCGAACTCGTAACCGCTTAATTAACAAGACTCTGATACCATGTTAAGGAACCATCTCACCTCAAAAATTAAGTTATTAGGTGAGATTTTAGAATATAATTTATATTATTTTATAACAGACATTAACGAAGGAGAAAATCGAGAGGAAATCTGAATCGGTCATAGAAGCTAAATAATCAGCTTGAAATATGTGATCAAGCCACAGCTACTGAGCACCTAATGCAGACTCGTGACACCGATTAATCAACAAATCTTAAAAGGGTTACTCATTTGTTTATGTTAAATTCAACCCACAGATTGAAGCTGGAGGAGGTAGCTGGAACCTCATTCTTTTTAAGAGGACTCCTCGACCGCCGTGCAGATAACGTCAATATACGTGATTGAACAGCCCTTCATGCATTAAAAGAACCAGCAATCGAATCAAAAGAAATTTTATATTTTTGTTAGCTTCTATTTGAATATTTTTCCTGAACCAAACCACATCACATGCTTTACTTCACATGCGGAAATCCCACTTTCACTGGATCCTTTTAGAGTGGCAGTTTTTCTCTCAAAATCGGACAGCCTGTGACAGATCATATTGGTATGGATTGTGGGCACAGAGGGAAAAGTGCCACCATTTTTTAAACCTCGACGCTTGATGCCCGGCCATTATTGATTAGATTCTAAACCACACCGAAGTGGTGAGGCAAGCCTCTCCTCTCTCGAGTCTTAACCTTGCATGCCCTGAATAGGGCTGGAATTCTATTTCCGGTCTCTGGAAAAAACGCAGTAATTTTATCATCTGAACCAGCTGGTAGCCTGGCAATCACTCAAAACTTGAATACCTTGCTGACTAACTTGAATTTCTCTGCCAGACTGATTCTTTCTGCTGCAATTTGTCTGGCTGTGATGGACCCCACTTGTCTCTTCCATCTTTTTTAAGCACAATAGAATCCTCGACACAAATGTGTGAAGACCTAGGAGAGATCTTTATCAAGAACACAGCATGGATCGATCGGTTGAAACTTAACCACCACTTGCTCCCATGTGATTCAGATCCCACTGCAAGGGTGGAATGATTTTGCTTGGAATCTCCAATAAATCCCTTTGCCCCAATGTCTCCCAGACCAACTAACTTTTACTGATTAATTAAAGTCCAGCTTTGTTTAAAGTGTAACAAGAAGAAAAAAGAAAAAGAGAAGTGATAGCATAGAAACCTCGAGACTGAAGCCAGTAGAAAAGGAACAGATCAGCTATCAGGAAAATGCCTTCAATACAAGTACACAACAAACAAGATAAAAATAGGGACCATCATGTTAGCAATAACTAGCTTTAGCCTTTAGGGTCCCACAGGTGTTTATCTGTAGCAGGTTATCGTGTAAGACCTGGACAGCCAGGGTATATAGTATGTTTTTCGAATATAGGTTTACTCGTATCCAAAACAAACAAACAAAAAAAAAAGATAACTAGCTTTAGGGAAGTGTAAAACGGAAGTTAGAAAGGATCTACACAAAAATTACATGGATTTTCTTTTGGCATGGATATATATATATATTTCAATTCAATCTGAAGGAATAGAGAATGTGGTAGAAGAGAAGCTAGTGTGGACCTCTTCACAAAGAGCCAATGCTCTTTCCAAATTAGCAACTATGTCAGTAATATTAGGCCTCTCTTTTCCCTCCAATTTTACACTATGCAGTGCAGTGTAGGCCATAAGCTCCACTGCCTCGGTCTCCGGCATCCCTGGCTGCCCCACCCTTTCATCCAACACACTCCGCAGCATTCCTGCTGCTATCAATGGTGTTGCATATTCCACAATTGCCATTGGACCCGCACCGCCCTCATCGTTCCTGAACACGGCCCTCTTTCCTGTCAAAAGTTCTAATAATACCACCCCCAAACCATAAACATCACTTTTTGCTGTTAATACATTTAGTACATAATACTCAGGATCAATATATCCTACTGTCCCAACTGCTCTGGTTGACATGAATTGTTGATCAGATTCTGGGCCCATTAGTGATAATCCAAAATCAGATACTTTAGCAGTCCAATTTGAATCGAGCAGTATATTTGAGGACTTGATGTCTCTATGAATAATCGGCGGCACTGCATAGTTGTGGAGATACTCGATTCCCCTGGCAGCATCTAATGCAATCTTGATCCTCATTTTCCAAGAATTCAAAATGCTACTGCTCTTTTCAGTATTTTCCTTGCTATGCAAATGATCATAGAGAGCCCCGTTGCTCATGTACTCATAAACCAAAAGCCTCTCATCATTTTCTTCACAGAAACCTATTAGCCCCAGTAAATGCTTGTGGTGAAGCCGAGGTAAAAGTGCTAGTTCGGAATCAAATGCACTTTCTTTCTCCTGGAATTTCCTTGTCTTCGTACCAGTTTCTCCTCTTTTGATGGCCACTTCACGACCACCATGAAGTTTGCCTCTGTACACAGTGCCAAAGCTCCCGGCACCAACCTTGTTTTCCAATGAGAAATTGTTAGAAGCAGCAAGAAGTTCTGATAGGGAAAAATTCTGTGTCTTTTCTGTAAGCCTGGAAGATGGTCCGTTTCTCTGAAATCCCAACCTTGTCGAGCCAAGACTCTTGATGGAAAATGATTGTACAGACTGTGCAATGTAATGGTTGCTCACTGAGCCACCAGTATTCACATTCACATCAGTAATTGATGGTTGGACAGTATTGCAATATCTTTTATGCAAAAATCCGCCTAAGCAATAAACAATAGTGCTAATCCCTGCAAAAGCACCTAGGGAACCGACAATCATGAAAGCCAAAGAAAGCTTGTTTCTTGACTGCACTAGCTGCGCCTCTTCGGGCGGTGGTGGTGTTATTGGTGGCAATGGCAATGCAAGTGGACGCTCAATCCGGCACGATTTGCAGATACTCCCGGATCCACCACATAAAGTCTCTGAATTTGGATACATACCACAAGTGCTGCATGAAGATTGAATACAGGAGCCTGGAATTATCATTCCTAATGGTAGGTCGTTTCGATGATTAAGATCATTATACCATCCCGTCCCCCAACAAATCATCGATAAATTACTCGTTGTAAGCCCACATAGGAAATTCATTCCAGCAACAATCAACTCAAATGAATAATTTTCAGAAACGTAACTATCAAGTTGAAATAGATCAGTTTTCCCCCAGCATGTTACCAGTCCATTTCTTTGCTTGACAGCACAAGTAAAATTTGCTCCTGCTGCAAGTCCTGAAAATTCAAAAGCTGAGTTAAAAGGAACGTCCAATTGTCGTGAACTATTCCTCCCTTTACAGACCAAAATTCCACCCCTGGTCAGTCCACAGGCATGAGACTGTCCAGAAACCAAGTTTAACATGGTCAAATTGCTAAACTGTCTCTCGATCTCAGTTCCTACATCATTATTACCCCAACAATGAACTCTACTGCTATTCATCAAAATCCCACAAGTAAAGCCACTCCCGGATGCGATTGTACTAAACCTTAAGTCCACCCCAGGTGATGGGAAAGAAGACCTACGTCTCGCAACTCCTCTCCAACACTTAACCATCCCAGAGTAGACTTCTCTTGCACAAACCTGAACATCTCCAACTGTTAGATCAGTCAATCTGACAGTGTTGCTGTAGTAAATGCGCTTCGGTTGCAAGCTTGAAAATTGAGTAGTTATATCAGCAGTCTCCCAGCACAGAATAGCCAGACCTCCAGACCTGAGGCCGCACAAGAAGTTTAAACCTCCAGAGATAGCTTCAAAAGAAATATTCGGTTGCATAGAAATGGATCTTCCGTTTTGGTAGCATTGAATTCGTTGCGTTGGCTCGCCAGAAACGATACCACAGGCAGTAGGAGTACTATATGTGAGGGCAATGGTGGAGGCAGTGCCAAGACTTTTGACCACAGCAATATGGAGCAATGAGGAGGTGATGACCACGATAAGGATTATGGTGCTGAGATTGGAAAGCTTGACTGTCATTGAGAAAGAAAGAGAGAATGCAGAAGAAAGCATGCTGGGAGTACGATATGGGTCTCTTTTTAAAAAAACGAGGCTAAATCAACCTAGATTAAATTAAACAGGGAAAAATAAATTAATGAGATCGAAAACAAAATAAAAAAAGAGTATAAGATTGAAGGAGTGTTGGGCAAGTGTAAATTAGAAGCTTTACATGTTCTCTTTTTATAGATAAAAGAACTTGCTACTTAGAGATACTCGCACCATGTTAATTTTAAAAAACAAAATCGGTAGCATGCCTAACTAAGTTGCAACATTAAAAAAAACGTTGTGAATATATTTTCCGGTATAATAAAAAAAATAGATTGAAAACATAATGCTTTCATTTTATAAAAATAAATTGAAAAATAAATGACCTGGTAAGTTATAAAATTAAAGTGTTGCTAATGTTAGTTAAAGCTTAGAAAAGAAAATAATATTTATTATAAAAGTTGAGAGATAGATGTATATATAAATATTTTATCTAATAATGTAGGTAGTTTTTTTATTTAATTATTTAACAGTAAAAATAGATATTTGTAAGAAATGTAATGATTTAAATTCAATAAGAAAGTAAATTTCATTGTAACAAATTCTTTTTATATCAATGTTATTTTATTTATAAAAAAAAAGCATATATTTCCAATAGAAGCATGTTTTATGGAATAAAAAATCAAGGCAACTAAAATACAAACTAGAGAAATTAAATTGATTTAAAATAAGGGTAAAAAATTATCTCTAATAAAAACTTTCTTTTATTATTTATGTGTTTTAATAAAACTTAAAAAAACTTGCGAAATTTCAAAAAAAATCATAAATTGATATTTTCAACACAAAATACAACTATATATATAGTCAAATGCCCACACTACGTTGTGGGTGTAGTGCGGATGGAACAAATAATTTTTATCATTATTGAAATTAAAATATAATATTTAAACATGTAAAATTTAATATAATGAAAAAGATCAACATACTCTATCATAACAACAGTAACATCGAAGTCTTAATTTCTAAAATTATCATCATTATTACTGTCAAGACAATAAATATTATTAAAAAAACCTGACAAAAAAATTAATAAAAAAGCATGTAAGAACAAAACTAAAATTATTATTATTATTCTAAATATTAATATTATTATTGCTTTGATAACGTGAAAAAACGAAATTAAATCAAAGGTTGAAAAGAAGCCTAGAAACATTAACAAAAGAGCAAAAAAAAATAAAAAAAATAATAAATACAATAAAAATTATTGATTGAAAAAAAATATACTTTAGAAGAAAAAATCAAGATGCGCATAAATTAACTAAGACACCTCGGTTAAGAAAAAAAATATAAGTGGCAAAACGAAATAGAGAAAAAATATAAGAAAAAATAATGGATCCGAAGATTAGTTGTAGTGCGCGTAAGTTGGCTCGGACATCTCTGTTATTATTTTTTTTTGTAAAAAAAACAACAACCATTTATTTAAAAAAACAAATCAGAAACAACAACCAGTTATTAAAAAACAAAAGACCATTTAAAAAAAACAGTTCTTAAAAAAAAATCCAAGTTTTGCGGCTGGAGCGGTTCAAAACCAAGTAACTATAAAAAATTAAAATCAAAAATCAAAAGTATAAGGGCTGAAAACAAAACCAAATATATCATAAATTTAAATCAAATGAAAAAATTGAAAAAAACAAATAAAGTATAACATCTATACATGTAAGGTTTCATATAATGAAACATATCAACACACCTTATTATAATAACAGAAATATTGAAGCCTTAATATCTAAAATATCATTATTACTACTGTTAAAATAATAAAAATTATTAAATTACCCCGAAGAAAAAAATAAAAAACATAAAAAAACAAGAAAAAAAAACTAAAACTATTATTCTTATTGCGTTAATAATAGAAATATTCAATCAAAGAAAAAAATAGTCAATAGCTTTAACAAAAAAACAAAAAAATTATAAAAAATTGACTTCAAAATAAATAAATAAAAATAATAAAAATTCAAAAAATCATAAGTAAAAAAATCAAACAAAAAATGAAAAAAAAATATAAGAAAAAAAATAAAAAATATATAATTCACGCTAACATGGGTCGAACCCTGCACTCCTTAAAGAAAGTAAGTTGCTTTCCAGCTAGGTTTCCAGTGAACCATAGGTATTTTGGTGTATTTTTGTGTGCAAACATATATTAATATTATTCTTTCATGTCACTATTTCAATCCACCGTTCACATGAGTCTTGCGCTGCTGGAAAAAAATCTACAGTCAATGTGTCACGTCTTATTGTATAAGTAATATATATATATATATATATATATATATATATAAGTGGGATTTCTTTAGAAAAATAAACTTATTAGGTTGATGTATAATTATTAAAAATATTATTATTAATCTTATCATAAAAAACTATAATTTTATTTTGTACATATGTCATAATTGAATAATTATTTAAATAAATTTATTTAAAGTCAATTCTATTATACAATTTAAAAAAAAAACTAAAACAATCAAGTACAACGGGCTAGAGACACTAGCCTGCGTGCCTAGACCAAACCATAAAGTTCAAGTGCATTTAGGTCTAGAAAACAAGCTTACATACATTTTTTAATTATTATTTTTTTCAAAAAGCATTTGTTAATATTATGATTGATTGTTTTCATCTATTGGAACAATTTCCAAGCACTCGAGAAATAGGGTTCAAATTCCTTATCTCCAAAAATCCGAATTTCAACCATATTTTAATTTAAAAAATATGTAAATATTATTAATTATGAACCATTAGAACTCATTAATAACCACAAAACATATTTTAATGGTACAAAAAAAACAAAACTAGATTAAAAATAATAATAATGAAAAAAATCAAATACACTAAACTCATAGTTATTGGTGGCTAGGATTTTAACATTAAGAACCCTCTCTCGTCTATTTTCCCCTTTAATATTCTCTCTTTTCTAGACTTTCAAGAGCTGAAATGTGTAAATGAACAGTAAAGTTTCCAGCCCTCTTATCCATCCTGTGTTTCCTGCTACCAGCCTTACATCTTTACATATTTTTTATTATTATTATTTAAATTCTTAAAACTTTCAATCGAGGACTTGTTGTCTATCTTGCTAGCTTGTACCGAAAATCTCGTAAATAAAGCAAACATTTACTTGGGGTAGCAAGGCAGCATTGACGCCAGATGTGGTGAACACTTCTTCCTTCCAGATTTGCAAGCTTTAGCTGCTACTGTCTTCAAGCTTTTGCGAGAATCAGCGTGCATTTGTCAAGTGACATTAGATTACCACTGAGCTATAACTCCACACTGACATTAATACTTGTCTTTCCTTTGAATTGAAATTCTAAGACAACGTTAGCCCCACGAAGTGTGAACATGTTACAGGACCTATATAGCGATCATGTACAAATCATGTGACTCATTCGGATACATTGGTTTTATAATCTCATCAAATTGAAAATTTAGCATATATTTGAGAATGAAACTGATTAAATTAGGTGTAGGGTGAATCGAACAGAGCCCTGATGGTAATAATTGGCTTCTCACGAGCTGCCCTTCATCTGCTGGGCCGGACTATCAAAGATGTCTCAATAATCAATTTTCTAGCCTGGCCCATACCTAATTGACGTTGTTTGCTCCACGGGTAAGAGAAAGAAGAAGCCAAGGCCAGCTTTCCGGGCTTGTCCCGGTGGTACCACCTGCCCCTGTGTAGCAAACAAATACTAGTTGTTTTGTTTTGCCGAAAAGTTTTATACTAGATAAAAAAATAAGATAAAACGACATCATTTTCTACTTCTTATTTTGAATACATGCCGAAACACTATCTTATTCTTCTTTGTACCAAAAGGACCTTCGAAGCTTTCAGTTAAAAATCAGTGGAAGACAGAACATGTTCTACTTCTTATGATTCCCTTTATAAAATCATTCCAAACTTCAATTTTAATATCCCAATATATATATATATATATATATATATATATTTAGGCGATTGCTATGCTCCGAGCATAATATATATCTTCCAGGGTTTGAGATGACCTCCTAACTTGCACTCATATTTGAAATAGCAAATACTTGAGAGAGAAATGACAGCGTGCCCCACAAAACACCGAACCGTTTTCCATTCATCATATCTGTCCGCGTAGTTTTACTTTTACCTCCCCCCACTCGAGTTTCTTTTGTTTTAGGAAAGGAAATGCTGTCACATCAGGGTCGGAAGTGTGGCATCTTATCAACAAGGTAGAGACCTACCCGAACCGAAGTCATTGCTTCTCCTTGTGTGGCTTGTGTGGCTAGTTGCCTCTTAACTGTAGGGTTGGACATTGACAATCCTCGATGTCACATCAAATATCTCGAGCCAATATGCTTTCATTGACACGTCAAGATTCGGTTACACTAGCTGATTAGGTACCGGAAAAAGGATCGGATCGATTAAAAAAAATCAATTACGACAAGTAGTTTTCATGACTATATGATTTACCCTTTTTTTCGTTATTAATATAGAGGTTAATTGGTGAGGGGCCTCTAAATATTCGGTTTGGTGGTACTTTTTTACCTTAAATTGTCAAGTTTGAGATACATTGAAGTCGATACTATCGATTGTATGGTCAACGAGACAGGATTTAATTGTTGACAAAAAAAATATCAAAAAATATTTTTCAATGATACTATTAAAAATTTAATATACTTTCAACAAAAAGTTTCGAAATTTCTCAAAGTTTCGAAATTTCTCAAAGTTGGCAATTGATCTTGAAATCTCGTTACCTTTTATCAACTTTTTTTTTCTTGGAAAGGTTTCTTTAAACGTGTAAAGTAGTTAAAGCACTCTTGAATGTGTAATATTAGAAATACTTTTTTTATTCGTGTAAATTCAATTTTTTTAGGTATTATTTACGGATCCAGGTTATATTAATAAAATCTTGATTATTTCAGATTCTTAGTAATAGATCTCAAATCATTATTCATCACATCACACCCATTATATACAATACTTCACTATCATCAAATGTGAATAAAAAACTTGGGAAATGATATATTACAACTCAGTTAAAAATATTTTTTTCTATTCAACATATCTATTTGTTTCTTTGCAGTTAGATATAAGTAATTACACACCTTATAAATTACAAGACCACACTTATTTTAGAATACTTGGTGCGATTTGTCGAAGACAGAAAGGGCACAGAGATGGGGGGAGTTAAGTTATTTATTTATTTACACTATTTTAGGACTCACTTGCACACTTACAAACTTCCAAGTTTAAATTTGAATATTATTTTTCTCAGTATTTTTATATCATTTTTCATATAGTAATATTAAAAAAATATTATTTTAAAACTGAGGAAAAAAATACTTTACAGTGACTTTTCCAATGCCACGAGCAGAAAATTATTTAAATAATTTTATTAATAAAAATATTTTCAATCATAATCTCTATATTACATTTCAAAACAACCACTTGGTCAAGGATAAGCGTTCAAAGTGACTTTTCAATGCCACAAAACCGAACTTCGATGGAACACGTTTTTGTTTGCGGAAAGTCTTGTGCTCGGAAAGTTTTCTTTAAATATTTCGAACTTTTTGAGGTGGCCTAATGTGAAAAATGGGAATCCACTCGGCCTCGCGTGAAACAAGCTACACGACAAGATCCCCGAGCGACCTTGGTCGGGGCTTAAAAAGAGAGAAGACGGCAAATCTAGGAACGGACAATTAGTGGAAAAGGTGTCGAAAAACAAATGATGCTACTATTCCATTTCGAGCAAAACCCACTTTACAGAGAAAGTGAGGGTTAATCACTCGGCTCCTCCTTTTTCTCTCCCCTCTCTCTATTATCATCACCACTCACTCACCACTTGGAAGAATAAAATCAGTCCTTCCGGATCCACTCGCCATGCCTGCCAAGTTGAGGGATGCGACTCGGTGATGAACTCACCAGATGGTGTTGGGCTACTTGTCAAAAGAACCGGAGAAGGAAGCTTTGTTATCTCGAGTCGACCCAAGAAAAGTGGCTCGACCCGGATTGATGGGACGTGTTTCTGAAGTTGAAAAGCAACAAATGGATGGTGGTGATTGAACCTCGCAGCTTGCAAGTGGGTCAGTGTAAGTCCAAAACAAGCTGTCACAAGCAAGTAGCTTTTCGCGGTGGATGGCCCTCCTGGTTATTGAGGTCGAGCGATAAGAAATGAAAGCGATGGAGGATTCTGGTAAAGATCCACAGCCATCCAACCACCATTATAGGAGAGAGAGAAAAAGCAAATGGGTTTGTGTTCTGGGACAACAACTACTCTAAGATCACGATTTTGCCTCTTGGCATGGCACATGTCCTGTAAATATAAGCATGACAAAGTTTCGGTGGATTAGGACCACAATAAACTTATTGATAGTTTGGCTAATTTCATTTTTTAAATAATTTTTTATTTATTTTTAAAAAAATAATTTTGATATCCCACGTCAAAATAATTTAAAAATACTAAAATAGTTAATTTATAAAAAATTGAAACATTTTAAAAATTAAATGGAAAACTGTACCTAAGGCTTGTAGTAGATGCATGTGGGAATAAAGCTTATTAAATGAGTTGACTTGTATGCACACCTGTAATAAAGAGGTGCTTCAACTACTTTGGCCACCATGAGAGACGAGAAATAAAAGAGGAAAAGGAAAAGATGTGTTTTTTTTTCCAGGAGGATTTTATTTTTATTTTTATTAATATCTATATCCAAATCAATTTCCGTGTAATTCAACTAATTTCATGAACATTAAAGTTAACAATTATATAAATTTTTAATAATCATTATACCCATAATTATTTGGCTCGAACCTAAAATTAAAGAGAAACAAATCTTTTAATTCCAAGCTCTTATCATTAGAGCACTTGCTATATTTCACTCTCCTAATGTTAAGGACATAGTATGGTTGCATGTAAGCTTTTCAAACTAAATTTAGTGCAAGAATACATTGAAATAATATTTTATAAAAAATATTTTTAACATTATCACATCAAAATGATCTAAAACATCAAAACATGTTTATTTAAAATGAAAAAAATCAAATTTCAGCAAAACACCGGTTGAAAATCAGAATAAAAAAAAGGCTAAAGCTGGTTTCTGCCCATTTTTAGATTCAATGTACCTTGTGGATTATCTTTCATTCAATGGATATTAAAATGGAAAGAAAACCTCCTGGTGCGTATAGATCCGTGCTCAAGGTTCAGCGAATGTTTCTACAGCAAAGAAAACACTTGTTATTCGATTCTTACAATTATTTTGTAGTGTAGTAGTCTTTTCTTTGATTTTTTAAAAATAAATTCCACATATTATTTCAAGCTACCTCTCGCACGTATACCTTCCTCGAATAATGAGTTATAGAGAGATCTATTTTTCAAAGCTTCGAACAATCTTTCTATAAAGACAAGGGAAAAGCTTCGAGCAATCCCACATAATTCGATTACCTTATCTCAATTATCTGCACTTCGACACGTGCCGCTCGAATGTAGGTTTCACATGCTTTTGCTGGGATCATACTTCATCACTGATTGATACAGGAATTGTCATGTAGTGTACCCCCGATTCTCGAATGTAGTTTGCCTTTTCTACTGTTTTTATAAAATATATAAATTATATTATAGTATTTTATTTATAAATTTAAGTTTTTAGATCGGATGATTTTTAACATAGTATCGTAGTCTTGTTGACCCAGTGATCATGAATTCGAATATCACCACCCTCATTCTATTTGATAAATATTAAGCATAAAGTGATGTGGCCTATGCAATTTTCAGCCGTAAAAACCTTCACTTGAGGGAGTGTGTTAGAGATTAATATAAATCATATTATAGGACCTCACTTACAAGCTCAAGCTTTTAGGTGAGATAGTTTCTTAACATGGAGTTTAGTTTACTCCCACCAATGCGTGTATATTTTGAAGATCTAGCTTTTGAAAATAATTGCTTTTGTTATTTTGATTAGAACAATAGTTTACCATTTCGTTATTTATGACTAATGATGTGAGATGACAAAGAAGAATAACGGATAATAGATGTTGTGGTCATTGTGTTAATGAGGTGGAATCGGTGATACATGTTTTAAGGGATTGTCCGAAAGCTCGGAAGATTTGGGAGGTCTTTGTCAAGATAGAGGAAAGAGAGTTGTTTTTCAGCCAAACTTGGTACGCGTGGTTAATTTCAAACTTATCGTCCAAGAAGAAGTTTATGCAGTATGGAGAATGGCAAATGGTCTTCGGCATAGCACTTTGGTATATATAGAAAGAGAGATGCAATAGAGTTTTTGGAGGGAATAGGGGAAATTGGTTTGGAACGACCCTAGCAATAAAAAGATTGAGTGAAGATAGTCAGATATTACAGAGGAGTGACTGTGGAGGAAGACATAACGATAAGGATGTTGCTCAAATAGGGTGGAAGTATCCGGCACATGGGTGGATCAAGCTCAATGTGGATGGATGCAGTAAGGGTAACCCAAGGTTGGCGGGTGCTGGAGGAGTTATTCGGGACCATTTAGGGACTTGGATAGGAGTTTTTGCAAGAAATATTGGTGTGTGTTCGTCTATGACTGCGGAACCGTGGGCTATCTATAGTGGGCTTCAGCTGGTATGGAATAAAGGGTTTCGAAAAGTGGTTTTGGAATTGGATTCCAGGGTGGTTGTCGGCCTCATTAATGAGGAGAGGGTGAGGGTAAATAAAAATTATAACATATTGATGCAAATTAAGAATATGTTAGGCAGGGATTGGGAAATTGTTATAGTTCATGTTTATAGGGAGGCCAATTGTGTGACCGATTGGTTGACTAATTTTGGGTTAACTAGGGATTTGTTAGACCGAGGGGCGAATATTATAACTGATCCCCCGACAGGTCTTTATATTTTGTTATACTATGATCTTATTGGATCCACGATTCCTAGTTTAATTTAGTAGGGCGTATTGCCTCGATTGTCACCAAAAAAAGGGAATGAAAATCATTTCAAGTGATATCCCCTCCTTTTTTCATTTTGTTAGCTTGTTATTGTGATAATAATTAATTTTTAAAATGTTTTTATTTAAGAATATATTAAAATATTTTATTTTAAGAGAATATTTTTAGCATTATCATATCAAAACAATATAAAAATATCGAGAGGTAAACAAAAATATATAAAACGCTCCAGTCTTGACTTTTTCTTCTGTTTTTTCCTTTCCTTCACCAAGAAAATGGCAAGTAAATTTCAAATAGTGTGCTCGGGAAAAAACATCATGGTGTCTTTCCTGACGATTGCTAGCATGAAAGAATAGGAAATAGATATGGGAATTTATGTTTTTTTTTTCTTGTTTGAGAACAAGATTAGTAAAAATTTTATTTTACGTGAGTGTTCGATTTTATAATTTGTTTTTTCAACTGTTTTTTTCTAGTAAAATATGGAACTAATAATTTTTATCTATTTTAAATATTTTTGATGCGGTAATGTTATATATATATATATATATATATATAATTGTTTTAATTTAAAAAACTTTAGAAATATCATGCATGCAAAGCAATATAAACACGCACCAGGCGAGAAAGAAAAACACGGTTCCAGGCATGCAAAACAAAATAGCTGGTTCGAATCATATCCGAGAAAGATTTGTATTCTGTACCCTGCCAAACAAGGGAACAGGGGCATTTTCCCGGATAAGACAAGAGCAAAACGACGAAGTTTCTGAAACAGAAACGTGCAACAAAATTAAGTTATACTAAAAACATATCAGTCAGATATAGGATACACTAGCTAGATTATCTGCACTGCATTGCGTACACATGCAAAGTTTGATAAGAAATAGCATATCAATATATATTATTGCTGCAACAACAATATCAAAGTTTTGATTTTTAACAGCAAAGAGACGAAAATAGGTAATTTTAAGTTGATTTTATTTTTATTAATTGTCATTTATTTTATTTGGCTCTTTTATGGAAATCGATCATCTTTCTTTTGATTGTTTTTTATATTATATTCAATCTTCATTGTGAATTATTTTGTTTCTTAATTTTGTTTGATTATAAATTTTGTTGTGTTTTTTTCTTCATATTTTCATTTTACCGTTAAATTTGATCTCGTGACCCGAGTCATGAGTTTTGAAAATTAGCATGATATATATTCAATATATTTTTAGTTTTTCTATATATAATTTTCCTCTGACTTCATCCTTAAACATTAGGTTTATTAGACCTTGTGCTTTATGATTATTTTTTTGGGTTATTCCAGTCTTATATCTCGGTTAATGAGTTAATCGAGTTAACTTAGATACCAGAGAATCCACGTGTCATGGTCATGAATTTGGTATTACAACTCAAGTCATTTTTCTTTGTATCTTATTTATTTATTTTTTAATTTGTCGCTCAATATTTGCTTTGCTAATAATTTAACTACATATTTCTTTTATTTTCTCTCTATAATATTGTCTTGTTCTCATTCAATTTTTATTCAATCACCAAGTAAGAATGTTGAGATATTTAGAGGAAATTTTTCACAATATTAACAAACATTTATTTTTTGAACTTGTTGGGTTTTAATTGTCGCTAGCTTTTTTAATAATATTATTGAATTCACTTAATGATTAACCCATGATTTATATTGAACTCTGAAATAAAAAAATTGCAAGGCCATTTTTATATTATCTCATTATAAAGATAATAATTGATTAACTGTTTGTTTTATTTAATTGAAGCGAAGACAAAAAGTTCAAAGACGTTAATGTGGACAAATTCATGATAAAAATAATAATATAAGAAGAAAAATAAAGTTCCTTTTTCCCGCATCCTCCCCTCCCGAGAAGGGAAGAGACGGAAAACTATTGGAGGCTGGCTTTGCTTAGGTAGACCCGGATTTCCACTTGGCTCGAGGATACCCTTCCTATTTTAAAAGAAGAAAAATTATAATAGCACATGAAAATAGTGCTGAATAGTTTTTTTATTCTATAAATATATTAAAATAATATTTTTATTTAAAAAAAATATTTTTGATATTAATATATAAAAAGAATTTAAAAATATAAATCAATTTTAATTTAAAGTATTAAAAAATATTTTTTAAATGCAGTGATAAAGTACCTCTATACTAGAATAACCGGTGATATATAAATATTTTAATTTTTCAATGATTTTTCAAATATAATTTCTTAAAATATATTTCATGTGATGTGTTATTTCGATTATTTTTTTAAAATTTATTAAAATATACAGTAAAAATAAATTTAACCATGAAATATAATGAAAAATATATTTTTTTGTCTATTTTTCATCCGTTTAATTTTCTTGCTCTGATAACAAGACGGTTTTAACTAGTAGTATAGTACTTTCACTGAACAAAAAAGAAATAACAATACAAAATATGATAAATTTTTTAAGTATATTTCTAATAAATAAAACCTAACTTTCTCACCCATGCATTTTTTTATTTGAGGAAAATGTTTTCTTATGGAAAACATTACTTTTCAAGTAAAACATTATTATAATCATGAAAAAAATTAAAATGAGAAATTGAAAAACTATGAATAAATTATTTTTATATATTTATTGAAAAAAAATCCAAAAAAACAAAGAAAAAACTAAAAACTAAAATAACACTTAAAAATAATGGTAAGCAAATCAAATTTAAAATGATAAAATATATTAAGTATAAAGAACATAAATATAAGAATTGTCTTCTCTCAAATATAATAAAAAACACTTATTTATCACCATTACCTACCCGCTTTATAAGAAAACTAGCCAATGCACCTGTGACTTCTCATGGGAGAATCATATTTTTTTCAATATACAAATATTAATTGTATGTATTTTTTTTATTACAATATAAATTTAACTAAAATAATAAATCTGTACAAAATTCCTGTCATTTTATAAAATATATGAATTTTATATCAATATAAATTTATCTGTTTAGTAGTTTCTAACAAAATAACCAACATAAATTTAGCATCATCATTGAAAAAGCAAGGAGATTCGGATATCTGAATTATTGAATTCACTGCATCAAGATTAGTTTTTTTTTTATAATTCAACTTAAATCAAACAAAAACAAAATATAAATTGTGAACTGAGACAACATTGCTTTGCAATAATCAAATAATAAAAATAAATAAATATTTTTCTATCCACAAAAAGACAAAACACATACTATTATCAACATTACTGTCAAAATAATTAAAATCACTAAATTGCCCTGAAAAATCATTAATAAAAAGAAAAAGATTTTATACAAAACAATAAAAAATAACCACTAAAATCATCATAATCATTACGCTAACAATAAAATCATAAAAATCATATCATCCAAAAAAACAAATAGAAATAATAGAAAACACAAAAAAAACAAATAAAGAGAAAAATGGAGCAATATTAATTTTAAAATAATTACTAACATAAATTAAATTTTCAGGATTTAATAGATTAAAAATAAAACCCCAATAAAAAAAGAGAAATACTAAAAGTATAGATGCATAAATACAAATAAAAAATAAACACTATCAAAGAATAAAAAAACCAAATTAAAAGAAATCAAAAATCAAAAGAATAAGGAATGAAATATAAATTTTTTTATATAATTAATTTTAATTGAAGGGCACAATTGAAACTAACCAAACTTTCAATTAAAAAAATCAGCATTAAAACCGAAATCAAAACATAAGGGACCAAAATAAACTTTCTACATACATCAGGGACTTGCACATAATTTGCAGCGCAGGAGAGAGAAAACCAACTACCGACACAAAATTGTTTGTCTGTGTTTGCCAGAACACCTATGACCAGAACGTGTCATTACGATAGACAAAGGACATGGCGACACACAACTTGACACGACAAAAGTGAATTTTTGGGCGCTCGACGTAGTTGAATGAGCCGCCGCAATGGCGTGTTCGTGTGAAACACTAAGGGCACGTCTTAACGGTGCACCTGCAATTCATCCGAAAAAAAAAAATATTGGTTAATTACTGACACACCCCTGAACCTACTAATATTCATGAAAAAACCTTGGTGGAAAAAACAGCCCTACCCCATCTACTGTATGTTAATTTGTCGTTTAAGGGGTTTTCGAAACAGCCCCTAGTCCCCTGTTGCAAGATTTTGTGGTTTTGGGGGGTTTGCGTCGTTTCACTGTTGCAATAAACAATAATATGTATTTGTATGAACAATGACTTCGTCTATAGGAAAAACGCCACGAGTTTTATTTTTTAGTTAATATTATAATTATACTATTTATATAATAGAAGACATTTTCTATTAGAATATGTATATTAATTATAATTATATTGTGTCAGTTAATGTATCATAGGCTTGAAAATATAATGGCAAGACAAGGACCCCGTCACAGTCATACCTGTAAGCCTTCGTGGTCCAATGAAAATAGAGACACGGGTCCCCGAGTTTCATAGTCAAGTGGGCGCTGTCTGAAAATGATGGTTTCATAGTCAAGTGTCTTCTGATTTAAGTTTATATATATATATATATATATATATATATATATATATATATAATTATAATAATAATAATAATAATAGCAGGCGAGGAAAAATCCAGTTGCACAATCTGATTTTCAATTGCGCTTAGTTTTTCTTATAAATAAATTAAAAAAAAAAACACGCAAAAAACAGGCTCTATCTGTATTCGCTCCCGTTTCAATAAATCTGAGCACGTACATAATAAAAAAATATTATTAAATAATAATACAAATCATATTATATAATTTTATAGTTTATTTTTTAGAATGATATTAGATATTTTTTAATTTAATAATTACAAGTTCAAATCTCCTTATCCTTCTTCTATTTGATAAAAAATTAAATATAAAATAGCATGTATTTATATAAACTATATAATAAAATTTTAATTAATATTTTAGATAAAAAATACTTTTAAACAATAATCGAAAAATAATTGATAGTTTATTTTTAAAATACAAGTTCAAATCTCTTGGACTTGCCCGCAGCTTGTACGATGCCGACAATGATTGTCAAAATCGTGATTTTGACACGACACGGAAAAGGTTCGGAAACTCGGATCGTAAAATCGTACCTGAATTTTTTCGTACAAAAATCATAAAATCACAGTTAAAATCGTGTAGGTAGAAAAATTGTAAGTATAATATTTTTGAATACAATACAATATAATTATGGCTATAAAACCTCACTAGTTAAGATTCATATATAATTCAAAATAATTTTAAAATATATTACAAAATAATTATGTCCATAGAATTTCATTAGGTAAAAACTAACAAATTTAAAATAAATATTTTGATGATATGCTATATAAATTAAAATTAGTCTCATGTCCGTCATTTTTCTCATTATTTTTAATACATTTATCAAAAGTATTATTATTGAAACGATTATCAATACAGATACTAATACCAATGGTTAACATCGATATTACTAATACTAGCTTTAATTCTAACAAATTATTTCGACATCATGAAAATGATTTAAAAACATTAGAAAAATTTAATTTAAAGAAAAAATAAAAAAATCTAAGTATAAATTTATATACATATATATATATTATGGAATCACTCTTGAAAATAAGTATATACATATATATATAATTTTTATTTTTTATAAAATCAACAAAATAATTTTATTTTTTTTATATATTTTTATAATTTATATTAAAAAAATCACACACACACACAAATTGTCCAGCATCGGATAAATACCATTATTACTCGATTCTTCACCGGTTAAATACTCTCCAATCTCTACCCCTCAGCAGAGACGACAAAGTTTAAATGTTTCATTCTTCAATTATTCCACATCGGATAAGTAATAAGAGGTGAATGATGTGGTTTTAAAATGATGAATCAGCCGGATCATAAAATCAAAATACTAATTTTGATTAAGTTGGATTAAAATTGATTTTTTTAATCAAATTAACAAGTTGTATTTTACTGGTCAAACATTTTGACAACCATGATGCCGACTAATCTCCATCATCGACATATTTTTTTATCGGCGTGTCTTCTCGAAAGGCATAATAGCCAGTCACCATTCCCCTATTGATGACATAGCAAGCCACTATAATCAATGATGATCGCCCGTCAATTATACTCCTTTTCCTCCACTCATCACGAGACTATTCTTCATCATTATTCTTCTTTTTACGACAGAAGTTAAAATAATTAAAGTTAATAAATATCCCGAATTACCATTTTAATTAACAAGAATAATTACATGGCACAAAAACAATTACTCACGATTATTTTCCAAACATGAATGGCCTGGTTAAAATGTTTAATCTATTTAGAAATATATTAAAATAATATATTATTATATTTTAGAAAATATTTTTAATATGAATTATTTTTATCAAAAAATTGTTCATTTGAGCTAACACTCTCGCACTATTTAGATGACGTGTCCCACATCACCCATTAACCAAACCTAACCCTTGTCATCTCATTGAAAGTACTCTTATGTTTTCTTCCACGTGGTATGGTGTGTAACAATATAGAGCGATCAAAATGCTGTAGATGATTATTGTTTTTTCTTCTTCTTATGGTGCCAAATAAAATGCATGATTGTCCTTTGATTCTGAATTTTCAATTTTAGTCCTTGTTATTTGAAATTTTTATTTGTTAGTCCTTGTTTTTCGTCAAAGTTTTAAGGCTTTTGATTTTATTCTTAAACTAAAGTTTTTTATTTTTATTTTTATTTTTCAATCCAATTTTTTTGTTAAATCTATTTTTCAATTTGTTCATTTCATTTTTTAGATCATTTTGTGTGATTGTTTTTCTTATGATTTTATCTTTTAACTTTAGTTTGCGTGAAACTCGGCTTCAGTACAATCTGATCATTCTGCATTAGCTTTTTTTAATATTAGTTTTGTGATTGTATTCAATTTAATTTTTATGAGTTTACATTGGTTTCATTATATAGATCACAAGTTTTGCATTTTTTTCATTTTTTGTTGATTTTTCAAGATTTATTATAATCCATCTATATATTTTATTATGAAAATGATTTTTTTGAAAAATAAAATAATATTTTTAATATGCTAAAGCCTTACATGATATATTTTTCAGGACTCAAGTTTATTTCTTTATAGTTTAGACCACAATTTTTTAAATGTGAATTTGCTTTTATTATTATAAACAAGAACTTTCAGTAAATACAATTGAGAAGACCTCTTATTTTCACATAATTGAATATATTAACCTAGTTATACAAATAAATACACGAAATGCAAATGAGATCTTGGCCTAGTGGTTGAAGTAACTTGTTTTTTCTATGCATCGGTGTTCAAGTTCCACCATGCACGTTTGTTACCCGTGGTACCTTACATATTCACTGGATTTGCAAAATGTTTAGTAAATCCAAGAATTAAACACAGATAGCGTAAATTATCCTGAAACCGATTATAAACAAAAGAACGATGTCAATAATTGAGAACGTGTTATAAAAAGGATAAATAATTATCATAGAAGAATATAGACATAGCATCAATATAATTGTTATAAAAGGATAAATAATTAACATAGAAGAACATAACATCAATATATAAGGAGAAGAAACAAGAGAGAAATACCTTGCTTGCTTAATATGTGCTCTTGTATTATTTCAACAATTTTGTGTGTAAGAAATACAAGACAAGTGATCTATTTATAGGAGAAGGAAATGAACTCAAGGATTATGGAAATCCAAGTGTCCCTCAAGAGTAATAAAAATACAATTTAATGGAAATCCAAGTGTTCCTCAAGAGTAATGGACATTCAATAAATATAAATACAATTTAATGGAAATCTAAGTGTTCCAATATGTATTTATAACACTTCCCCTTGAATGACCATGTACTTTAAAATTGAAAGGAGAACTTTATATAGATACTTCAAGATCCATATATGAATTCTTCAGGATTCATTAAAACAATGTCAAATTGCCTCATTAAAACCTTGCAAAGGAAAACCCAGTGGGAAAAAACCTAAGCGAAGGAAAAAGAGTACAATTTGCATTGACTTCCCCTCAAAAGTACATGTCTTATGACAAATCTTTAAGATGTCGCATTCCAATATTATGGACAAGTTTCTTGAAAGTTGAGGCCGGTAAAGACTTTGTAAATAAGTCTGCTAAATTATCACTTGACCTGATTTGTTTGATATCAATTTCTCCCTTTTGTTGGAGCTCGTGAGTATAAAAGAACTTTGGTGAGATATGCTTTGTTTTGTCTCCTTTAATATAGCCTCCTCTGAGTTGAGTGATACAGGCAGCATTGTCTTCAAACAATATTGTGGGACTATGGTGAATGGCTGACAATCCACATTTTCTCTTAATGTGCTGGATAATTGATCTTAGCCATATACATTCTCGACTTGCTTCATGTATCGCGATAATCTCTGAATGATTTGATGAAGTAGCCACTAATGATTGTTTGACAGATCTCCAAGAAATTGCAGTACCGCCATAGGTAAATAGATAACCTGTTTGTGATCTCCCTTTGTGAGGATCAGAGAGATAACCTGCATCTGCATATCCAATCAATTGTGAATTTGATCCATAATAAAATAACCCCATTTTGGTTGTTCCGCGGAGATAGCGGAATATATGTTTGACTCCATTCCAATGTCTTTTTGTGGGAGTAGAACTATATCTTGCCAATAAATTTACTGCAAAAGATATATCTGGTCTTGTACAATTTGCAAGATACATAAGTGCTCCAATAGCACTAAGATATGGCACTTCAGGACCAAGAATTTCTTCATCCTCTTCTGGAGGTCGAAAAGGGTCATTTTTTATATCAAGTGACCGAACAACCATAGGTGTACTCAAAGGATGAGCATTTTCCATATAAAAACGCTTTAGGACCTTTTCTGTATACATCGATTGATGTACAAATATTCCATTTGAAACATGTTCAATCTGTATACCAAGACAAAATTTTGTCTTTCCGAGATCTTTCATCTCAAATTCATTTTTCAAATAGGCTGCAGTTTCTGTGAGCTCTTCAGGAGTACCAATAATATTTAAATCATCAACATATACTGCAATAATAGCAAATCCGGATATTGTTTTCTTAATAAAAATGCATGGACAAATCTCGTCATTCTCAAACCCTCTTTTTAAGAGGTATTCATTAAGACGATTATACCACATTCGACCAGATTGCTTTAACCCATATAAAGATTTTTGTAATTTAATAGAATAAACACTTCTGGGTTCATTACAAAAATCTTTAGGCATTGTAAATCCTTCAGGGATTTTCATATGGATGTCTTTATCTAATGATCCATATAGATATGCTGCGACTACATCCATTAAACGCATATCTAACTTTTCTGAGACCACTAATCCAATTAAAAATCTAAAAGTGATTGCATCCATCACTGGAGAATAAGTTTCCTCATAATCAATACCAGGTCTCTGCGAGAAACCTTGTGCAACAAGTCGTGCCTTATATCGCACAATTTCATTGTTCTCATTGCGTTTTCTAACAAAAACCCACTTATATCCAACGGGTATAATACCTTTAGGTATATGGACTACAGGTCCAAATACTTCACGTTTTGCAAGTGAGTTCAACTCTGTTTGGATTGCTTCTTTCCACAATGGCCAATCATTTCTATGTCGGCATTCTTCAACAGTTTGTGGTTCAAATTCATCATCACTTCTGGTGATGCTAAAAGCAACCTTAAATGCAAATACATCATCTATGATAATTTTATCTCGTTCCAAAATCTCTCCTGTATGAACATAATTTATGGAGATCTCATTATTTCCAGGTACCTGGTTCTCTTCAAGAGGTCCCTCTTCAGGAGGATCAGTATTAGGAGATGATTTGGACACAAGAGATGATGTTTGTTTTATAGATGAGGACTCTCCAAGGGTACCATCATCTACTCGTTGGAGTTTTTGCTTTCTAGGATTTTTGTCTTTGGCTCCAATAGGTCTTCCGCGCTTCAGGCGTGGTATAGATTCATTTGCTGCTATGTTGACCTTTTTCTCTTCAGGAATTTCAATTCTAAATGGAGCATTTGCAGCTGGAATATGAGATTTAACTACCTTTTCACTGCTGGTGAAAACATCCGGTAATTGATTTGCAACATTTTGTAAATGAATTATCCTTTGAACTTCAAGTTCACATTGATTTGTCCTTGGATCAAAATGAGATAACTTCGGGTTATTCCAAGTAATTTCTTCTCGTGCTTGAGCACTCGAATTTGTTTTCCTAATGATGGGAAAATATTCTCATCAAAATGGCGATCTTCAAAATGTGCCTTAAAAACCTCATCAGTGAAAAGTTCAAGGTATCTAATCATAAATGGAGAATCAAAACCAACATAAATTCCTATTCTTCTTTGTGAACCCATTTTAATCCTTTATAAGGGTGCTACAGGCATATATACCGCACAATCAAAAGTTTATATATTAAATATATTTGGTGGTATACCATAAACAAGTTGCAAAGGAGAATATTTATGGTAAACACTTGGTCTAATTTTAACTAGCGATGCAACATGTAATATAACATGTCCCTAGATAGATGTAGGCAATTTTGATTTCATAAGTAATGGTCTTGCAATTAATTGAAGTCACTTTATAAATGATTCTGCTAGACCATTTTGATTATGTACATGAGCAACGGGGTGTTTAACATCAATTCCAATAAAACTGCAAAAACTATCAAATGCTTATGAAGTAAACTCACCAGCATTGTCTAGTTGAATTTTCTTGATAGGATAATCAAGAAATTGTGCTCGTAGTCTGATAATCTGTGCCATTAATCTAGCAAATGCAATATTTCGGCTTGAAAGCAAACAAACATGTGACCATTTACTTGATGCATCAATCAATACCATAAAATATCTAAAAGGTCCACATGGTGGATGAATAGGCCCACATATATCTCCTTGAATTCTTTCAAGAAAAGATGGTGATTCTATAAGAACCTTTGATGGAGATGGTTTGGTAATTAATTTACCTTGAGAACATGCAGCACATGGATTTTCACTTGGTAAAAGAATCTTCAGGTTCTTTAAAGGATGCCCATGTGTATTCTCAATAATTCGTCTCATCATTATTGATCCTGGATGCCCAAGTCGATCATGCCAAAGCATAAATTGTTTTGGGTTGGAACACTTCTGGTGTATCACAACATTTGATTCAATAGATTTCATGATCGTATAATAAATTCCGGAAGAGAAAGCAGGTAGTTTCTCAAGTACAAGCTTCTGGCCTGAAATACGTGTAGTAATATAAAGATATTCTTTTCTATCTTCATCTGTTGTTTCAATATGATAACCATTAGCACGTATATCCTTAAAACTGAGTAAATTTCTTCTGGACTCAGGTGAATATAATGCATCTTTGATGCTCAATCTTGTGTTATTTGGTAACACAATATGAGCTTTTCCAGAGCCTTTAATCATGTCTGCTGGACCTGATATTGTAGTGACATTAGCTTTGGTTAATGTCAAATACTCAAAGTATTTATTTTCCTTAAGAATTGTGTGCGTTGTTGCACTGTCTGCTAGACATAAATCTCCATCATGAAAAGCCATGTCACTATTCAAAAGATAATCAAAGTTTATTATTAAACTTGAATCAAACTGAAAATGTTTATTGTAAACATAAGAACATAAATATTTTAATACAAATAAAACTCTTAATCATCTATTCCACCACTAAGCATGTTTTCTATCTTATCCGAGTTTTCAAAGAAGTCAGAAACATCAAGATAAGTATTGACATCAATACAAGCATTATGATTTTCAGAATCATTTTTATGAATAAAATTAGTCTCGGCTGTATTTTGTTTCAGAGAGGCTTGATATAGATCTGTAAGATGTTTTGGTGTACGACAGGTACGCGACCAATGACCATGCATACCACACCTATGACACTTATCTTCTGGTTTATGCACATTCTTGCCCTTTCCTTGGTTGAGTTCATTGTGTCTCCACTTCTGGTGGTATGGTGGGTTGCCTTTAGAAGGATTATCTCTTCTCCTTTTCCATTGACCTCTTCCATACCTATATCCTTGGTTCTTTCTTGTCTTTTGGACAAAGGTTCCATTCACTTCAGGGAATGGTTTAGAACCTGTAGGATGGGATTGATGATTTTTCATCAAAAGCTCATTATTCCATTCAGCCACAAGAAGACATGAAATTAATTCCGAGTACCTTTTGAAATTACGCTCTCTATATTGTTGCTGCAGGACAATATTTGAGGCATGAAAAGTAGAGAAAGTTTTCTCTAACATTTGGTCTTCTGTGATATTTTCACCACACAATTTCAGCTGTGAGGTAATTTTGAAAAGAGATGAATTATATTCACTAACCGATTTAAAATCTTGCAACCTCAGGTGCAACTAATCATAACGAGCTTGAGGAAGTATGGTAAACTTTTGGTGGTCATATCTTTCCTTTAGATTTTGCCACATAACAAGAGGGTCTTTTATTGTGAGATATTCACTTTTCAATCCTTCATGGATATGGTGACGAATGAATATCATTGCTTTTGCACGATCCTGCAGGGATGCGTTATTTCCTTCTTTGATGGTCTCTCCAAGATTCATGGCTTCCAGATGAATCTCGGTGTCAAGGATCCATGACAAATAATTATTTCCAGAGATATCGAGAGCGGAAAATTCAAGTTTCGTCAGATTTGCCATTATCTTTATCTATGAAAACAAGAAATAAATTATTAAATAAAATTATGAATATAAAAGAAAATAAAATAAAAACAGTCCTTTAAGATTGCTATTTATTTAGCTATAGAAATACTAGTTCTTCAGGAACTGTATTTAATTTATTTAATTCTTCAGGAATTGTTTTTAATTTATTAGTTCTTCAGGAACTTATGATACTAGTTCTTCAGGAACTTATGAAGTAGTTCTCCAGGAACTATTTTTAATTTATTTAGTTCTTCAGGAACATATAATACTAGTTCTTCAGGAACTATTTTTTAATTTATTTAGTTCTTCAGGAACTTATAATATTCGTTCTTCGGGAACGATAAATCTCTTTCTATGAATAATAGTGAAAGAAAATTTGCCAAAAATAAATTACAATAATGAAAAACAAATATATTAAAATTGATATAAGATGGTTAGAGATTCGTGCTGATAACGTGTTATAAAAAGGATAAATAATTATCATAGAAGAATATAGACATAGCATCAATATAATTGTTATAAAAGGATAAATAATTAACATAGAAGAACATAACATCAATATATAAGGAGAAGAAACAAGAGAGAAATACCTTGCTTGCTTAATATGTGCTCTTCTATTATTTCAAAAATTTTGTGTGTAAGAAATACAAGACAAGTGATCTATTTATAGGAGAAGGAAATGAACTCAAGGATTATGGAAATCCAAGTGTCCCTCAAGAGTAATAAAAATACAATTTAATGGAAATCCAAGTGTTCCTCAAGAGTAATGGACATTCAATAAATATAAATACAATTTAATAAAAATCTAAGTGTTCCAATATATATTTATAACAGAAAGTACGTTCTTGTCCTCGATTCTCGAGATCCTCCATGAATATATATTTTTCCAGCTGCACCACCTTCTGTAACCTGCAGAGCTGTCTTTACGGCCGGAGGCTTTTCAAGGAGAAGAGAACTGTTAGTTATTTACTCACAGCATCCTAAAAAATTCACCATCAGGGATCTCTACTAATCCTGGAAGTGTTGAGAGTGATTTTTATGAAAATCAATATTTGAAAATTAATTAAAATATTATTTACTGTTAATTTAAAATAAAAAATAATTAATTCAAAAACACTTTTTAAAAGTGATGTTTTATTACGTCAGTAGCAGTAGCGGAACAATAACAATAAAATTAAAATATCATAATATGTCTTTTAAGTAGTCATGGTGGAGAATATAAAAAGAAATCCACAAAATAAATTATTTGACTAATCCCTCTTTGATTGGGTGTTCGAAAAACATGTGGTGGAGGAGGGCATCCTAATCACAGTAACGAGCTAATTAATGATAAAAAAAGGGACCAAATCTATCAGCTTATCAAACACAATCTTCTGATATTCTCTCTCAAACTAACACCCCAAAAGCTAAGACACTGACTCCAGCCATCCCCTCCCCTGTCCCTGTTGCCCCGCATGATAAGCTTCGGTGGACACGGCATCTCTCTCCAATCTACCCGAAAGCACACCGGAAGAGGAAGAAAAGTGGAGGCAAATCAAAACAACCCACAAGAAGAAGAGAATATAGGCTGTGCTGTGCGGTTTCTTTAGCTCCAATGGTTAACGAACCGGACCCACCGGGCCAGGCTCCACTCCAGTCTCCACTCCCCTCCTCAATAAATAATTCATAAAGCTGTTGAAGTAAACACCCTGTCCTATTTTTTATTGCAACCTTAAAAGCAAGAAGAGAATTCAGGCCTCCTCGGCCTTAATATATATACAAGCACAGGTCCCTTTTGGCTAGCCGGCGATGCCGACGCCGGTGAGCGTAGCGAGGCAATGCTTGACAGACGAGGCGGCGCGTGCTTTGAACGAGGCTGTCGCGGTGGCGCGTCGGAGAAGCCACTCCCAGACGACCTCTCTGCACGCCGTGTCTGCTCTGCTAGCTCTCCCGGACTCGACTCTCAAGAGCGCCTGCTCACGTGCCACAACGAGAGCGTACTCCGCGCGCCGCCAGTTTCACGTTCTCGACCTCTGCGTCGGCGTCTCTCTAGACCGGTTACCATCTTCGAAAACGCTCGAGGAGGACCCACCAATATCGAACTCCCTCATGGCAGCGATCAAACGGTCACAGGCGAATCAACGGAGGCACCCTGATAGTTTTCATATGCACCAAATACACTGTAACCAGCAAGCGGCGTCGGTTTTGAAAGTTGAAATGAAACATTTCATTTTATCGATTTTGGATGATCCGATTGTTAGTCGGGTATTTGGGGAAGCCGGGTTTAGGAGTACTGATATAAAGATGGCGATAGTTCAGCCGCCGGTTATTCAGACTTCGAGATTCTCACGGGCCGGATGTGCCCCCGTATTTCTATGTAATTTACCAGGCTCGAATAGCACAGTTCCGGGCCGACCACCCGGCTTTAGTTTTCCGTTTAGTAGTGGGCTTGATGATGATGTTGGCGATGAAGATGTTTGTAGGAGAATTGGGGAGGCTTTAGTGAGGAGAGAAGGGAAGGGAAGAAACTTATTACTTGTTGGGGTTTATGCAAGTAATGCTTTAAAGGGTTTTGTTGAGAGTGTAAATAAAGATAACAAAGGAGGTGTTTTGCCTAGTGAGATTAGTGGGGTGAGTGTAATTAGCGTTGAAGATGATGTTATTCATTTTGTTAGTGAGGGAGGGGGAGACACAGAGAAGATGGGGTTGAAGTTCGAGGAGTTGGGTCAGGAATTGGAGCGGTATTCGGGTCCGGGGATTGTTGTGAATATTGGAGATCTCAAGGTCTTGGTCGGTGACAATGTGTGCAAGGATGCTGTGAGTTATTTAGTTTCGAAATTGACGGGTTTATTGGAAGGTTTTAGGGAGAAAATCTGGTTGGTGGGAGCTGCAGATAGTTATGACACATATTTGAAGTCTGTAGGGCGGTTTTTGGGTGCGGAAAAGGATTGGGATCTTAGGATTCTGCCCATTACTTCTTACAAGAGTCCCATTGGAGGTTTTGGTTCGAAATCGAGGTGAGCAGTTTTGTCCTGTGATAGCTTTTCTTTTCTTGTCGCGTCAAAAGCTGAAAACATCCTATATTATTATGCTTTCGTCGGATATTTCTTAAAATTTGGATGCAAGAATTGGCATGAATTTAGGGCGGTGGAGTTTAATTTTGACGTGTGCATTTCTGATGATAGCACACTGTAGGAAGAAGATAGGGGAAAGATATGGCCGATAATGACTGACATGAATTTGATTTTATTTATTTGTTGATGATTGTTTCAATGAGCCAGAGTTTGCTGCTGTTTTAGACTTATTTATTCGTGTTCTAATTTGTTATCTTGATTACATTAGCAGATGCACTTTCTAACCTTTTTCTTTACATTTTTTTTTGGCTACCTGGTGGTTCTATTCCTGTGTGGTTGTTGTTATTTATATTGCTTGTGTGCCAAGTATTACCTTGTTCAAATGGCACTTATTCTTGCTGCCGAAGCATTATTCTTGTTCCATGAAGTAAAATATAGTGTTGCCCTAATTTTTATCTTTATATTTTTGCTGATGATGAGATATGACACCATGCTAATGGCTAGTGATATTCAAAAATCAATTATGCAAATATGCATGCTGTGCATACAGTTTAGCTTCTGACCATCTTTTACCCATTCAATCTCACAGTTACCTGCTCATGAAACTTACAGCTTGTTGGGGTCTTTTGTTCCGTTTGGTGGGTTCTTTTCTACCCCATCTGATTTCAAAACCCCACCAAACAGCATAAATCAATCAATCACACGTTGCCACCTTTGCAATGCAAAGTATGAGCAAGATGTCGCTGCTACCCTGAAGATGGGACCGACAATATCAGTTGCTGAACCGTGCTCAGAGAACTTACCTTCTTCGCGACAACTGGCTGAATTGGACATGAGAAAGGCAGTGGACATGGTCAAGGTGTGGTTACTCTGCGGTTGCAAATATTTGACTTAGCTCACGATGCACACACAATACCGTATTGGTTCTTGTATGAATTGTTAGCGAAGATTTATCTGCACGCAATGTATTTTCTGTTTTTCTTTGGTATTAGTGGCAATATTTATGGAAGCGTGTGCTTCATCTTCAGTGCAGACCAAAGATGATGGTACTTCATTGAATGCTAAACTCTTGGCTCTACAAAATAGATGGAATGATACTTGTCAACGTCTCCATCATGCTCAGCCATTCTCCAAATTTGTTGTTTCCCAGTCCACATCTCAGGCCTCCATTGCTGAGGGTTTTCAGTACCTGGAATATAGGAAAGAGAGCAGAAGCAATAGCAGCAGCAGCAGAGATTCATCACTAAATGAGAATCAAAATGCAAATCTAAATTTTGGTGTTTCGTTCGACAAGCAAAAGATCTTTCCAGGTAAATTCTGTGTAGTTTCTGAAGTTGAGAATGTGAATCACCAATCTAAGCCGCTCGAAGAGGTTCCAAGATGTCAGCAAGTAGAGAAAGAGAGCCCTTGGTTCACCCCTTACCCCATGGCCAATGTGAGTCTGCCCACTGACAGGACATCATCATTTTCTGTAACTTCTGTAACCACAGATTTGGGGCTGGGAACACTTTATGCGTCAAGCACTCGAGAGCCGATTACTGCAAAGTTTTGTGACCCTAGGGAGCATCACGAGCTCTTCTCAGGTCCTGGTTCTGTGGGGTATGATGGCAATACAACACTTCAAGTTGCACAATCTTCTTCCTGCTCTGGCCCTTCTTCAGGAGGGCAATTCAATTTAAGAGATTTCAAATCAGTGATGAGAGCTCTTTCTGAACAAGTTGGCTGGCAGGATAGAGCCACGCATGCTATTAGCGAAGCTGTATCACGCTGCAAAGCTGGACATGGAAGACACCGCTGTTCAAATTCCAAAGGAGATATTTCGTTTACTTTCCTTGGACCTGACAGAATTGGAAAGAAAAAAATAGCGTCAGCACTTGCTGTGGTAATGTTTGGCAGTATCCAAAGCTTCATCTCCGTGGATTTGGGTTCCCATGGTAAGGTTAACTCGTCAAACTCAATTCTTCAAAGCCAAGAATTGCATGATGATGAATTAGGGAGGTCGACAACTATTGTTGACTATATTGCCTCGAAGTTGAGCAAGAAACCCCATTCTTTAATATTTCTTGAAAATGTAGACAAGGCTGATCCTTTGGTCCAAAATAGCTTGTCCCATGCTTTGAGGACCGGTAAATTTCCAGATTCACGTGGAAGAGAAGTCAGCACCAACAATACAATTTTTGTCGCAACCTCAGCAATCACAGTGGGTAATACAAAGTTACTATCAGAGAAAGAAACCTTTAGGTTTTCAGAGGAAATGATACTCGGAGCTCAAAGCTGGCAAATGCAAATAATCGCGGAACATGTTGCAGAGGCTGCCACTAAAAGCAGTCAAATGAATGTGAGGATTTCAAGAGAAGTAACTTCTGCAATCTCATCTGGAAATAAAAGAAAACTCGATGTAACCAGTGGCTGTGTGGAGCAGGAAAGCAGCCTCGAGTCTAGCAAGCGGGCCTGTAAGGTGTTGCGATCCTTTCTGGATTTGAATCTTCCTGTGGAAGATATGGGTGAAGAGTGCGCCGCCGACCACGGGGACGGGGACTATGACAGTGACTCTATTTCTGAAAATGCACAAGCTTGGTTGGAAGACTTTTCTGATCAAGTGGATGAAAAGGTGGTATTCAAGCCATATGATTTTGATTCTCTTGCTGAGAAGACAATGAAGGAAATCAGCAAGCAATGTCAGAGGGTATTCGGATCCGAGGTATTGCTGGAGATTGATCATGAAGTACTAGTACAAATACTTGCAGCTTCTTGGTTGTCTGAGAAGAGGAGAGCAATGGAGGATTGGATTGAAGAGGTGGTTGGGAGAGGGTTCAGTGAAGCCAGGCAGAAATCCCATTTCGGTGACCGATGTAATAATATAAAGCTAGTTACTTGTAGAGGCCTTGTGGTGAGAGAGCAAGCTCCTGGAATATGTCTGCCATCAAGAATAAATCTGTGAACTGATTTTTTACAGATTAGTGTTTCTTGTAATTATATGTATAGTAGCGTATAGCTGTAGTATCTGGAAAGCCCTTTCGGTCAATTGATCCCATCATCTTCTTTGTGCAGCTATCATTGTGGATCTTTTTTTATAATATTTTGTGGTAGAAAAGGGAATGCTCATAGTAGTTGCGCGCCATTGACATGCCAGAGCAGTTTCAACTTTCAACTATCAACCAAGCCATACTTGAAATACAATACGAAATGACAGAAGCATCTCCAAAAAAAACCAGTTTGTCGAGAATTTCTGAAAAACTCGGGAACAAGTTGATGGATTTACCTGTATATACCATGGAAGCATTTCAAAATATGGTTTCTTAGCTGCAAAAACTTTGATGCAACGATTTGCTCGGGAGATGTTTACTAGGGGAGATGCTTTCAATGCCAGTGTAGTCATAGCTAAAGAATAGAGAAATCAAACCTTCAAAACGACGACGCCGATCCTATTCTGTTGCTTGTAGAATAGCCCTGGCAAAAGCTTTGAAGGTTCCCCGATAATATGATGAGTTCCAGCAAGCTGTGGTCCAGAGTGGAGCATTCTTTTATAAAATATAAATTTGACAGCAAACAGCAGCAAGCGATGGACAGAAAAGGCTCGACATCATTTATGAACTATATTTCCTCGCTGCGTCCTGGAGATTCAAGGCTCGGAAGATTTATATTGTTTTTGATATTGCATTTCAAAAATATATTTGCAAACAATTGAAATTATTATTATTTTTTTTTTTTAGATTTTTTTGTTGATGTAAAAATAATTTTTATTTTTTTAAAAAAACTTTATTTTAATGAATTTATGGAAGAAAAAATCACTTTGAGAGTAAACACACTCCGGCATTTAACCTCGTTTGAAAATTGCAGGCTTGCAGCCGATTGGGCTCTGACTCCCTCGCCATGACGCAGATAGGCCTGTCTAGAAAAAGTCAAGTAGGCCCAGCCAAGTCCAGACAAACTTGGCCCATACAGAATCCTTAGAATTAAGCCCGTCAGCCCCAGTTTTATCTATTTCTACTTCCTAGAAATAGATAATTTGATCAAAGCCAATCTCTCATTTTTTTTTAACTTTGGAATCGGATATTTGAAAGCTTCTGTTTCCCATTTCGATTTTTCTACTACTACATGGTTGAAAGCAAGGTTGTCAATTCCATTCCGTTCCGTTGAAAAACCGAGATGAAACGGCGTCATTTTCATCTCGGTTTTAATTCAGTCATGTTCGGAAATTCTAGCCGGAATGTCTCGATACCATTCCGAGTGTATCGTTCGGCTTTAAAATTCTCTTTATTATGGTAGAATTTGAGTTGATGGTTGAAAAAATTAAAGGAACAAATTAAAAAATAAATAAACCAAAGCCTCTCGTTAAGAAGTCATGGAAACTTCATTTTGATTCATGAACTCTCCGCTTATACATTTATGGTACATTTAGTTTCTTAACTTTATTTTTGTCATGTTTAAGTAATTGTTTGAAATTATGGTTAAAGTTATTTTTAAAGTGTTTTTATTCAAAAATACATCAAAATGATTTTTTAAAAAATATTATTTTTGACATCAACACAATAAAATGATCTAAAAATATCAAGAAATTTTAATTTTAAAAATAAATAAATAACACCTTTTAAATACAATGATATATAGGAGTCGTTGATTACAATGAAAGAAAAGGAGTAATGAATTTGTCTTGTGATGTGATATTCCATGGAGGTGGTTTGCAACTTTCATCTAACTAGAAGAAATAAATTGGAATTGATTTATTTTATATTCATTCTAATTTTGAGTTTTTTTTACTAATGACAAAGGTGTTTTAAGATTAAAAATATTTTTCTTAGATTGGTACAATTGTTTTTAGGTGTTTCCATGTGAAAAAAGGTGAAAATAACTTTTTAGGTTTAAAAACCTAATTTTTTTATTAATACGAGTGTCTAGATCAGTTTGCGTGCATATCAACTAATACTACATGCTCTAAAATTAATAATTATTTAAATCTTCAATAATCATCATACAAGTAAAATAATACTCGAATCCAAAATCACATAATTAACAAACTCTTTTATTTGAAGCTTTTCATAACAGGGCAAAATATGGTTACCCAAAACTCTCTTTTTTAGTCAAATGATGACACTTCTTTCATGTTACTGAAAAGAATATAATACATGAGACGCTATCCAACTATTAAAATACAAAAGCTACATGCTCTAGCTTGATCTTTTTTTTCCAAACCAATCATGTTAGGTTATCCTATTAGACTTAGCTGTCTAATTTGTTTATTATTATTATTATTACTATTGTTGTTGTTATTTTCCAATAAAATTCAATGTAAGTAAAAAATGATATATAAAATAAAAATTATTGTAAATTTTTTATTTTTATAATGGAAATCGCAACCTTTGTTGTAAATATTTGTTTTAATTGCAAGGGAATTAAATAAAAATAAATTTGAAAACTATTTTTAATAGTTGGAAAAAATAATCTTGAAGTTAAACTCGATGCCCGAGCTTTAATATTTTTTCCACAAAGTTTTTTCCCTTTCCCTCTTCTTTATGAACATATGAAAATTTTCATTTTCAGGTTTTATTTTTACAAGAGGTTATATTTGAACCGACCAAATAGGCTAAATCATGTTGGGTGATGTTTATACACAATTTAATTTATAAACTTGAGTCAGATGAGAAGTTAAGTCGAAAATTTTACATGTCAAACTCAATTTTATCCTTGGATTTTTATACTTGTGGGGCATGTTGCTTTTGAATTGGCAAAGCTAAACGGGTTCTGTCGGGGCAATTTCGTCATGATATTATTTTAAACCCGAGTTAGATAAGAAGTTGGATCATGAGGTTTTTTTAATGCTAATTTCATCATTTTTAAAAAAAAATAGTTGAAAAGTCTTGGAAGTTGGAACTAATCAAGTCAATCAAGTACTTCTCACATGGTTTGTTTAAAAACAAGAGATATACAAGGACTCATATCAAAAGGTTTAAATGTTGACTCGTTGAACCAATTTTATCAAAAATATAAAATGTTTTTCCTATAACTTTAATATTTCTCGATACACTAAAAAAATTCCCAAAACAAAATATTTTACAATACTCATATAGTAATTTCTTAAATTAAAATAAATAAATAAAGAGATGATAAAAATAAAATCCATGCCTTAAAGATGAAAAATAATAAAAGTATAGTACTTATCTCTCCTCTTTGGCATATATTTTTTCGAAGTGGATTCAATTATAGAACACTGACAAGCTCCCTTTGTCTCTATGTTTTTTTCCACTCTTGAAATTCCCTAAATTCTGTTTATTTATTTATTTATGAAGTGCCCGTTGCCTTTTTCCAGCCTTCAATTATTAAAGTTGATTTATGCATCGTGTCACTGTAAATTGATTGACAGGTTGAAGATGAACAATTCAAAAGTATTTTCAAGGTTTGATGTTTCTCTCTCTGTTTTTTCATATATATATAATAAAAATGGTGGAGAACAAATTGGAAGAGGACAAGGTCAGACAACGGGGTTAGTGTTTGTTTGATATTACGGGTTCAAAATTGTTTTTTTAAATAAATTAATTTTTAGATTATTTCCAATAGGATGATGTAAGAAATACTTTTTTTAAATAAAAATATATTGTTTTAATATATTTTTAAACAAAACACATATTTAAAAGCAATCTCAACCTTACTCACCAACATTATTTTTACCAAACACACATAGAATTCATTTTAATTTTCTACTATCATAAAAAATATAAAATATATCACATCCTTGATTTTATTCAGAGGGAAGACTCTCAATGCTGTAACCAATAATTGAGGAGGGTTTGGCAAGAAAATTCTCACCCGAGCACTCTCCGTCGTCGTACTGCTGTGGACACTCTGCCTGTGCTCATGGCCCAGTGTACAGTGCGTTTTGCTAGAAGCTAGATTCTTTCACTGTTTGTAGTGTGGTTTTGAAATTAATTATTATTTAAAAATAAATTAAAATGATATTTTTTTATTTTTTAAAATTATTTTTGATATCAGCACATTAAAATATCTAAAAACACTATTTTTTAATTTAAAATAAAAATATTTTTTCTTATAAAAACTTTCCAACTACAGCCATTTCAGGATAAGAAGTCCGAGGTGGCTGGCCACTAAAGTCAACATGTAGCAGTGCGGCTTCCATCGGGATGCAGAATAACCATTTAAAATTTGCAGCGTGGCAAGTAAACTGGTGTGCTTTTTTGACTTTTCAGTCCAGCCCGGTTTTGTACTGTGTTTTTATAATTTTTATTTTATTTATGTCGTTTTCATATAATAATATGAAAAATAATTTAAAAGTAAAAAAACATATTTTAATATATTAAAATAATATTTTTTTATTATTTTTTAACATTACTTTAGAAATTATCACGTTAATTATTTGAAAATATAAAAATAATAATTTTAAAGCTGAATCACTTTTTATATAAAAAAATACAATTAAACTGTAACGGATAATTGCTGTCATACCCATCAATTCCCTGTTATTTCCTCCTCCTCTCTTTATATATTTGTACAGTTAAATTACCAATTTATCATTTGGTTTTGACAAGAGGTGGAAGGCTGTACAGGGGCATTTTTGATTTTTTATCTGATCTTAAATAGTGGAATAACAATTTCACTCTCAGGTGGGACGCGTGGCAAGAGGTAGAGATGAAAATATTTAAGATTTTTCATGTATTTTTGTACAATAAAAAAAACCTTAATATTCTCGGAAACAATAAAAATAAAAGTCTAGAGTCAGGGACATGGTTGTACTTTCGCTCTAGGATTTTTTTTTATTATCACTTAATCTAAATATGGTTAGTTAATTTATATATATATATATATATATATATATATATATATAATTATTCTCCATGACAACTTCATTTTCTTAGTTTTTTTTTTTAACAAAATCTTCCTAGAACGTATTATTACAAGCAAACTATATTAATAGAAACATGACCCTATCGAGTGTACAAGATTCCATGCATTAGATTTAGTGGTCGGTCAAGTTTAGGAAAATATGTGCTTGATGAGCATACCATATCCAAAAAAAAAAACTTTATTTTTTTAGATTTTATATATGATCTTGGACAATCTTTCATAACACAAGCACCAAGGACATAATAAATTACAATGTCTCTCTATTTACAATAATAATTAATAACAAAGTAAAGATTCTACTATATTTAAAGGTGTATACAAAGTCTTATCAATGATATAATATATAGGAGATATTTATTTCTTGTAAAAAAAATGTCAGAAATAAATAAATAAATAAAAATTCTCTTGAAAAAACAAGACTATATAAACACTCCGTGAAGTATTTCCACAAAGTTTTCATTTCATGATGAAGCTGTACATGGAATATGACGAGTTTATTTTTATTTTATTTTATTTTATTTTCAACATGTAGACTTAGGGTTCAAGAACCAGAAAGTCTTGGTGCAAGCCATGCTCCTATTCCATTGACCATGGTGTAGCCGGATGGGTGATAGATGAATACATGTCCTATTCCATTTGACATAAGGGCAACTTTCTCATTCCACAAGTGAAAACGACATGATCAAAGCTTTTTCTGACCCTTTCACGGGGTCCTCGTCACCATATCTTTCATGCAATCTTCGATGTCGTTTTTGTTTCTGTGGGGTCCTACTTTGAAGCACAGCTCTTACCGTGGACTTTTCATCAAGCTTGACATGTTCAATTAATTATAGTCAAATTGGCCCCGGGCCTTTTTCTTTCTGGTTTGTAATATAATAATCTTTTATTATCATCATATTAAAATACTATAAATAGAATTTCAAATAAAAAATTTCAAACACTTTTATTTTAAATCACAATGTTCATAAATGTTTTTCAAATATTAGTTTTGCTTACAATTTTGCCCGTTCATCTATATTTATAAAATATATTTTTAAAGAGTTAAGTTTTCTAAAATCTAAAAAAATAAAAATACAAACAATCAAAATCGAGACATATTATATAATTCGGAAGCAATTTGTCATAAACATAGGGGACAGTGACACTTATCATTCCTGTATAATTTGTTTACAGCTTTTAATTTTAGGGCACAATTGAAAATATTCAACCTGAGATCTAAAGTTAAAGTTACGGTATCGTCCTTTTGAAAAATCAGCACTTTCACAGACGACATCCTAACTTTCAAGCACGATACAAGTGCAATCAAGTAATTTAAAACATACAAAAATACGAGAAGCGTACGAGTTTAACTATTATGAACCAAGTTATTTATATGAAAAAGAAAATTCACAAGAAAAAAGAGTTAAAATATCGTGCATGTGATAAAAATATATTTAAAAATCATAAACTGAAAAAGTGAAATTATAAAATATTTAAAGAGATATCTGCAAGAATAAAATTTAACTGGCCTTCGTTAATGTTTTCCACGTCACTCCTATGAAAGATGAAAAACAATGTAAGAGCCCAATCACCAAACATTAACATTATAAAAAAGGCCCATCTTGAAACAGACGACAGCGCTTTCTAGAAAACATCGAAGCGCTCATTAAAAGATCTTAGTTTATACTGTGATGTTGATTATTTTCTTAGAAAAACTTTTTTTTTAAAATAATAGTATATTAAAATAATTTTAAAATATTAAAAATAATTTTAAATAATATTTTTTAATTTTCTAACTAAAACTTAATGATCTGTCAAAATGGATTCTAAGTAGTTATATTATTACTATTTTTAAAAAAATAGATTGATATATTTTTCATTTTAATATACTAATATAAAAGTATTACTTATTATATATATATATATTGTTTTTTTTAAAAAAAATATCCACCTCAAATTCTAAACATGACATGAGGTCGCAACCTTCAAGAATTCATTCCTCGGGGCGCATTTTTCTTCCACTTTAAAACAACATTCTCCAGCTCAAACTAGCAGCTTGTTCACTCCAAAAACGAACCAATAAACGCAGCTTTATGCACCCGATTTCACCAATACAGTTAGCTTGTTTTACAGCTATACATCACAGGCTGTGAGCTTAGTATAATTAAACAACGAATAGGATTAAAAATCACGAAGACGGTGCAGGTACGTCCACGTCATCCAAAAGAGGCCAAAAACGCGTAAAGTGTGACAATCCGGAATCTCGATACAGTCACCTTTGGGTGAGGACAGTTTCTATTGGGTATTCAACACGTGGCAAACTAACAATCGATACGGTTAGATATTAAGAGCCTCGTGGCCCCTGCCATCCACCCCCACATAAAATTTCATTTGCATTTGCATTAGAATTTGTATTTGCATTTCATTTTCCTTAAGAGGGAAAACAAACATAAAAAATAAATGAAAAAAAGTAGTAGAAGTGAAAAAATACAGGAGCCATAGAAGAAACAGAGGGTGGTTTCAAAGACTCTGACCTTTTGACCTTAACAAAAGCCCCATTAAAAGAGAGAAGCCTGAAGGCCTATCTTTCTTTATTTCTTGAGCTTTTTTTGTCTATGTGATGTTCATAAAAGGAGAGGGAGGTTAATTAACTTGGAAGAAAAAAACAGAGCAAAGCAGTTCACGGTTTAGTCCAGTTCTTACATTCAAGCTCTCGTATTATTACATTTGAAGCCAGGGTATGTGCTTTTTTATGTTTGCTGTTATGATTTGATGATGGGTTTTGTTAGGTTTGTTAGAAAATGTAGGTAAAGAGCGGGGTTTGAGTTGTGGGGGTGTTTAGGTTGATATCTATGGCAATTATGCCAGAAACAATTTTTGAATTGTTAGTTGCTTTTTTATTATTAGAAACCAGGTGGAGGGTGTGTTTTCGATGGTGTTTTTTTTTTCTTCACTTGATTTTTTTCTTTTATGATTGTTACTGCTTTTCTATAATGGCTCGAAAATTTCAGAAATGTTTTTTATGGCTGTTTTGTTAGCATAATTTGGTGGAATCTCGTCCTTGCCGAAGTTTTCTGTCACTTGTTCCCCCCCCCCTCTCTTTGTGTGTAGTGGAAAACAACCTAAAAGCTGTGTTTTTAAATGTTTATTTGCTTACAATTCTGTAGAAAAGAGAGACTTTGTGGAGGCTCAAAAGAGAGAGGCTTTTCGATGTTCAGTGGTTCAAAGAGGAAACCGACACACGCTGGTTTCAGCATGGAGAACGACTTTCAAAAGGAAGATGGGGTTCGCTATGATTTCTCTCGTTTGCTCGAGTTGTCTGCCTCGAATGATTTGATCGGATTTAAGAGGGCAATTGAAGAGGAGGGACATGATGTTGATGAACCAGGTTTGTGGTATGGAAGGAGAATCGGCTCGAAAAAGATGGGGTTTGAGGAGAGGACACCTCTCATGATTGCTGCCCTGTACGGAAGCAAAGAGGTGTTGGATTATATATTGGAAACACGTCATGTAGACGTCAACAGGGGATATGGTTCTGATGGGGCCACAGCGCTTCATTGTGCTGCTGCAGGTGGTTCTTCTTCTGCACATGAGGTTGCCAGGCTCTTGCTTGACGCCTCTGCCGATCCTAATTCCGTTGATGCAAATGGAAATCATCCTGGTGACTTGATTGCCTCTGTTGTTGAGTCTGGTTCTAATTCAAGGAGAAAGAACCTGGAGATCGTGTTAAAGGGTGGTAGTGGTGGCGAAGAATCATGTGTTTTGGCTTATCAAATTGTTAACGAGATGGATGGGCTGGAACAGCAAGAAATTTCAACGCCAAGGGTATCAAAAGATGGGTCCGAGAAGAAGGAGTATCCTATTGATCTGACACTTCCTGATATTAAGAATGGGATATATGGGACTGACGAGTTTAGAATGTATACATTTAAGGTCAAGCCCTGCTCAAGGGCTTACTCTCATGATTGGACAGAGTGCCCATTTGTGCATCCTGGGGAGAATGCTAGGCGCCGCGACCCCAGGAAATACCACTATAGCTGTGTTCCATGTCCGGAGTTTCGAAAGGGGTCTTGCAGGCAGGGTGATGCCTGTGAATATGCTCACGGTATATTTGAGTGCTGGCTTCATCCTGCGCAGTATAGAACTCGTCTCTGTAAAGATGAGACAGGTTGTGCTAGGAGGGTGTGTTTCTTTGCTCACAAGCCTGAAGAGCTTCGTCCCCTGTATGCCTCTACAGGTTCGGCAGTGCCTTCTCCTAGATCCTACTCAACAAATGGTTCGACTTTGGACATGAGTTCTATCAGCCCACTTTCCCTTGGTTCTCCATCCAAATCAACCCCACCGGCTTCCTCTGGGTCCTCTTCACCCGTGGGTGGATGGACAAACCATTCTAATGTGGTGCCCCCTGCATTGCAGCTTCCCGGTAGCCGGTTGAAATCTGCACTGTGTGCTCGAGATATGGATTTTGACATGGAGTTGCTTGGGCTTGAAAGTCACCGACGAAGGCAGCAGTTTATGGATGAGATTTCTGGTCTTTCCTCTCCCTCCAGCTGGAACAATGGTCTGTCCACTGCCACAGCTTTTGCTGCCTCTGGCGATCGAACTGTGGAGTTGAACAGGCTTGGGGGAGTGAGGCCTACTAACCTTGAAGATATTTTTGGATCCCTTGATCCCTCAATTTTGCCTCAGTTGCAGGGACTCTCACTGGATGCTGCAGGGGCCCATTTGCAGCCTCCAAATGGAATGCAGATGCGCCAGAACATCAACCAGCAGCTTCGGTCCAGCTATCCCACCAGCAGCTTCTCATCATCTCCTGTGAGAAGATCATCTTTTGGAGTTGATCATTCTGGAGGGGCGGCGGCAGCAGTTTTGAGTTCAAGGTCCTCTGCCTTCGCAAAGCGTAGCCAGAGCTTTGTTGAACGGAATGCTGTGAATAGTCATACCGGGTTTTCTTCACCATCATCTTCAGCAAACATAATGCCTTCTAACCTTTCTGACTGGGGTTCTCCTGATGGAAAATTGGATTGGGGTATCCAGGCAGAAGATCTCAATAAGCTCCGGAAGTCCGCATCTTTTGGTTTCCGAAGCAATGGCAGCACTTTTGCTGCTGCTGACTCGGTGCCAACAACTGTTGATGAGCCGGATGTATCATGGGTACAGTCCGTGGTGAAGGATACCCCTCCTGCAAAAGCTGGGCCATTGGATTTTGAGGAGCAGCAGAAGCAGCAATGTCATCTCAACATTGGAGGTTCAGAGACTCTCCCAGCTTGGGCGGAGCAGCTGTACTTGGAGCAGAAGCCATTGGTGGCTTAGAAGCAATATTAGCCCCAATTTGGCCCATAATTCAACATTAACTACTTTTTTATTTTCCATTTTTTGAATTGTTATTAGTTTTGATCGTATCTAGGGGTAAGAGAAAAGAAAAGAAAAAATAGAAATTACACCCGAGGAAGGTAAAAAAGATATCTGGGCAGGACTAAAGGTTTTTCTGCTCGTGAATTTCTTAGATTTGTAAGAGCATTAGATTCTTTACCACTCGCATACAGAAGTCGGAAGCATAATCTTGTGCTGACGAGTGTAGAGGCGGTGGCCTCGGGATTTCATTTTAGCTCTTGGGTTGTATACATCATATGTTCCAGAAACTGTTACAGTAATTATTTAATAAAACATGTATCAGAAATTCACTGGATCCTTTCATCTTTCTGCTTATTCAATCCTCTCCTCTCATCCCTTCTCGTCCCTGTCCTGATATGTTAGCGAGCTTTTCTTAACCTTTTAGTGGCTTGAATCAGCATGTTCTTCAGTAGACGAGAAGCCTTATTATTCTCCGAGTTGTATTGGAGTCTTCATCCATGGCCCCCTGTTGCAGGAAAAGAAATTTGATGCTTTGAAAACAACGACTCTGCATCAAACTAAAGGTTGAAAAGAACGTAAACGGACGAAAATTTCCAGGACTAAGGATCTACTGCTGACGCTAGATCCCATTATGATGCCATTTTTTTCTTCATTCTTTCATCTTTTGTCAATTTTGTCCGCCTATCGCTCTTTTATGAGTACTAAGTCTTACTTTCGGCATGGAAAAGATGAGATTCATGGATTCCATAATTCTCAAATCGGGGAGCTTGTTGAGCACTAATGAAAAGGCAGTCTGGTTATCATTACCTTGCTTTGTATCTTCTGAACACCTTTTGAAGTAGTGGCGCACTGGAGGGAGAGAGGATGCTCCGGCGCTCCGAGCTCATGCAAAAAGCCAAAAACCCTACGGTTGCGCACTGAAACCTACATCTCCCGTGGCTTGGGCTAAATCGCCCACCTTAGTGCTTGCTGGTTTTTTATATATATATATATATATTTTAATTTGAGAGACAACATTCTTCCTTGTTTGCTGCGGAAGTAAAGTATGACATAGTCAAGTGGGTTTTGCACTGATTGCTATGAAGATATATATATATTTTTTTTTGGATGTGATGAAATTTAATTTTCGAGAAACTGTAATTTGTTAGATCTATGTAAGCCTGTAAAATTTCAGTTATTCTTTAGATTTTTATAAAAAAATATATATTTCAACTTAAAATCAAGATTTATTATGTAGATCTTAAACTCTTCATGGTTGTCATGTTATTGAAGATGCTATTAAGATAATGTGCAGCTATAAACTAATAAAACAGGTGATGACATGGATAACTCTACCAAAATTAAACTAATATTTTAAATTTATTTTTTATATCAATATATTATTAAAACGACATGAAAACATTAAAATAATATTAATCTGAAAATGACATTATTTTTTTCTTAAAGCAGAGAAACAAGCATAGTTCTTTAAACACGCATGATTAGTCCCCAATCATGCCATCGTTTTCATTCTTTGAAATAAAAATAAAAGACAAGTTTTGGAATCTTAATTAGCCTGGCTAGTCGTATAATTAATCAAGGTTACTGCTGCAGGCATGGACGCCTTTAAAACCTACCTGGCACTAGTTTTCGCAATTCAATCATGACTTCCACGTTGCCCACAATTTTATTTAAAAGAGTTTCGGAGGGGAAGTTTCGAATAATAGAAAATAATATAAATTATATTATAGTATTTTATTTATAATCTTAAGATTTTAGTTTATATGATTCATAGTATGATATCAGAGTTTTATTGATCCAGCGGTCACGAGTTCGAATATCATCACCTCCATTCTGTTTGATAAAAACCATGTAAAAGGTGATATGGATCTATGCAAGTTTCAAGCCCAAATGATTTTCATTTGAGGAGTATATTATAAAATAATATAAATAATATTATGTAACCTCACTTACAAGTTTAAGTTTTTAGAAAATAATATAAATTATATTATAAAACCTCACTTACAAGTTTAAGTTTTTAGATGAGATGGTATTTCATGCTGCAACCAGCCATGTCATCCCCCTAAATTAATAAAAAAATACCTAAAAGATGATAGTGTTTTTAAATGAGTAAGAAACTCCACGACTCGGGCTTTTGATTCAAATAGACTCAATAATCTTGATGGTCTAAAAACATTGATGGGTGGAGTATTTTTTTAAAAAAAAAATAGATAACATTTTTTTCTCAACTCGACATACCAAACCAACAGGTCAGTCATGAGACGAGAATAACCGTACACAAAATAAATTGAATAAAACATAAAGGTCAAATACTAAGCAAAGTAAACAATGAGGCTATAAATCAATTTAAAAAATAATCTTGTGTCATAAGGTTAACTCGATTAACTTGTCATATGGGATTTGAGATCCAGATAACCTCATACAAAAAACATAAAAAAAATAATCATGAAGCTCAAAACAAAGTAACCTTGTGTGGAAGAATGATAATAGAAAAATAAAATATTTTTTTAAAAGAAACTAAAAACAAGATGAGAGTTAAACTAGATTAATTCTCGAAACATGTAACTTGAGTCATGAGATTAGGATCACCTCATTGAAAACAAACATGAAGCAAAATTCATAATCAGTCAAAATAAAAAAAAAATAACAATCAAAATAAAAAGGATCAAATTTGATATAAAAACTAGATGAAAGAAATAATAGAAAATAATGAGGGGTTAAGTTAAGGGGAAAAAAATCAAGAAAAGAATAAATCAACAGAATAAGAACAATAATAGATAAAAAAAAAATGGCATACAATGTTCAAGGATGAAATTGAAAAACAAAATATGTCAAGAAAATAATAAAAGACAAAAATTGCAATAAAAATAATTAGTTATAGATTGGATAAAAAAAAACAAAATGCATAGGGATATAATTGAAAAAAACTCAAAAGGTATCAAAAGTAAAATAACAATAAAAAAATAATGATATATTTATATTTTTTTAAAAGATAGAATTAAGTGCTATCAAAATTAATTATAACTAAGAAAACATGATAAAAATACTATAATGTCCATAAAAGGTAGTTTTTTCCTTGCTTTAAAGGTAGTGTAGTCGGTTCATTGTGCAACCTAGTGGTAAAAGACCAAAAAGTCCTTGAACCTTGATTTTTTTTCTTGTTGCTTTTAAGAGTATTTAAATCACTTTACTAGTTCAAATCAATAGCAATTTTTTTAGAAATTTTTATTTTTTATACCAAATAAAAACAATATTGACACGTATTATTTAACCATAATTTCATATCAATAATGTATCATTAACATTTTAAATATGGAAATACAAATTCATGCCAATTAGAACTAAAAAAAAATCAGTATTTTATAATTTTGAAACTGAAATATGTGATAAAAACATGTTATGGTTTAATGTTTTCCATTAAAAATATCTAACGTGAGGTTTTATTGAGTAACGTTTGACACTTGAGGGATCTAAGTAAAAAAATACGTTTGTAAACGTACTTGAAGTTTATATATAAAATATTTTTGTTTAGAAATTATTAGAATTATTATTTTTATTTTTCAAAATATTTTCAAAATATTTTTAAAAAATTAAAATAAAAAATGCATTTTTTCAAAAATAATTTTAAAAGACAATATAATTGTTTTTATAAAGACATAAATAAAAGCTCAATGTGTTTATCAGGAAAGCAGACACAAAGAAAAGGACAAATGACTTCCTGTTACAAGTTATAATTAACGAGTATTAAAGCAATCCAACATCTTTGGGGAGTTCGAATTTAAATTCTGCGGCCGAGAGATTCGAAAGGTAAAGATTAGATTCCGAGTTTCTTGTGATAATATAATTTACAAAAAGTATAATCTTACTATTTGAAATATGTTTTTCAAGCAAGTTGATCTACAAGCTCCTGCAACAACTGATCCAAAATTTGCAACCCAAATTCTGCACTGATTTCTTCAAGATCTTCTTCGGATTTACACGTATTTTTGCGCGCATTTAAATTTGTCTCGACCACTTGCGTTTCTGTCAGCCTGCAAACTTCATCCCACATGTTCGAGTAGTCATGATTATGGCAAACCTTCTTCCTTGACCCTGGACAAGGTTCTTCAGTTTTATTTGAATTTCGATCGTCGAAGATCAGGTTGCCATCACTACGCTGTGACAAGTGTTTTTGATCTTGATTCTCAAGTCGTGGGGACAATTTCCTTCTCGAATTTGACTTTGTATCTTCCTCTGTTACAAGAACAAAAGAACCACAAATTTTAGAGCACAATTCTTGATATGAAAAAAAAAATGAAACCAGCTACTAATTGTGCGTAAGGGAGTTAAAGTTTGAGCTGAACTGATGAGAATGGCACCTGATTTAGTAACCTCTGGATCATCGATGAATTGATCAAAATCAAGAACAGAAACAGGGCTGGAATCCTGTGAGCTGAACTCTGCTTTTGTTTTCTTGTTTGTCTTCCTTAACCCTGCTCCCACGCCAGAGACTTCCTCGTGATAATACCATTTATTTTCCAAGGAAAAAACTTCACTGTCCTTTAGACTCAGGTGAGCGGGTGAATCTTTGATTTTTCCACCATTGTCAACTTCTTGATCAGGGTTGTGATCTTCCAGTATTCTGTTGCTCAACTCTGGCTCGTTTAAATCTCTCAAAACCATCTTCTTTATCTTCTCTTTACTTCCCCTCTTCTCTGATTCTACTACTTCCTCTCTTCTGTTTTCCTTCCTTTTCGATTTTTCTCTTCTTTTCTCCTTCAATTCTCCAGAACCCACTTCGCGTTTCCTCTCTTTAGATCTAACTTTCTTGCTTTCACCTCCAATATTCCCAAAGCTAAGAACAAAGTACTCCTTGTTTTCCACCTCAAGAAAAGTTGGCCTCTCCCGAAACGATAATGTACTCTTAACCCTTCTATGCTGCCCTTGGATTTGATCGTTTTCACCTCTAAACTCCATAGAATTCATCGATCGACTTCTCGATATCGAATTAGCACCGACTTTCACATCAACTGAACTAGTTTCCGGGAAAGACTCCAGTCCCATCAGCCTAGCCACAACACCAGGAGTAGCAGCAGTGGTCTCGAGTTTCTCATTTGGCCCGATGAGTTCTTGGTGTCTGCTATCACAAAGTATCGAGCTTGTTTCGGTGATTTGGTCAGAGGGGTGTGTAGGGAGGCTGCGAGAGCAAAGAATTCGACGTAGAAGCCCTGTAAGGCAACTAGCAGTAGCACTTTTTGAAGTGCACATGTTTGGATCAAAAGAAGAACTCGAGGAAGACGAGATAGAAGGAGATGGTAACAGTTTCATCTTCCCCTCGAAAAAGGCGGCAGTTAAAATCAAGAAACCAGGTATATTCCGAGGTAGTGTTTCAGAGTGAGAATTGGTTATGGGGTCTGTGGGATTTCAACTTTGCCAAAAGGAAAACAATTAGGTCAACAAAGAAAAAAGTGGGAGTTGAAAAGAAAAGAAGAGATTTGAATTTATTTCTTTGTTGGATAGAGAGGAGAAAGGTACATGGAGACGAAGAGAAGGAAAGGAGGGAGAGGGGACAGGAGGCGGGCTTTAGATTTGAACGATAACAAGTTGACAGCAGTTTTTTTTTTTGACACAGACACACTCAGAAATTATGTTTCCACGCCCATTGACAAGTCAATTTGTTCATTTTGTTGGCTTTCACTGTCCTTGCTAGTACTTGGACTATACCAGCATAGGGTAATAATACTTACCACTGCCACTTCGCCTCTGATTGGTAATAACAACCACCTCTGATACGTTTCGGTATATGTTTTGTAAAACTACATACATTTTATTTTTAGAAAACAAATGTTTTAATAATATAAAATAAACTATTTATTTCCTGTGCTCCACTAAGTTAGAATAATTACTTTTTAAAAAAAATCATGGGAATTCTTTTGATATAATATTATTATGATGGTTTAACAATGCATTTAAAAATTTAAATTAATTATTTTAAATTAAATTTTTTATGTGGCTTTAAATTATTTTAATATACTGATGTCAAAAATATTTTTTTTTTATAATAAAAAATATTATTTTAATTTATTTCAAAATAAAATAAACATTTTAAAAAATAATTTTAAGCACTCTGTAACCAGTACTAAACCTAGCTAAATTGGTAAAACCTCAAGTCTTTCTACCATCTCCGTACCTATCCCGGATTCAAGGTGTATGGCCCTTTTTTTTCTCTACAGTAGAGTTATTAGATAAAAAAAAGTCTAAATTGAAAAAATATTAAAGTCAAGGACTAAATTGAATGTATAATAACTAATGTGCAAGGATGATCACGGTGATGTGTGCAGCTTTCTTCTCAAAACTTTAACGATCACCGTTTATAATTATAACGTAGCTCAACCTGCAAGTGCAGTGGCCAGGGAAGGAGTAACCTAGGTTCGATTGTGGGAGTAGTAGCTGGAAGGGTATTTTTCTCTTGATCTTGGATCTATCCTTACATGATCTTATATGATTCTTTGGATTTGAATGTTCATCTGAATCTGTAAAATAATCGAGATACTGCCGTAAACTAAGCACGGATATAAAAATAAATAAATTATAACGTAGCTCACATTTATTTCTGTCAATGACATCTTGTCTCCCTCCAATGTCTGATTCGTCATCCACGTGTCGAAATCTTAAAGCTTCAATCACTTCTCTCATGGCTTCACTGTCAGACAAACAAGGGCATCATGCCTACGTGAGAGAGAGAGATTGAATTATGAAAGACATTGTCTGGTTACGATGCCCAGTAAGTCAGGGAAAGCACGCAGAGGGAATTCCTTCTGGTTTTTGCAGCCTTCACCGCTCGAACTCAGTAAACGGAACAGAGAGCGACAGGGTCCAGCAGGTGACTGCATGGCTCCCTGCCGACCACCTCTGCCCTCTGTTTCCGTCCACCGCCTTCTGTTTCCGTCCACCTTTTGGCTTACAATACCTTTGTCGGATAGCATGAGAAACCATTGAATCTGTAATGCAAGACTATTCATAATTATCGATGTCGGCATCGGAGTCAACTTTTTGGCGTGTTTGAATTGAAATGTCACTGCGATTTAGAGACCACAATGACTATTAAGTTGGGCACCACCTCGAAAATTGCCTGCAACTTCCGCACAAAATGTTATTGGGTCCCTGGCATGGCATGTCCCCTCGTCTCTCTCTCTCTCTCCTTCTTGTCGTAGTTGCAGGAAAAGGGGACGATAAGGACGACACACTTATGAGTCACTGCTACACATCGTGTGATTAAGATTTGATCCGAAATTGATGTTTCAGAAGATGAAGATAAATAATAAATAATAAATAAATAATTTTTAACAATTCAATGTCAAAAACCTCTCTGTGCCTGCTAGAAATAAAATGACCTAACTTCATTAATCACATTAGTAAACAATATAATAATAAATTCCTATTGCTATACCTTTGGGTCCTAGCGTAAGTGATGAGAACATCTTCGTCCCTTAAGAGAAATCAGGGGTTCAATCCCTCCTCTTGTATGAAACCGACTATTTGGGAAGCATTTTCACCTTCGAACTGCCGGTATGAGCGTGGATTAATCTCATAGTTGTCAATACCGCTTTCGGTTTTCGATTGGAACAAAACGTTCGGTTTCGAGCGTTCTAGCGTGTCGCTTCGATGTCGTAGTGTTCATATATATATATATTTATATATAATAAAATATTAATTTAACAAGCATGATTAAATTTTGAATTCTTTTTATTTAAAATATTTTGGTGTTTTTAAATTATTTTGATGTATAGATGTCAAAACTAATTTTTAAAAATAAAAAATAGATTTTAAACTCGAAGCTGAACCGAGGTATTTCGTCGAATTTGGCCGAATTTTTAGAACGGACCGAATTAAAATCGGGACACAAACAACGTTGTTTTGTCCTGGATTTATAAATAAAACAGAACGTTCGACCATTCCAGTTGGAACGGAACGGTTTTGATATCTATTAATCTAGACTAGCGTCTGGGACACAACGTGGTTTATACCAAAAAAATCCTATTGCTATTACGTGACTCTTCTAAAAATAGCTTAGGCCTGTTTTGGCCTTCGTTTGCACTGGAGTTTCAAAATTTTTAAATTATTTAAATTATTATAGTGTGTTAATATAAAAGCTAAACTTTAATATATTTTCAAATAAAAACTATTTTAAAAAATAATACCTATTATGTCCACTCGCATGAGAAAAACAAATTGTCCCACATAAAATTTAGTTGATGTGGGATAATGTTTTTTTAGATGAACTATCCCTAAAGTGTAATTTATGTACTCACGGGTGAAATTCTTGTTATCTCGGGTTCTTATAAGGAATACATGTCATGACTTAAACTCAAACTTTATTATGTATATTGCAAGTTTTCTACCTTCAAGCAAGGTAGTTAAAATCGAGATTTTAACACGAATCGGAAAGGGCTCTAAAAATTGGATCGTAAGATCATAAGATCGATACTGAATTTTCCTGTATAAAAATCGTTGAATCACAGCTAAAATCGTGTCAGAAGCAAAATCGTAAAATCGTATGTAAAATATTTCTAAATACAAAATAGCATAATTATGGACATTTTTTTTATCTTATTTTAAATAAAGTTCAATTATTTTATATATAGTTTAATTATACAATTAATAGGAGTAAGTTATATAATTAAATAATTACTTTTGAAAAACTCTCCAACAATAAAATTATTATTTTTAATTATATTTAAATTAAAAATATGAATTTAAATATAATTAAAAGACCCATAGTATTTGAGATTTGAAATTTAAACTACTTATTTTATGTTTTTTAAGTAATTGTATATTTTTTATGATTGTTGTATTTGAAATTAATTAATGTTATTTATTATCTTAAATTAATAGGATTTTTTTAAAATAATTTTTTATGCTAATTATTATTATTATTATTGATAATAATAACAACAATAATAATATTAATTTCATAACCCCTCCCCGTATAAACCTACTATTATTATTAATAATAATTTATAACACATCCCCCGTAGACCCCCCATTAGAAAGTAGAAACCTGTTTTTTTTATTATTATTATAAGTAATATAAAAGTCACCCCTAACTTAATTTTATTATTATTATAAGTAATATAAAAGTCACCCCTAACTTAACCCTAAGGATTCCAATTCTCTTCTCTCACTCTCGCGTCTCCCTCCCTCGCTCCCTCATCCTCTTCTCCTCTGCTCTTTTTTTCTTAATCTTCATCTTCAATGACTATTTTGAAAAGAAAGATCAAAATCCAAAGATGAAAACTCAAAGCCGACCAAACGCGTAAAATCGGAACGAGTCAACCTGATTTTGACCGGTTTCGATTTTTTTTCCGGTCCAACCAGGTTTGCTGAGCCAACTCGCGAACTCGTACGAGTTAGCGAAGTTGACTCAGCAGTTTGATTACCTTGCCTTCACGTCACGCTTTTTGGGTACATGTACGTGTAGATGTTTCTTGGAGCATAGGTAAGCAAAAACAATAACGTTAAACTATAATAATGAAGATATTAATGAAGTAGGATATAGTCCCATTCCCTCGGACGAAGAAGAAGACAGATAGTAGATTTGAAATTATTTGGGCCTGCTCATCTGTAAATCTCAGAGCCCAGCCACAAGATGTCTTGGCTGTATCATTACGGGGGACCTGGATTTTCATGAGCCTGTCTTTTAAGCTTTTAAATGGGCCTTGGGCCTGCAACGAGGTTCCTCCAAAAACAATTTAACTTTTTTTTCCAAATCGAGTACAGGAATATTAATTTACTCGCCTTGGTATACCATTTTTCTTCTTCATTGTAGCAAGTACTTCTACGCACACACATGGAGATGACGTGGTGGTTGACTTTAGCTTTTTGATACTGCATTGGAGATTTTTTATATAATATTTTTAGTTTATAAATATTTTAATATATATATATATATATATATATATATGTATATGTTAAAAACAATCATCTGGTATAAGGAAACGAACTTAATTTCAACATTTGAGAATTAACTCGAATATATTAAGCGATTGTAAATCTCAATAAATCATAAATTAAAAAAACAATCATTTCGATCAAGTTTTCTATTATAATATTTTTACAAATATTAATCTTACTTTTACAAATATTATTATTTCATCAATACAATAATTTTTTCCTCCAAAATCTCTAAGAATTAAAGTGTAGATTTGAATTTAGTCTATTATTATTTACTTTTAATTAATAAAAAAATAAGAAAAATAACAAGAAAATATCGATAAATGATAACGCTTGCAAATATTGATATGGATCGAAGACAATGGAAAAAGAATTTTGGTGGACCATAATTTCAATAGAAATTTAACTGTAATTTAAATAATTATGAGTTTTTGATATGTGAATTCTTAGATTTTATTTCTAAATGCGATTGCTAAGAATGCAATCGTCGGACATATGATATTTCTATTTGATTAAAAATAAAATTATTAATCTTTATTATATTTGATTTATGCATGGAAATCATAAGGAATTCAAACAATTTTATTAATATACTCTTCCAAAATAAAGTTTATAAGATCCAACAATCCAATAATAAATCCTGCACTATAAAAAATTAAATTACTTGGTAAAATAATAATCTACCAACAAATTACATAATACATATGTGGAACTCATAATGATCACTTGTGATTTGTCTTGTTAATTGACTAGAATTTAATTAAAAACTGGAGTTTTTATTTAATTAAATATAAATCCTGTTTTTTATTTTTATATTATGTTAAAAGACTTTATAGCTACAAGAACATTAAAAAAAGAAAAGGCAGAGAGCTGTCATGAACAACAGAAGCATAGAGAAAATTAAATATAAGAAGATAAAAACTATATATATATATATAGTGACAAATAACCACCGTTGGATCAAATAAAAGGAGATCCAATGGCAGAAAAAGCACTGCGGCATTGGCGAACATGCGTTTTTAGTCGTTCGAATCTCTCCTCTTGGCTCTTGGTTACTTTTCACACACAGGCACTTTCCCTCTCACAGTATTAGGCTATGGATCGAGCACAGATATTGCTGGTAGGATTACCTCTATTTCTCTTATTCACTGACCTTATCCACCTCTTCACTCCACCGCCTCCGAAACCCCACCACCCGCACCCGCACCCCCATCCGCACCCGCACCCGCACCCCCATCATCATCACCAACCACCACCAGTGGCTGCCCATGAAACCCCAGGATCTCCAACGCAGGTAAAGTATCACGTTGACGTTTTATCCTTAAATCTCAAAAGAATTAAAATACTTAAGGTGTGTGTCTCTATTGCAGAAGCCAGTTGTTGGAGGGATTGGTCTTGGCAGCACTGTCAGAATTGAATTTTGCGCTTCCTGCTCTTACAGGTATCTTTGATTCCTTGATCCCCCCTCGTTGTCTAAATTCTTATGGTTTTTTTTTTAATGTTTACGTGATTACGAAATTCCATTTGTAATTTGATCAATTTATCAAGAAACATGGCCAGCTGAATGGATTCTTCCCTGCCCTGTCAGTCTGAAAAGAACCCTTGATTTTTATAGTTTTTGTTAGTGGTTAGTGGTGATTGATGTAGAAAATTGGTGAACTCTGCAGATCCTCTTGTAATCTCATTAGGTGTAATTAAGGTTTGGGTTTTGACGGGATTGATTTGGTTTGAGTTGATATTGATGTTCGGATTATTATTTTGTGTTGCTCTCTGCAGAGGGAATGCGGCAACAATGAAAAAGATGCTGGAAACGCAGTTTCCAGGAGTTGATGTTGTACTTGTAAATTACCCCCCATCCCTGCCGAAGCGGGTGGCAGCCAAATTAGTACCGGTTTTTCAGGTGGGAGTAATGGGAATTGTGTTGGGCGGTGAACAAATTTTTCCGATGATAGGACTCATGGTTCCACCTCCTTGGTATTATACTCTACGTGCCAATAAATTTGGGACCATTGCATCTACTTGGCTTCTTGGCAATGCATTGCAGTCCTTCCTCCAATCCTCTGGGGCGTTTGAAGTTTATTGCAATGATGAGTTGGTTAGTGGCTTATCACTTCAGCATGAATTGAATTTATAGTTTGCTCAAATGCATTTATTGTTTTGCCAGCGGATATCTGAAAGGATCTGCTAGTTCATTTTGACGATCTGGTAATGTAAGAGAGATTGTATGCATTGGCTACTCTTCTCACTAATAGGATTGTGTGCACTGCTAATCAATGTTTATAGATACATTTTCAACCATTTAGATCCCATTAGTTTCCCAGAGCCACTGATGCTAGCCGGAGTTGGTATTTAAATTTGCTATTGTGCTGAGCATTTGAGAATCTTTTTTCAACTGTTTTATTTAATTGCTTAAAATTGAACCTTGATTTCAATTTTGTTAAGAGAAATATATTTAAGTTCCCTTAATCTTATTCTCTTTCGTGAATTTCAGGTTTTCTCCAAATTGATGGAGGCGAGATTTCCAGGAGAGATTGAACTAAAAGATCTTGTTGGCAGAAGGCTGGCTAATTCTGGCATTTCTGATATTCTGCCCTAGTTATCTGCCACCTATGCGGGGTTGAATCTGAAACAATTGATTATGGTGGCTGTACGCCTGATGGTATACTTGCTCGGAAGGCAGGCTATGATGCATGTGTATATGAACTGTATTTATCTTTCAAAGAATATAAACCATGTTAATGCCGTCAAGGCCTTGAATTGCTAGTGGCAGTCAACTCAGCTCACCCGGTTATGTTACTTTCAAAATGCATGAAACTTAAATTGAGAAGTTGTGGGTGTTTTCCTTTCTATTTTCAGTTTACCTTTGTTCTTTCTGATAGAAAGTTTAAAAACATGTTCATGGATTTTTTATAAATTAAAAAATATATATGATAAGATTATAACCATTTTATAAGATTATAACTATTTATAACTATTTTTATAAGAAAATCAAAATTTATTTTATACTATGTGATGATTTAGTTGTAAAATATTAATTTATTTTATTCAAACTAAAAATTATTGTAAAATGTTATGTTATTTTTTTTAAATATTTATATCATATTTAAATGTAAATGTTTTAATATTTTTCATTAAGTGTTTGTATGTATAATGTTTTTTATATTGTTCAAGTTATTTTTTTTATAGACAGAATAGTGGAAATTTTGTAAAGAAAATGAGAGATAATGCATAAAAATAAGTTTTTAAAGTTAGGTGAAATTTTAAAACCGAAAACCAAAATTTCAGTTTTCTAGATCTAGATGAAGAAACATTAAATTTAAATAAAAATTCTACTTTTCTTATTTATTTTAGTTTTCTAGAAAAATAGAGTGTTACCTGTACTTTCTTTGCTCTTCTCCAAAGAGCAAGAACTTGTTTTCAAGCAGAGCATTCTGGGGAAGGTTATTTGTAACAAGCTCGATTCTTTTATATACATATATAGAGCCAAACTATAGCATAAAAAAAATATAAAAAGAAAACCATTAGCATAATGTTTGTGGACCCGGTCACCACCAAAACTTGACAGACATCTCAGAATTACACTTATCCTAGACCTATAGTCAGAAGTTTCTATGGAAATCTGATGTGACGAATGGATAGAAGTTCTTGCTAGTTCTGGAAATGCAGGAATTTCTAGCGGACCTTTTCACATTCTAAACCCCATGCTTGGCTTCACCTGCATCACCATCGCATTACCAGCAGCCTGACATTTCTCAGACTAGCTTGCATGTTCTATCAAATTCTGGAAATTACCCTGCAAAGGTCTGCTATCTCTTTTTAGGGATTTCATTAATCTTTTATTGGAACAAACTCAGATTCTTTAAAGCTGTGAAATGAATGTACAAAAGAGCTTTCTCAACATATCCTTATAAATACCTTTACAAATTTGATCCGGAGAAAGCAGACGTCAGAGTTACTAGCAGATTCAGGGAGAAGGAATCATATATAACAAATATGAGGCTACTACGAGGATAAGAAAAAAATTGACGTAATTATACAAGACGCATTTTATGACCATGGTATCCTTGAATTATTCAATCCCTTCCTTCCAAATGAATGGAGGTTTCTCTTGAACCTGAAGAACTGCAGTCTGATGGCATGCCTGCAACCAGACATCTACCCTTCAGGACTTGAAAATAAAATTGATATAAAAATAATGCATTAAATAAGCTCCAGAGATTAAACCTGTGACTCTCTTCAGCGCTATATCCTGCTTATATCACGGCCAAAGACAAATGTTGTAGCCCAGTTAATAGCCACATAGAACCTATTCCTCCAGCTTATAACGCGTGTTAGATATGCAGAACGCCATATAAACCAGCTCGCAAATCCTTTCAGAGCTAATCCTTTTGCCTCCTGCACAAAAAGTTCTGAGTCAGCCGACTTCATCTTATAACAGATCAACTACGGCGGTTTGGCTTGAAAGTGAATGGATGCTCACCTTGCTCTGTCTAAGATCCACAAGTGCCTTGTAGCGACCAATAGTTGCCATGCTTCCCAGATGCCTGTAAATAAATGGACTCCCTAATTCTACTTCTTTACCACTGTTGCTGCGCCCTCCACCATCTTTACCGATTTTATTCAGTAGATTTGCAAGGTATTTTCCTTGACGCTCTGCCACCTGTCGAAGAAAACTCAACAGATAAACACATCAAAGAAAGAATCAGTTTTTCATAAATGAAGAAACACTAGCAGGGAGTCACGAGAAAACTTGATAGCACACACGATTGCACATATGATATAAAAAGAAAGTTGGCACTTGGAAGCATACAAATAGCTTAGTTACAGAGATCTAATTGCCTTACTTCCGGCAATCATAAATGATCTATTTCTTTCAGAAATGAAGAGGGACAAAGATTGAAAACTCAAATAATCTCTTTATCGAGCTAAATTGGCAGGAGTCTTTTAATGGTAGCTTATATTGTTCTTAGTTCACCTGAGCCAGCGCGGGAAGAACTGGTTTGCCAGTACTTTCAAGAAACCCACTGCAGTCACCAATTGCAAATACATCTGGCGCTGAAGGAACTCGCAGCCACTCATCAATACCAATCCTGTAAAAACGTATCAGAAGCATTAGACAAAAGCCAAACCCGGTTTAACATGTTTGGAACCATATGGGATTTTCAAAAATAATATCAGTGCAGGTATGCAGCTTTTTGAAAGGAAGACCAATCAGAAACACAGGGACAAAAATGGAAGGCAAAGGGAGAGTTATGGTCAGAACAATCTTTATAAATCATAGAACTTGAGGAATCACAATATTTCCCGTGCACTTACAGAACACTGATATCAAGAAGTTGGCTTATTTTACAAAGAGATGATACCAGCTATGCTTCTAAATTTATATCAACCAGAAACTTATCATGGAGAATGAGTGAGTTACCGTCCACCAGGAGACTCAGGAAATTCCAGAGATTTTACAAATGGTGAGGGGCCAACACCTGTAGACCACACCAACAGACCATATGGAACCTCTGTGCCATCTGTTAGAATTAGCTTCTGCGGTTTAACATCCTTGACAATCCCACGGACAAGATGAACTCCTGACTGCAAAAAACAGGAAAACAACAATTCCTCAATAATTGGAATGCCAACTGGTTCCAACAGTCAATTATAACACCGTTAAAAGGGAAGTTTCAAATCCTTTATACAAGCTGGAATTGATGCCTAAATGATTCAAATAAGATAGGACAGCCTCTATTTATTTTTTTGCAACACTCAAAACATTTCTAACCTTTGTCAACTGCTTAGTAGCATAGCGACGGAGGCTATCATCAAAGGAAGACAAGATCTCATTTGCCTGTGAATAAGAAACAGTTTTCTTAATCCCATCATATATCAGTGGCAACTCTGAAATGTAAATTAGCTAATGAAAATCCCAATAGCAATAATGAATTATTTTTAATGCACAGTATAATCACGAATGACTTGAAAATGATAAAAAGAAAGTTTTAAATAAGCACAACTAGTAGCTTAAAATTCATACAAGCAGACCTCAATCAAAGTAACATGTATATAATCTTTCACATGCGCGTATGTTTGACGAACATCTTTCAAGATAAAATCGCTGAGTTCACCACTGAATTCAACTCCCGTGGGACCACCTCCTACAACAACACAATGTAATAATCTGCTCTTCTCTTCTTCTGAAATACCTGTTTCGGCACAAGAATTTTTTTTTCTTCATATTATGCAAACATACTTCACATATAAATTTATTTCCCGAAAAAAACATAGGAGCAGTTACTTACCAGGCACATCAGACAGCATCAAGTTGAGTAGTAGCTTCCTGCGGATTTCCTGAGCATGGCGAACTTCTCTAAGAAAAATTGCATGCTCTTTCACACCACGAATTCCAAAGGTCGATGCTTCTGCTCCCAATGCAATCACTAACTTATCATAAGAAATTTTGAACCTCCATGGATCCACTGTGTCCAATCCATCCGTAACAGTCTCACAATGCACCTTCAATAAACACAAGCCAAATCATGTACCATTTTAAATTGGAAATCTAGAAACAAGGAAGGCACGATTAATTTAATTTACTTTGTATATCCTCTCCAAAAACAATCTGCTTAATAGTTTTCTCTAAAAAGAAAAAGGTAGCCCAAAAGCATACACAAAAAGTGCAAGTCACGTCACATTACCGTATGTTTCTCTGTATCAAGGCCAGTACAATTTGCAAGAAAAAAGTAAGACCCGGGTGCTTTCGATATGGCAGGTTGGATCCGACCAATGGGCTCAGCCACGGACCTGAACTCCAAAGTCCCAACACAAGTGGAAGCTAACAGAGGGGTGAAAACCATGTGGTTTCTCGGCGACACGCATACGACATCGTACAAATCAGTGTCAATTCCTTTCATTAGCCTACACCCCGCCCAACCCGAACCCAGCACCACCACTCTGGGCTTCTCATCCCTCTTAGTAGGCTCCAGGCCAGCATAACTCGTCGGCGTGTCGGTGGTGAAGTGGGAGAGTGAAGTGAAGAGGAAATTTGGGTTTTGTAAGAGAGGTTTGGATTTGGAAGTAGAGAGTTGAATTAGATTTCTAAAGAAAGACATGGATTTGGATTGTCCAGAACTGTTTGATTGCTTTTCTTTGTGTCAGATTACAACTGAGTCGCTTCAGGTTTTCTGTGCCCGAAATTGAGGAGATCTGTGTGTTGGCCTGCTGCCAGTTTGACTGGCTGTGCTGCCGATGACTGATGAGCGATGGAGGCATGCACGTGCTTGCCCTCAAACACGTGGATGTGGTTGGTTGGGTGCTTGACTCGCCTTATCATTACAATTATATTATTATAATAACTATTATATTTATATAATAAATTTAAATTAGAATATGTTCAGTGCTACTCGATATTTACGCTATGAATTTGCGACAGCCCTCCACAGTGTAAAATCGGAGCGCAATAAATTATAATATGATCCCTTAGCTTTACATTTTTTTATATAAATAACACTTCAATATTTACATTTTGATGTATATAGTTTTTTATATTTATGTTTAAATTATATTTTTTTTACTATGTTTCCCTTCCTAGAGAGGAGAAAGAGACTTGTCAGACAAGAAAGAGGAGAGGGGAAGGTTTTACTGGTCGCATTTTGATCCCAAAAATACTAGTCTTGATGTAATAAAATCGCTCAAACGATAGTTTGGTTATGTTTGACATTGTATTTTAAAAATAAAATTATTTTAATTAATTTTTAAATATTTTCAGATCATTTTCATACGATGATATCAAAAATAATTTTTTTGATATATTTTTAAATGAAACATCTCAAAAGCAATTTCGAACATACTTTCAAATAGTTACGGAATAGATGTGGTTATGAATAATGATAGAAGAAATAGATTAGATCTCAATTTGTACGTCCGATTTTTCCACGGGATTTATTTTTATTTTTAATTTATTTCCATCCAAGCCATTAGTAATTTGTACAAAAAGAGAAAAACATCCAATTTTTTCATTCATTGGATTTGTTTTTTTTTTAATTTAGATTTAATTACGACAGAGTTAGTATTTTCCTTGGAGCTTTCAAACATCCTTTCTTGCTTTATCAATTGTAAAAAAGAGAAAAACATCCGAGTAAATTAGCCATTTGTAATTGGTAAAATCAATTTATTTAGCATCTGGAAAACATAAATATGATATGCGCGACTCATGCGTCTTTGGGCCGTCATTAATCAATATTAAAATGATGTTCCCAAACACGTTCTTTATTATTCAACGGAAGTGAAGGTGGAGGTCGATCATGTGTTCTTGGACCAGCATAATCAGTGTAGAGATTGTTTTTCAAAACATGAGGTTGGTAATTTAACGGGGGAGAAGGTGGAGGTCGATCATGTGTTCTTGGACCAGCATAATCAGTGTCAAAACTGTGTTCCAAAACACGAGTTTGGTAATTCAATGGGCGAGAAGGCGGAGGCTGATCATGTGTTCTTGGACCAGCATAATCAGTATCGAAATTGTCTTCCAAAACACGAGGTTGGTAATTCAACGGCCAAGAAGGCGGAGGTCGATCATGTGTTCTTGGACCAGCATAATCAGTATCGAAACTGTGTTCCAAAACACGAGATTGATAATTCAATGTGTTAGAAGGTGGAGATCTATCCTGTGTTCTTGTACCAGGATAATCAGTGCCGAGAATCTCTTCCATGCTATTTTTATACTCCACACCAGCATGGAGTGCATGATCTTGATTATCCTTAACACCTGCTGTTAAAGTTGTTCTCAGATTTATTGCAGATATACACACCTTAATGAAAATGAAAATAAAAGATAAAAAATAAAAAAAATAGAGTATTATATATTTATATATACTTGTGCGAGGACTAAGATCCCGAGCAAAGCAAATCGTTGAGAAGGCGAGCAGGCAAAAGACGAGTCGAACCATCCTGTGTTTTCTCGGAACCATCAGGCAAAAGAAGAGTGTTGAGGTCTGAGACTTGAGAAATGATGTCTAATACTCTAATTAGCTCATGCCTTCTTCTTTCTTTGAGCGTGGATACTGTCTTTATTAATTTATAGAGTCTGGGGGGTAATATGCAGACTTAATTAACAAAGATTGCCAATATAAAAAAAGAAACTCGTGCTAATATTTTTGTTTTCCTTGTATAAGGATTCCTTAATTAGAAATTATTTTAAAACTCCCTTTTCTTATAATCATTAGTTTTCTTTTAATAAAAATACATATAAATTAAAATGGATGAAATCAGTAAAATCCAGTTTAACCTCTTTTTCTTGTAAGAAAAAGTAAATTCAAAACGATAATTGTTTTTATTTTATTAAAAAAACATTGTTTTAATTGAACAAGATTAGTAATCTGAATTTTGTGTCGGCCCCAATAACTTTGTAGCATAGGGCAGCAAGGTTGGCTGGTGAGATCTTTAAAATTTCAATATTTTAAAAGAAATGTCGATTTCAACGTGTGGAAGTATGCGCAATTTCCCTGCAATTAATTATAATTTAATTAATATCAGTGTTCTCTTTTTCTATTAATTGGATAGCTAAGAACACAATTGCAGTGGGGTTTCAGGGTCAAACGGCATCTCGGATCTCATTTCATGGCAAGTTGGCAATGGCATCATGCAATGAATCAGCTTGATTTATAGAGTTTGGTGGGTAATAACCAGACTTAATTGGCAATTAAAAAAGGAAACATGTTCTAATTAAGATGATTTATTAGAATTTTTACTGGGAAGATAAGGATTCTATTAGATTTTTCCTTGTATTAAGAATCTCAAATTCAAACCTTTCATGGCAACGGCATCGTGCAATGAATCGGGTTTTTTCTCAGCTTGGAAATACAAAAACATCTAAAAAGAGAGAGATTTATTCATAGTATTTTGATACCTAGCCATTAATTAGCTCCATTTCAAAGCAAAAGAAAAAGAAGAGCAACCCAGAATCAAAGGGTAGATGAAAATGAAAAGCATCATGATTAATGGAGACCATACAGGCTTTACATAATATGATTTCAGTAATTTTCACACTAAACCATCTTCACTGGGGGGCTGGGGAGGAACATGCTTAGGGTTTGAGCCTGGTTCTTGATAATCTTGAGCTTTATCACCAGGCTCATCACCAGGCGGCGAAGGAAGATGCTTACCGCTTGCCCCTGGTTCCTGATAATCATTGATTCCCACCCTTACTAGCCTTCTAGCCATAGCCATCTTATTTTCATTCCCACCTGCGAAATCATAAATCAATCTTATGTAATATTCTCGTTTCATCTCCGATGATTCAGGGGGCAACTGTTTTTATTGAATTACCTGAGAGTCGAATGGTGTTTGGAGAAATGCTCATCATCATCATCAGGGCAAAAAACACGTAAGCGCAGTGGAAAATTCCAAACCTCATGATCCCTGCTTCTGTCTGAAAGCCTGGAACTATTGCTGACAAGATCTGTCAGACAAGTGAAAACTATTTGTAGGAAAATTCTTGGTGCAAGAAGCCCTTCAATCCTACGCACGTTGTTCCAAGTTCATAAAGCTTTATGACGTGTTAGTTAGATACAAATTTCTAAGAATGAAATGGCGTCTGAGATGATATGGGAAGTGGTGAGAACAACGCGACTGTATATCTTTCATCATGGTTCGTGTCTTTTTCTGGCTTCTGGAATGGTAATGTTATAATAAAATTGCCACAAAAAGTACAAATTAATGGGCAGTTACCCTCCATTGATGGTTACAGGTCCACAGATTCTCCAATCGCTGACTTAGGATACCCATTTCCTGTGGGCATAGAACTCATCGAAAGATTTCCTGTCAGGCAATGGTAATATCGTAAAAGCCCACTTTCCTGCTGTAGCATTTTTCTTGCGAGGTTTCACTTTTCACGTGAATGAATATATACATACATACATACAGGTTGTGCTTATCTTTAACCACGTCAAATTCTCATGTGGATGGTCTGTCTTAGCCAGACTGGAAAATTTCCATGGCCTTGAGACCATTAAAAAATAACAAAATAATTACCATATTATTGAATTTGGTGAAGCAATCAACAGTTTTACCAATTGCCAAGACACTAACAGCCTGCCGACAGCTTAAAGAGATTGGGAAATTTCAGTTTTTATTTTCTATTTAATAAATTTTGGTAATCTAGCGCGGACTTTGCTGGTCGAGACTTTGACAGTTCACAAATTGATGTATTCATGGGCTCGAGAAGATATTAACGGCTTCCCTGAGCTTGTTGCATTGTGATTGAGAATTTGAGATTGGTAACGCCTGTAACCTTACAACCTATTCGCGGCCTCTCCGACAACAACCAGTAACCTTCATGCTTCTTTGAATTAGGTGACAGCATGCTCCAGAAATTTCCAGGGTAGAAGGAGCTGACATTACCCTGGAAAAATGACCTGTGATAGCTACAATTGAACTAGAAGCAGAATAAGTTAATGCAATTTCTGAACACATCAATATGGAAGAGTATCAGCCATGGCCCATCTCTCTTGGAAAGAGTAGGACTGATGACTAAAGACAGCCGTTAGAATGAAGAACGAGGGAGCCATGCTCAGAGAAATCCGAAAGTATTCACATTGAATGTAACTATCTTGAAAGAAAATCGTGTAATAAAAAAGACAACCTCTTAAGTTCTTTCATGTAACGAAAGGAACAAGTCAGCATGTATTAAACCGAATTTAGTTTTGGTTTCTGCAACAAGCAAGTCATTAAGTGTATTTCTCGTGCATATCCGTGATTATCAAAGGCCGCGTCACTTTCTACGTGCCAAAGCTGCAGCAATCCCGCCAGCAACCACTCCAACAGCAGCAGTAGCGATCCCTATGCCTATCATACCATCTACAAACAAACCAAAAACAAAGGGCAATAGTTCAGAAGCTTCACCAATTCAGTTCAAATGATAATACAGGCAGTATCACCAACATTAATTGCTACCTTTCTTGATCCTGTCTTCAATTGCTTTCTTAAGGGATTGTGCCTGTCTCCATTCGGGCTCAATCTATAAAATGGCCATGCCCTTACATTAGTCACAAAGCATAATAAAACTAGTATAGAATAGCATGCAACATATGACGTTGCATCACACATTTGCCTTCTCAATGATCATGCAGCTTCAGGGTAGAACATCATTTTAGCTGAACCATATCTACAAAATGCACTATGAAACGGCAATATGTTCATAGAACTGGAATGAGGTCGTGAATTATGAGAAAACAACATTACGTAGAAGGTAAAATCTTTTCACGATAATTCAAAAGAAACAAAGAACAAGAAATGTGGATACTAAACCTTCAAACAGTCTTCCACGAGCTCCCTACTTCTTGAATAATCACCACTTCTATAATAACCCACAGCTAGAAGATAAAGCTTCTCTCTCAGTTTCAAAGGGCTGGTAGTGCTGCCCAGTGAAGCTGCAAAAGTGAGTATAAGTAACAAAGGGGAAACCATGCATGTGTGAGAGAGAAGAGAGATGGTTTTGTATCTATTTGCTTACAATCAAGCATAGCTATGCCTCTTTGTACATCTTCTGTCTGTCTTGAGTGAACAAGAGCCCACGACAAGCGCATAATGCATTCATTCTTAAACTCATCAGAAGAACCTTTTTCAGCTTCACGAACCTCTTGCTCACATCCCTACGGATGCATCAGTGAAAAGAATAAGAAAAGAGAGCAACAAATAATACATACAATCAAGAATGGCATGTCATATGAATGTTACAAAAGTCTGCAGCAAAAGAATACCACACCCAGAACCCTGATACATCATTAACTTTTGACATAAAAACTAAATAGCATTTACAAAACAATCGCCTTCAGAATCCAAAAGCAAAAACCATGCAAGGAGTAGAAGCGGTTTCCATATGACTGGACATGCATTGCAAGCAAAACGCAGATGTTTGTGTTTGTAAAACAATCCCCCTTTTTTTTTTCTCTCCTCATAAAGCCACGAAATGAAGAATGGATTAAGTTAAGACACTGAAAAATTCCATGCATCTTTTAATCTTTTATATTTTTGAGATCATCTATAAACTTGAGATGTTGAAGAAATCAAATCCACCTCGAAGAAAGGAAACCCAAAACAGGCACAGATAAGTGTAAATAAGAAGAGAATCATTACTGGGTTTAAATGATTCCTTTTCATGGCACTGCTACTTAATAAACCTCGATGGGCCAGCAGCACTGGTAATAATCAATCAATCAATCTATGGCTATTCTGCAACTCTAAAGAATAATCAAACTTGAAAATTTCCAAATCTAAGCAGGTAGCTTCTAAAAAGTGCTCCCTTTTATTCAATTCGTTTTTTTGAATTGCAACCCAAAAGATGATACGCAATACTGCAAAGATATTTATTGAGAGGAAAAAAAGAATGAAGGAAAGACATACAGCGACGATGTCGCGATCGCACCAGGGGATCTGGTCAGCGCCGGTGAAGAAGTTGGTGATGGACTCGACCACCTTCCCTAACTTTGCTTCCATTTTCTCTCTCTCTCTCTCTTCCTGCTGTGCTTCTCCTAACTATGAAAAGAAGTTAAACTACGAAAGCGAAAAGTGCTCTATAGCCTGTGTACTGTGTAGAGTCCTGAAGAAGAAAGACGAATGGCCATCTAAAACTACGTAGTTTTATTTATGATGTATATTATATTAATTGAATAAAACAATATAAAGTGGCAAATTATTAAAAAAAAACACTTTGATGATTATAGATTTCTTTCATGTAATTTAAATAGTTTAACTTTAGGTGCTCTATATTATTAAGTTATAATAAATAAAAAAGGGGCCCTTCTTTTAGAAAAAGGAAACAAAAATCCAAGAAAATCTAAGTGAACCTCTTAAATTTGGTGTAGTTTTAAAAACTATCAGCCTTACCTTGATAGGCTTCTTCGAGCGTTTCCAACGACTGGGCTTGATTCGATTTATTTCATTTCTATTAGCATGCTTGGGCCCACGATTTCAGCCTTTTTCTTATTTTGATGGTGCTCTTTAAATGTATTTCCAAATTTGCAGTGCTAATTTATCGCTCCAATAAAGGAACAGAAAAATGATTGTTTAAAATTATAGTAAACAAAACAAATAAATTTCTTGAACACTCCTATTGTTAGCAATTCAGACCCGATACGATTAGCTCCGCCGTAAGGAGAGAAGGTTGGAACTATATTTTGCAGGGGCCGCGGCTTGCGCAGCCCTCTACCACAAATTTTGACGTAGGATCTCCCTCTTGGAGAGACCTTAAGCCAGCACCCGTCCTAAGTGCAATGGACGTCACTGACCTAGGCCATGGACCTTATTGATCGCCCATAGACCCCGTCCAGGTAAGTATGTTGCTAGATGTTTCATGCTTTATATTTATACACGCAGCCCTTTGTCTCGCCTGCTGTTTATCCGATGTGGGATACATTTTAAAAAACTAAAAGCCAGCCTGCTACAGTAAAACCGCTACCTGGTTTAGCTTCTTTCTAATAAAAATCACAGAAAGTATTCAAAAAGGATTTAACTCAGGACCACTACCGTATCTATGGATTGATGATGCTATGGATTTCCAGATCTACTATTTTTTTTTAGAGATGAAAAATTATTATAATGTATTTCTACTTTCCAGTTAATATCTCCCCTAAGAGATAAATACAAAATAGTAATATATAGTGTTGATAAATAGTTGTTAATCTATTTTTAGACAATATATCCTTTAGGAGATAAATAAATACTAGCTTCTCACCATTGTTTTGGTTTATTCTCTATTAACTCAAGTTGTTTTATTATATCTTTTTGTTAGAGTATTTTGTTTAAAAAAATATTCTTTTATAATAATTCAATTAAAAATTGTGCTTCACAATTTACTTTATATAAAGTTATTCTAATTTCATGGTCTAAGTCTCAAATTTAACAGACCAACTCTGGTTTACTTGAGTTGTTTTTTAATTTATTTTCTATAAGATTATCCCCGTCTCAAAGCTCGGATAATGAGTTTAATGAGATAATTTAAGTTTTCTTAGGTCATTTATTATCATTTTTCTCCAACTCCATCCTTAACACTTAGCTAATTGAGAATCAAATTTCATAAAAAAGAATTAATTTTTAATAGGATTACCATATTCTTATTATTCACGCAGTAAATGTAACAACTTCGGTTGACTTTGAGTTTTTTAATTGTTTTTATTTTATCTTTCAATATAAAATTGATTGAGAATTTAGTTTTTAATTTATTTTAATTTACTTTATATATATTTAGTTATTATAATCTAACAATTAAAATATATTTTGCTTGAAACTATTTAAAAATTAAAAACATGCCTGAAAGAATTTAGAAGAAAGAAGAAAATGTAGTTTTCTGATAATTATCAGGGTTGTGGTTAGAATGTCATGGTTATTTTTAAAATATATTTTGCTTGAAAATATTTAAAATATTTATTTTTAACATGTCATGTCAACAATCTAATAATAATAAAAGTTATTTTCAATTTTTCTCTCAAAAAATTATAAAACATGATTTCTATCACATAACCAACCGCTGAAGAAATTACAAGAATCATGTTAATTGGTTATGTTTCTTTTTCTCTATACGTATCTGCATTTGCGTAATGGGATTAACGTTCAAAATTTCGTTTTCACAAATTCTTGTCTTGCAAAAATGTGAAGGATACACATCTCACTCTTTGCTCATTTCTCAGAAGAAGAAAAATCAATCAATCTACAAGCCTACTAATAACTGATGAACAAATATTACACTGCAAGAATATCTTATTTTGCCTGTTCTCAAAGAATGAAACCTGGGGGCAAATATGTTTTCCGATGAGGTTTTCTCGAATCCAAAAAAAAGAATTACCTCGGAGCTCAAGTTTCCAATAAATCAATTGCAGGGCATAGGCTCCCTTTAAACCTTTCTTCACAGAAATAGGTTTCTGGGTCTTCTGATCACTCTCCTTGCACTGCCTTTGACAGCTAGAGAAGTTGAATGAGCATCCCTTTACACCAGCAATCTCAAACACACTGTACAGGTATCGGCAAATTAAGCATCAACGACCATTCCATAACCCAACAAACATACATGTAGAACACTCTGATTCAGTGTTTCCCCTCATCTCACATTCACATGTAATGCACTTGCAGATCGCGGATGAGAATGAGGATGTACTTCTCCAAGGCTATTGAATGGTTTCTTAGATGACTTTGCACGGAGAAAAGAATAAGATGAATTTTCAAGGATTTATGAGGGCCACAAAACAACCTACTCAAAGTAAATTTGTTCATTTTCTGTTTGGATGTAACCAGAAACTCTGCGGTAACAGAACCATCTCTCAGCAATGCTGTCAAAGAACTCGAGATATGGATCATGCCTAGTATGAAACAACATGAAGCAGAAGAGATTTTTTTTTGCTGAGCACTTCTAGTGCATTTCTTGTCTCTGTAAGCAAACAACTTCAGCAGGTGACTGGTTTTCCTCGTCATGCTTCATAAATTCTCCATTTCCACTGCAGAGTCGGGCAGATAATGTAGGGGATATTGATGCATAGCTACCTGACTTATTTGAACATCCATAGCCACATGTTATTAGTAAAAATACTAAAGAATATTGCTCAAAATTCAAGATTGATTACACTGATTTAGTGAAAATCAAAGAGAGAGTCTGATCAAAGCACCTCTAAAGGATGAACTTCTTTCGAAGTCTTTGGTTGTGTGTAATAGGATGGTCCCTGAGAGAACAACAATGAAGCCACATATTTCTGATATAATGTCTCCCACACTTTGTCCATCCCAATCCTGTTGTGATGTATTTTTAACAGTAGATAAAGTCAAATCAGGATAAAAAATTAAACAGTTTACTGTTTGAAATAAGGGTCTTGAAGAGGAAAATGGAATGGTTTTCAAACTAAGCCCAGTGACAGCATCCTCATCCTGATGCCTAGGCTTGCCGTAGTGAGTACTGAGTAAGGCATAAACAAATTATCAAGAAACCATCTCATCTAAAAGCTTAAGCTGTTAGGTGAGGCTCCAGAACATGATTTATATTATTCTCTAACACACCCCCTCAAGTGAAAGTTTTTTGGGCTTGAAACTTGAACATAGACCCACACTACCTTGTGCTTGATTTTTATCAAATAAAATGAGGGTGGTGAGATTCGAACTCGTGACCGCTGGGTCAACCAGACTCGATACTATATCAAGAAACTATCTCACTTAAAAGTTTAAGCTGTTAAGTGAGACCCAGAATATGATTTATATTATTCTCTAACACAAACCATACGTTAGAAATCAATCAAGACAATTTGTTTATTCTATCTTGCATCAACTCACAAAACCATGCCTCAACAAGCTAAAGCTACAGTAGTGTTCTTCCAGTGAAATCCAATTAAAATGAAAAGAGCATTAAGCAAAAAATGTACAAAGTAATGAAATAAATGCAATTACAGATGTACGCTTCTACACGAGTGGTCGTACCTTGAACATGATTACACCGGCAAGAATCGTAAGTGATGTGAACATGACATAATAAATGGGGATACAACTGAGGTATTGAATGTATCGAGTGCCTGAAACACCAAAGGTTGCAATTTTTTAGCAAATAAGAATTATAGATACAGGATACATTTTAACCATCTTAAGGTTCTAAAGAGCTAAAAATATATACAGCACAGATGAACAATAAAAAAGAAAAGGAAAAGGAAAAGTTGCAGCTTTGGGATAAAAACAGTTTGATACTTTCTTTTCTGGATTCAGTAGCATCATTTCTTCCCAACCACCATACCTCTGAAAGAATTATACACAGAAGGTTCCTTAATAGCTATGGCTTAAGGTGCTATCTAGTACTTCACCTAAGCAGTGTATTCTAGGTCAATGGGATGTTGATAGCGACATCCTCTTGAGACAATTACTTAGTTCCCTGCTTAACACTTGATCAATCTGGGAACTTTTTATAACTTGATTACTTACTGCATTTAATATCAGGTCACCAAACATCATATTAAATGAATGGTTCAGCTTTACAACTCATTTTCTAGCAATCATGAAACTCAAAATCTTCTTTTGTATTTGTTCCCCCGTCTCATTTCTGTTTGTGAAATGTTAGTGAAACTATGAATACTATTCAGCTATCTTTGACCTTATCATGTGTCCTGGTTGAAAGTAGAGGTTAAGGAGGTGGTGCCAACCCACAATCTTGTGCATTCCACTTGGATATTAGGCTGAAATAGATTGGATTGGGATAACTTCGGAGAAAGATATAAAGAGTGAGAATCAGGAGGGAAAAATGGAATGTGACAAATGGGCTTGTAGTTTGATGGCATTCTCACAAGCAAGAGGAGTGAGATTTAGAGTTCAAGTCTCACCTTTATCAATTCATCACCAATCATCAAAACAAGAGAAAATCATGATAGAATAGTGGAACAATTTTTATAATAGACAGTGTAGGATTTGCATAAATTTTAATGGGCATGTTGATGGAAGCAATGCAAATTCCAACTTAACTTTTTAGAAGGAAAAGGTGTAACAAGAAACTACACATGTGACAGAACTTTTCTGTAATTCACAAAATTATACGTGTGCAAGTGAAAGAAAGTCAAATATTCTAGACAGTAACTTTCTGCCAAGTAAAATGAAGTAGAAATGTGCTCTGGGTCATGAACAGCAAGTCAAATTCATTGCACATGCCAGCTTAACCTTCTGAAGGGATTCAAGCACAAGATCAGAAAATCAAGCAATGCAGAACATAGAGAAAAGAAACCAAAAAGTACGCAATACAGAACACAGAAGATCAAGGAGAAAAGTGGAACAATGCAAGTAAGAGGGAGCATGATTTATGCAGTAGCAAACTTTTCAAATACTAGCATGATGACCTTAATCGTATAAACAAAAAGCAATATTTCTACATTTGTTACCTTGTTTAGATAATTCATTTGTGTGATGACGCATGTAGCTACAATAAACACAAAGAACCATGTCTCTGGGTACAACAATTGGTTGTTTCCTTCAAATGTTATTTTCAGTGCAGTTCCAAGAGCCTTAACGCTCATCACCTGCACATGATGAAGACAAAGCATATTATGAAAATAAAAATGACAAAAGGAAGTGGGGTTTACTCATATCTTCCATCCCAGTCGAAGAATAAACAGTAAACAATAGCATTGGCACAAGCTCCATTACATAAACACGCAACTTTACTAAGGGAAATACTTTCCACCTTATGTTGGCCAAGAAACATCATAGACAACATTTTTATCAGTCACTTCTCTTGAGAGATCTGGTTAACAATTACCACAGGAAAGTTCACTGCACATAATTAAAATTTTAGTCATTGAAAAAGTGAATTTTCACAGCCATTGAAAGAATGCAGATCTTTAAAACTTCAAAATGCATGGAACTTCATCCCCGTCAATACAGAGGTTTTTATTAAGTTATTTTATCTTTTAACATTGATTGAATGAAAAATAAAAAAACTGTATCTCCATTTATAAATTTGGTCTTACAATTAAAAATCAAAGTAACATCTCTGGTTCAGATGATTTACCGAAAGTGAACCCATCAATGAGCAGATGCCAGTGAACACTAACACATTCGAGTGCCCACATTGTGGAGCAAAATGGAAGATCAGAATGAAAACCAACACAATCACTGAGGCCACATAGAGCAAAAAAGCTGCAGCAGATGGGAAAATGGTATATAAAAAAAGAACAATTTCAGTGAAAGAAAGACGTGCATGTGAAGGTGCAAACTAACCTGGTTGAGTTGCCATACTACATATCTCCTGAACAGACGTTATAGGGTGCTCCTGTGGTGCATGGATTACGATAACAACAGAACCAGCAATGCACATCACACAACCCAAGATCCCTAGCTGCTGTAACTTCTCATTCAAGATAAACTGAGCTAACACAGCACTACACACCATGAAAAAGAAAATAAAACACTAGAAAATCTGACTAGATAATATAAAAATTCTAAAAATTGAGCATGCAATACTAAATAAGAGATATACCTGACAATAATACTCAATGCACCAAGAGGGGTAACGAGAACTGCCGGAGCAAATGCATATGCAACACAGTTTGCAATTTCTCCGATAATCACTATATGAGAAACCAGACAACAAGAGATATTCTACAAACAATCAGCGAATAATCAGATGGTCATTACTAATCATAATTCGCGTACTCTAACCTCCCACTCGTCAAATTTGACTAGAACAATAAAACTTCATTAATTCCTTAGGTTACCAAACGTAAAAATATATCAGCTAAAAGAAAAAAATCTTATTAACATTAAGCTGACCAATGTAAGAACCTGGATTCAAAGAAAATATGAACCACTAAATTTTACAATTAAATCAAAAGAATCACAAGATACAACCAACTTATAAATAACAAAAGTAAAACATCAATTAATTTACATAGAATAGAACAAATGGAGATTCCTGCAAAAGAAATATATCAAATTTTCCCAAAACCAAAAGAAGAATCATTAACAAAGAAAAAGGAAAACTTACTCGTGATCATGCCCAACCACCATAGTGGCTCTAAGAGATATGAGAACCCGCCAATACCTACAAATATCCCACAATCCAAAAAACAAACCCATTTCATAAAAACCAAAATCCCATTTCAAAAAACCGGAAAAGGATTATATTCTTTACCAGCTCTTACACCAGAAGCAGCTGCTGCTCTTCTAAGGCCTTTCTTTTAATAATGAAACTAGCACCAATAAATAGACTTGACAACAAAGCCAAAATAAACCCTTTTAGATTGTCTTCGGAGAAACCCATTTGAGGGTCAAATCTCTCTCTTCTTTGTGTTTTAAGCTGGTGCTCGTTTTGTTCTCTTCATCCGCCAATCAATCGTTGACTGCGTTGCCTTTCAACGTATCTTTACCAGTTTGTTTATGGCCATATGCTGCTCTGTTTTGTTTTGTTTGATTCTAAACATGAAAAACTCTACGGTGTAGTTCACTGTACAGATAACTTGTGTGTGAGTGACCGGACTTTGTGTAACGGACTCCGCATCCTTACCTCGTTAGTTTTGTCTTATCTCCACCCTTTCCTTTTCCGTAAAGAAAGGAGAAAAACAAACTTACTTGTCTTTATCTTTATCCATTTAATTATTTATTTATTTATAATCTATGGTTGTTCCTTAAATTCTACGAAACTATATTATTAAAAAAGAGGATAGTACCACTAAATAACACGAGTTTTGATATGTTTATGCACCACTTGCATGTGAATAAAGTTTGACTTAAAGGTGCTTATGGATAGAGTGAAATCGAGTTTGGATTTATAATTATATTTAATATATTTTTACAGATTATAAATTTGATTCATTCATTTTTCTTAAAGTCTCATTTTAAAGTCCAAATGTTTCTAAGTAAAGCAAAAGCAGATATTAAATCAACAAACATATATATAAAATAGAGTATATAGTTGATCAAGTTTCGAAAATCATTATCCATCACCGAGTCTTGATATACATTTTCTAGGAATTTTTTCGTTACGTGTTATTATTTGTAATATACACATTGTATAGCTTTGATCGGTTGCAAACATTATAGATTTACAGCTTTTTAAACACCCTTGTTGATAATAGCATTTACCTTGCATACATCACACGTTTTTATTATATATATATCCTACCCGAAATGTAAAATTGAGACGTAAAACATTGCTCGATTTAATTTTTTAAAAAAATAAGAGTTCACATGTAACTTCAGTTGACTTTATTTTTAAAACAAAAATATCAAAACAACGAGCTTTTTCGTCTGTTGATTAATCATCAATTGCATCCTAGGGTTATTTTTAAAAATATTTTTTATTTTGAAATATATTAAATTAATATTTTTTTATTTTTTAAAAAATATTTTTGAAATAATGTAAGGCATCTCATCTTAAGAAACGACTGCATTGTTTAAAACCATAGACTTAATTCCCAATCAATATCAAATGCACTTTAGAAGCTGTTTTTTTCCCTTTTCTTTTCCTGTCATATAAATGTTTAGATATTCAGCAGAAATGTTTAAGAGTTCGAAATTATTTAGAGATAATTTTTATATTAATTATCCTAAAAGATTCTATAGATCACGTAAGGAACAGGGTTTTCCAGTATAAATAATCTGGATGGAACATGTCAGTAGGCATAACACTGAGGAGAGAAAATAAAACTCGTGACCCACTAAAAATAATAAGAATATTCTTTTATATATATATATATATATATTATTTTGTATATACTATGAAATCTTACAAGGATTTCACATCAACCACCTACTGCATAATTATATAAAAAGATAGGAAGAGAATGTTGTCATGGCTCCTTGTTTATCAAGTTTTATTTATTTTCTCAAACCCTTCAATTATGAATGGACGTGGGAAACTGCTTTCAAATTTATAAGGGGCTTTAATGATAGAATCTTATCCTTGTACGCGTCGGATTTTAAGCAGGTTTCATTGTTTTGGAGACCTGGTGTTTTTTTTTAAGAAAAAATATTAATAATAATAAATATTACTCATCATCAACACGTAACATAGGTATTGAGTTCGAGTAAAAGAGTGTATTTTTATAAGAACCTAAAATAATAAGAGTTTTACTTGTTTATCTAGACTTACAAAACGTGGTTTTTGAGGAATAAGGTTTACTCGTATCTAAAAAAAAATATTTATTGATACGAGATATGTTTTAATGAAAAATAGATTTTTAATATTAACATGTCAAAGTAATAGAAAAACACCTAAAAATATTAATGTTTTTTCAACAAAAAATATTAATGTTTTTTCAACAAAAAATAATAATTAATAATAGGTTTTCAAATTACATCTATGATTTCTTTCATGATTAACTTTAATTGTTATCGAAGTAAGAATCATTACAAATACAAAGTTATATATTTAATTATTTTCTCATAATTTTGTAAATGTTTTTCGGCTATATTATTTAACAATGATCTCATAAATGTCTAGGACAATCCAGATTTTACTTAATCTGGACAATTCAGATTATACCTATTATATATATATATATATATATATATATATATATATATAATAGTAAAATGATAGTAATTCACGATTAAAAAATGCTAGGATGGAAATGTTCATTTTGACATGTCGACAAGCCACGTATGCAAAGGACTCATTGTTTGTCAGTCATAACATGCCTACATGCCAGATGTAAATAAAAATTATAATACGAGATGGGTATCTTATGCCCTGTATTAATATTAAAAAAAAAAAACATCAATGAAGCTTTGAGGAGAGAATAAACAGCATAAGAAATTAGCTAAAGACCTTAGATGAAGATTTCTTATAATATATTTGTTTTTTTTATTGCTTTTATTTAAACTCATTAAAAATCTGTGCCATAAACTTTAATTATTTAAATTATTTGATGGTGTGATAGCATTGATTTTTTTAATATTCTTAGATTGTTTTCCTGTGATAATATTAAAAATAATATATATATATATATATATATATATATTTAAATATATATATATATATATTTAAATTATTTTTAATATTATCACAGGAAAACAATCTAAGAATATTAAAAAAAGAATTATTTTTAAAACACACAAAAATATAAATATCTGCTAACAAAAGTTGAACTAGAAAAAAAAAACAAGAAAATCATATCCATGTTAAATCAATCATTATCAAGGTCGCTTAAATTACTTAAGTTTACGTAACACAACAATTGCATTATTCATCATCTACACCCTTGTTGTCTGCTCCACAAACCCTTTACCAATAAAATGATGAAATCATGTAATACAACTCTCACATTTCTTTAAATTTAATATGCATTGAGAACACAGAGCATATTATGTGCACATGTCCTTAATTTACTTTTTATTTTTTCTATACTAATAATTTGTTTTTTTCTTAATTTATTTCAACCAATTAAGCATGATTAGATTGAACAAGTGCAATATAAAATACATTTTGAGCTAGTAATGAAATAATTTAAATTGTTATATTTTAATGTACAATCCTTAAAATTTTAATGTCCAATCGTTAAGAAAATCTGATTTATTAATGTTCCTTTTAAATACAACAAAAATAATACAAATAAAACAATTTACATCAATCAGCACAATCACTAGATTCACTACCATTTGATAAAAGATTTATTTATATTATAAATATAAACCCTGCAATTAGGTAATATTTATTTGTTAATATTATAAATTATCTTGGCATATAGGTTGGGTGCGCCGGCTTGTCCTAAAGCCAGGAGTCTCGTCTGCATGAAGCAGCGAAGCGTTTCCCCATGCAACGGTTCATGGAATTAAGAAAAATTAACAGATTATTAGCATATAATGCATTTTGAAAAGAATGAAATGATAAATATATAGCAGAGAGAATTGCATAATCTCAGATTTTGCACCAGGCATGGCTGAATAGATGTTTCGTTCCCTATTCTTGAGTTGCTTGAAACAAAGAAAATGCCGACTCCTGATAGAGTGGTAACAAACCAATTAACAGACCCCTCACAAAACAGATCGACAGCCAGGTCGGGAAGAACACTTCTCTGAAGAGGAAAATGGCAATTTGAATTCACTCCCACTCACTAACTATATATTGTATAAAGGGGGGGGAAATCCTCAAACATTGTAAGAAACAGCATATGGGATCAAAGCAACGCACCACTGCCGCGAAAATAGCCTCTAAAAAGTAAACAGATCTAAACTGGAGCAACTTTAAGCAGCACAAGCAAAGTGGGTGACAATACCCATGCAGCCAACACGTGTTACTCCATTATCAAGAGAATCATTAAGAGAGTCAGAAAAGTCTCTTTCTGGTCTCCTCTTCAGTATATCCTGGTCACTGCTGGTTCATTCTTGTCTTTCACTGTTGAATATGAAGTTGACTTTTCCAACACCGGTTACCCTTCATTGTAATAAAGGGGGACTAGAAGGAAGCATGTGTCAAAGATCTGAAAAGGATCGACAGTCAGCACCGTGAAAAATTTTAAGGTCATAATTGACTTCATTGAATGACAATGAGCATCCAATTTGTCAGGAGAAACCTACACACGATACAGCAAGGACATTCAACTCATTTGAGATGGTGTAAGAAAAGAAAGAGGGCAGGCCTCTCTCTATCTGAATGTTATACAGAGCAGTGAGAGCAGTGACATTGAGCTTCCATAACAAACAAAATGAAAACAAAAGGGGTTCATTAAAACAGCATGCAGATGGATTATTTCCCAAAAATACTTCACTGGCATACCTGCAGGGTAGATGTTTTCCTGCTCAGAAGTTCATCTCACTCCTTTCATGCTGGGAGAAGCTCTCTTTCTCCTCTTGTTTTTGGGCTTCACAGCATCCTTCAATGTTTTCTCTCCATTTGTTTGCAGTGCAGTTCCAGATGTATCTGTGGCTAAAGTTGCTTGTTTAATATCTTTGGCTGGTTTTTCTGCTTCAGTTTTGGGACTATTTTCCCCACTTCCATTTTGTTTCATATGCCGTGTTGATACTCCTGCAAGTTTCACAATCACTAATAAGCTATGTTGCACTGGCAAAAAAAAAACACTTGAAAAAGGTGCAATAGGTTGCCCTTTCCAAGAAATATACACATTCAGATTGCATATATGGCTTCATTATCCATTATTTCATCAAATTAATGATTAAAGCAGCTTGTATACTCACTGAAGGTCTGTGACCACCATAAGACCTACCTTTTAATCGATCTATGATAACTGCACCCTGTTCTATGGAACACTACTGCTACTCTACTCTCCCGCAGCCAATGCTCAGGCATTAAAAAATTATTATTAATTCACAGAAAATGTTACTAGTCAAAATACAGAAGGTTGACTTTCTTGCTACGGAACAACAGCATAGCAGGAGATCTGCAGCCTCTTTGTCAACTTACCCATGCAGCTCCAACTACCTAATCTGTACCTTCCAAAGAATAAATAAGATTTGTCTCTCTGAAATTTAGTTAAGAGTTGCCTCCCATAATAAAAGAACAATCCGAAGTATGCTTTAAATTCTCTTTGACGGGGGGAGTTTTGCTTCAGAGTTTATACAGTATTACATATTAAGTGAACTATGAACCTTGCAGGGACAAAATGAGCAAAATCATTTACAGGCAGGAGAGAAATAAAGGTCTTGTACTTTTAAGAAAATTGTGAAAGTTGCATACCGCGCAAGGCTAGAGAAGCTTTCAAGGAATCAGGATCAACACCCTTCGAATAAGGATCCCTGTGGAAAGGAAAAAAGAGGATTTGCATCGCTTTTTAAAAGTAATCATGCAATAAATAGGAAAATAATAAAGTTGAAAATTTCTTAAACCAGATAGAGTAGAGTTTCCAAAGCACAAGAACAAGAAGAAAGGCCTATTATAGATCTATAGAATTTCTAATTACCACAAATTCAGGTGACTTAAATAACTAACCAGCTTATGAGATATTTGATTAGACCCCAGTTACAGACTAAAATCCATTACAAGGAGCCATAAGCAAATATTAAAGTATATAACAGAGAAATGGTCCGGAAACTAATGTTATTAAATTTCTTCTGGGTCAAGAGATCCTTCTCAAGTAATTAAATTCATGATTCGGAAAACTTTCTTCTATCATCAACAAACTATGATTCTAACAGTGGATGCAAAATCTTCTTTTGGCCGAGCAAGTTTGCACTTCAAAAAAACTTTGGAAAGTGCTAGCACCATACCAGCTTGATGGACCCCCGAGAAAATTCACAGCATTGCCCTGTACTCGACCTGTTCCACCTTGTTCAGATGGTTTGGTATCATCATCATTGTCATTACCTCTACTGCTGCAGGTATCCTCAGGTACCAGCTTCAATCTCTCCAAATGATGCCTGGACAACTCACTACCTTCCACCTGCTCAACGGTTTTATTTTGCTCTATTACATCAAGAGCAGCTACACTAACATTGCCAGCATCAGAAGTAGGGTGGCGCTTGATCTTGCGCAATGCTCTCTCTGTGTTGTATGCTTCAACCTACATCAATTCACAGTTAAAATTAGGTTCAGAGCAAAAGACAATCCCATGGCCATGTGTTTCTAGAAGCAGCAAACTGACAAATAATAAAAGAAAAGAGTAGATTCATTAAGAAAGCATGAATATTTGGTATCAGAAAAGATACTGCACCTCAACATTCAAAAAAAATTCTAGAGAAGAAACTCACTGCATTTTTTATCTTCTTCGTTATGGATTCAGCACTCAAAGAAGCAAGTTGCAAACAATGCATAATAGCGCTTTGTGGCACACCCTCCCCTCCACCTTTCTGAATTGCACAAATGTCACCATTCGCATTAACTGTTACAGTCATTCTTCCACCCATAACAGCCTCCTCACTGTGGACAGGATCAACAACCTACATAACACCCATTCAGATTACAAGAGCTGGGTGATGAGCTTGTAAAGCTCATCAATATGCATCAGAAGTGGACACAAAAAATGTAGTATAGATCTGCCCACCATTTTGCCCTCACCACCGAAAAATGCAAAAGTTATTGCTATAGGGAGATGGTGGACTATCAAAGGAAGCGGCTCTCTTTCCTGTCACAATGCAATGGATAACAATCAACTTAACTCAATATAATATGCAACAGGCTAAAGTTGGTAAAACATCAAAAAGTTTGACATGTAACTACCACAACAATATCAGTCTACAACATTTATTGGGATAAAAGGGAAGGTTTCCAACAAGGACCTCTGAATCTCAGGTTCAGAGTAAAGGATCTATTATATTTTATTTCTGTGGACATCTGAAAGATGTAGATCATGGAAATATGGCTACTTCTGAAGTTATAAAGTGTTCCCCTCTCTGTGATTTTCTAGAGACCTTATTAAAGGGTGTTGTGTTAGGATCTTATTCTGTAGGCAAACAGTCTATTGAAGATATAATGCCTGTGCACAACTTCCACGTAAAACAATTGCTCTTAACACCAGAGATGAAAGCTTTCAACTACTTCTAATGAGCCGATGGTATTTGTATTTCTACAAAGTAAATACACTCAGCTGTATTGAACAAGGATGGTGAAAACAGTTCAAACTTCATTGCTACTTCCAAGATTAAATTATAGGAAACTTCATGGACATTAAGTAACTTTAAGAAAAAAAAATTGCTCCAGCATGGCATCATGAATCAGTTTCTAGGATTATCATTTTGTTAAGGCCTAATACCACATTACCTTGCTTGGAACACAATGAATTAAACAAGATGAATTATTGGCTGTATAATAAAACAATTGAACTTAAATAAGGAGGCAAAAATTCTTTGCAAACTCTATCTCATAAATTATAAAAACCATTTTCCACTCCCACTACAGTTATCCAATTAATCTGATACATGAGTAATCCACCGCTAATGTCAGACTTGTAGAATGCATATGAGGTTGGAAAGCACTGATCATCTGAGGTGTGCATAAAAGCAACCAGAATGATTACTAGACAAAGAAGGATAGTCAACTTAAGAAGGTCTCAGGTGTGACATGATAAATAAAATAAGTTCAATACTTTCTTTCTTCCTGATTGTTTGAAGTATCAATTTAAATAATTATCCAAAAAGCATGGAGAGATATAAAGTACGACTCCAATAAGGGTACATTTTACAAGCCAAGTTGGTTCTTAAAGGTAAAAACACAAAACTAAGAAAACGCTTCCTTGGTTGAAACCCAAGCTTCCATTACAAGTAAATAATTAAAAGCATTAAATTAGCCAACCTCTGGTGGATGTACTGTCACTTCTTGACCATCTTCACCTCCTAAAGTGCATTCCAGTCTTCTAAACGTTAAGAGAGAGGCCAAGGCAGCAATATTGGCAGCATCAACAAGATTTCTGTTTGTAGAGTATATGAGTGAGTTTAGTCAAATAATAACTATTTAGCATCAGTATAAGAAGAAATAAAGAAAAAATATGCAGGTCGTAATAAGAGAAATTTCTACTTAAAATAATTAGCTTTAGAACATGAATAAAAGGCAGAAAACTAAACAGCAAAATTATCATAGCTTACCCCCCATTGTCTAAGATATGAAGGTCAATACGAATGGCCCACACTAACTTCCCGGCAAGAACACAAAGTGATTCTGTATCCACAGCCCTGCTCTCCCTGAAAGATCGCTTAAAGATTTAATCAAAGTTGAACTATATTATAAATCAGTATTCTTTTTAAAGGACTACCATAAGCTTCATTCTAAGAAGGCCCTGAAGAAAATGAAATTTACTTCATCCAAACAATTTGGCATCATTAATGTAGTATTCAGCTATGATTGTGAACACACATATACACACATTTTTGTAAAAAGAAATACATATTCTTAGGGAAACATTCCATGCTAAAATTGCAAAGCAAAGAAAAACATCAAGCCAGCATACTTGAGAAATTTTACTCAAACAAACATAAGTAAGGACACTAATCACCTTAGACCACGATCAACTATACGGCCCAACTCAACTGCAGATTCCCCAGGGCGGCCTGGTTCAAATGAAGGATCAGCCATCGGAGAGAACTCAGTAAAAATAGAAAGTGTCCCCTCATTCTGTCGGTCTTGATAAGGTTGAACTAATTGACCTGTCACAAGACCCATTACATGAGTCTGTCCTAGCTGCACCTCTGATGACCCATCTTCTCTGCAAATTTACCACAACCAATATACCATTCAATCAGCCCCAATCCCAATATACATTAACAATCAACCATAAAGCTCTCCCATCTTCAAAAACAAAATCAAACAATGGAAAGACGCTAGCACTTATTACACAATAACAACTCATCAAGGGAACACCGTTATTCTTTTTCTCTTGCAGCTCCTATGCATCATTTAAACCAAAAGCACATCAACTTTTATATAGCAAAAAAACAGGCATACCAATACAGTGAAATGTGTAAAACAAAAAAAGAGAGCTTGAAAGATGAAACCTAACTGAAAAAAAAAGATATACAAAAAAAGTACTAAAAAGAAACTTGCCTTCCAAACTTGATGGTAATTTTACGATACTCAAGAGGATTACGACCATCAATTCTAAGGTTTGAAGCCAAAGCAGTCTCTATGAATTTCTTCTCGTTCACTGTTAATTTCCATGTATTCGCTAATCTTCCATCCATTGTGTTCAATGCTTTCTCAAATCCTACTTTCAAGTTAAACCCAAAAGGCGGGAAAAAAGAAAAAAAGCCTGAACTTCTGTCAAGCACTAGAACAAACAGTTTGCAGACAAAAACCTAACAAATATAAGGAACCGGGGAATCAATAAATAATTATAGAGTTAAGAGAAATGGGTTTTGCAAGTAAAGAACGATGAATTGCAGCCGAAGAAAAATAAAGAGAAATTTCTACAAGTTGCTTGGTGTTTGTTTTGCTACTTGGCGAGAGAGCGAAGGCCTCGGTAGAGTTAGAGCTCGGAGTTTTCTGAATTTCGACCACCTTAAAACCCTAGCGTTTTTTAGAGTCTACTCTCCTCTCATGTTATGAATAGGCGGGCTCGGCTTATGGTCCATTGGGCCTTCTCTGTTTTGGTGCTCCATAAACAGGCCCGATTATTAGCTCATATTGGTTCCAGTCAATGAATCTACGGATCACTTGCAGTTGCAGCACGGAAGCCTTCGTTAGTAATCGAGACTACAATGATAGAATCTTTTTCTCTTGTTCAATCTTATCATATTTTAATTTCAGTTTTTATTTTTTATTAATAATTTATCTTAATTCTGATATTTTATTAAAAAATAATAATTTTAACTTATCAAGTATTATTTTTTCAATGCGGTACTCATTCTCTGAATTTGTAATTTTAGTATTTGACCGATTTTGTGAGAGATTAGTAGTCTTTAATTTCATCCATCATTTCAAATTGATTATATTATATTTTATAATCTGATCCTCATAGTTTTGATTTTTTATTGGCTATTTTTGAAAAGTTATTATTATTTAATTTCATTCTCTAGTCACAACATTATTTTTATTTTTATGTTATTTTTATTCTTATATTTTTCCACTTTTTAGTCCTTTAACTAAATTATTTTTTTCAAATTTACCTTTCAATAAAATATAAAATCTATTTTTTTAAATTTTGATTATCATTCTTTTAATTTCTATTTTTAAAAATCTTTTATGTAATTAAAATTTACCTTTTAATTTTAACCTTCCATATTTTTATCAAGTCTCATAATTTAGATCATTAATTAGTTTAGTGATATATCTTAGATTAATAATATTTTACTAATCAAAGTTATAAGTTTACCCTAATCGGTTTTTCATATTTTTAAAATCTAATTTCAGCCCTTAAACATTACACACACACACTAGCCAATGCTCTGCGCATCAAGTCACGGACGGTACCATATTTTTTCAACACAAAAAATATTAATTGTTTTTATAATATATTTTTGGTTAAAATGATAAATTTGTGTAGAGTTCTGTAACGTGCAAGTTTTCTATAAAAATATATGAATTGTAAATTGATATAAATTTATCTGTTTGATAGGTTTTAATGAAATAACCAACATAAAATTATCATCCTCATTGAAAACAACAAGAAAATTATCATCATCATTAAAAAAGCAAGAAAATAATTATATTTTTAAGTAAAATATAAATCTGTCAAGAGTAGGACTTGAACCTCCAGACCTCTCAAACGAAAATTTTGTCTCTCGCCTCATAAACCCGCTCGCCCACCTCAACATTCGTTTATCTTTCTCGAAACATATATATTAAATCTAATTTTAACGTGGATTTACTAAAAGAAATGTGTTGAGATTAGAATTCGAACCCATGCTCTTGAAGGGGACCTTAATCTGATGCTCTTTAGACCATCTCAGCTACCTCAACAATCATTTGTCTTTCAAGAAAATATATATTAATAGTAGGTGTTACAGGGGATTAATACAGTAAAAGCAGGACGTGTTTTATTGTGTATATATGTGTGTGTGTGTATTATATTATATTATATCCTTTTATCATGACGCAAGAAAAACATTGTAGATTGCTACAGTGTTTTTTGGGACCGGAAAAAAATACAATGTAACCGACATAAATTAAAATTTCGAACGATAAGTACAAAAATAAAAAAATCTAAAAGCACAGATACATAAATATATGGATTATTTTTGTCAAAAAACCAAAAGAATATATATATATATATATATATATATATATATAAAAAATCGACCTAACGAGCTGACCAAGCCAGCGTAAACTAATCCAAGAGTTGACTGCGGGTACTCATCTTGGGCCCTTGGCATTGCCTTAAGAACAGGAAAGAGAGGGATGAGGGCAGTTAAGGTATTTTAAAATTAGTGAAGGTGTTTTTTTTATAAAAGAGGGGCTTAACGCCCGACTACATAAAACGCGGAATAGTGGACCCAATCAGGTCATAATATAATAAAGTGTAAACCCTGCCGAGGATCGGTAAAATTATCCGACTCCTATCTAGTAAATCCTTAGTTAAGCCTAAATTAGTCAACCAATCAGCCACACAATTGGTT
>CM063596.1:5385200-5418372 GCA_032356905.1 Salix exigua
GAAATATCATATGTCCGACGAAACGATTGCTTTCTTAGCAATCGCATTTAGAAATAAAATCTAAGAATTCACATATCAAAAACTCATAATTATTTAAATTACAGTTAAATTTCTATTGAAATTATGGTCCACCAAAATTCTTTTTCCATTGTCTTCGATCCATATCAATATTTGCAAGCGTTATCATTTATCGATATTTTCTTGTTATTTTTCTTATTTTTTTATTAATTAAAAGTAAATAATAATAGACTAAATTCAAATCTACACTTTAATTCTTAGAGATTTTGGAGGAAAAAATTATTGTATTGATGAAATAATAATATTTGTAAAAGTAAGATTAATATTTGTAAAAATATTATAATAGAAAACTTGATCGAAATGATTGTTTTTTTTAATTTATGATTTATTGAGATTTACAATCGCTTAATATATTCGAGTTAATTCTCAAATGTTGAAATTAAGTTCGTTTCCTTATACCAGATGATTGTTTTTAACATATACATATATATATATATATATATATATATAATAAAATATTTATAAACTAAAAATATTATATAAAAAATCTCCAATGCAGTATCAAAAAGCTAAAGTCAACCACCACGTCATCTCCATGTGTGTGCGTAGAAGTACTTGCTACAATGAAGAAGAAAAATGGTATACCAAGGCGAGTAAATTAATATTCCTGTACTCGATTTGGAAAAAAAAGTTAAATTGTTTTTGGAGGAACCTCGTACAAGGCCCAAGGCCCATTTAAAAGCTTAAAAGACAGGCTCATGAAAATCCAGGTCCCCCGTAATGATACAGCCAAGACATCTTGTGGCTGGGCTCTGAGATTTACAGATGAGCAGGCCCAAATAATTTCAAATCTACTATCTGTCTTCTTCTTCGTCCGAGGGCATAGGACTATATCCTCCTTCATTAATATCTTCATTATTATAGTTTAACGTTATTGTTTTTGCTTACCTATGCTCCAAGAAACATCTACACGTACATGTACCCAAAAAGCGTGACGTGAAGGCAAGGTAATCAAACTGCTGAGTCAACTCGCTAACTCGCATCTGAGTTCGCGAGTTGGCTCAGCAAACCTGGTTGGACCGGAAAAAAAATCGAAACCGGTCAAAATCAGGTTGACTCGTTCCGATTTTACGCGTTTGGTCGGCTTTGAGTTTTCATCTTTGGATTTTGATCTTTCTTTTCAAAATAGTCATTGAAGATGAAGATTGAGAAAGAAAAGAGCAAAGGAGAAGAAGATGAGGGAGCGAGGGAGGGAGACGCGAGAGTGAGAGAAGAGAATTGGAATCCTTAGGGTTAAGTTAGGGGTGACTTTTATATTACTTATAATAATAATAAAATTAAGTTAGGGGTGACTTTTATATTACTTATAATAATAAAAAAAAGCAGGTTTCTACTTTCTAATAGGTCTAGGGGGGATGGGTTATAAATTATTATTAATAATAATAGGTTTATACGGGGGGAGGGGTTATGATATTATTATTATTATTATTATTATTATTATTATTATTATTATTAATTAGCATAAAAAATAATTTAAAAAATTTCTATTAATTTAAGATAATAAATAACATTAATTAATTTCAAATACAACAATCATAAAAAATATACAACTATTTGAAAAACATAAAATAAGTAGTTTAAATTTCAAATCTCAAATATTGTGGGTCTTTTAATTATATTTAAATTCATATTTTTAATTTAAATATAATTAAAAATAATAATTTTATTGTTGGAGGGTTTTTCAAAAGTAATTATTTAATTATATAACTTACTCCTATTAATTGTATAATTAAACTATATATAAAATAATTGAACTTTATTTAAAATAAGATAAAAAAATATCCATAATTATGCTATTTTGTATTCAAAAATATTTTACATACGATTTTACGATTTTGCTTCTCACACGATTTTAGTTGTAATTCAATGATTTTTGTACAGGAAAATTCAGGTACGATCTTATGATTTTATGATTCGATTTTTCAGAGCCTTCTTCCAATTCGTGTCAAAATCTTGATTTTAACTACCTTGCTTGAAGGTAGGAAACTTGCAATATACATGATAAATTTTGAATTCAAATGATGACATGTATCCCTTGTAAAAACTACAGATAATAAAAATTTCACCCGTGAGTACATAAATTACACTTTAGGGATAGTTCATCTAAAAAAACATTATCCCACATCAACTAAATTTTATGTGGGACAATTTGTTTTTCTCATGCGAGTGGACATAATAGGTATTATTTTTTTAAATGGTTTTTATTTGAAAATATATTAAAATTTAGCTTTTATATTAACACGCTAAAATAATTTAAATATATAAAAATAATGACTTGATGTAAAAAAGAAATCAAAATTTATTGAAACTCTAGTGCAAACGAAGACCAAAACAGGCCTAAGCTATTTTTAGAAGAGTCACGTAATATCAATAAGATATTTTTTTTGGTATAAACCACGCGGTGTTCCACACACTAGCCTAGATTAATAGATATCAAAACCGTTCCGCTCCTACTGGAATGGTCGGAACGTTCTGCTTTATTTATAAATCCAGGACAAAACAACGTTGTTTGTGTCCCGATTTTAATTCCGGTCCGTTCTAAAAATTCGGCCAAATTCCGACTGAAATACCTCTGTTCTGCTTCGAGTTTAAAATCTATTTTTTTATTTTTAAAAATTATTTTTGACATTTATACATCAAAATAATTTTAAAACACCAAGATATTTTAAATAAAAAAGAATTCAAAATTTAATTATGCTTGTTAAATTAATATTTTATTATATATATATATATAATTATATATGAACAGTACGACACCGAAACGACACGCTGAAACGCTCCGAAACCGGAACGTTCCGTTCCATTCAAAAAATCAGAACGGTATTGACAACTATGAGATTAATCCACGTTCATACCGGCGAGCTCGAAGGTGAAAATGCTTCCCAAATAGTCGGTTTCATACAAGAGAAGGGATTGAACCCTGCCTCTCTCGAGGGACGACAGTGTCCCCATCACTTACGCTAGGACCCAAAGGTATAGCAATAGGAATTTATTATTATATTGTTTACTAATGTGATTAATGAAGTTAGGTCATTTTATTTCTAGCAGGCACAGAGAGGTTTTTGACATTGAATTTTAACCCCTTTTTGTGTTAAAATTTATTTATTTATTTATTTATTATTTATCATCATCTTCTGAAACATCAATTTCGGATCAAATCTTAATCGCACGATGTGTAGCAGTAACTCATAAGTGTGTCATCCTTATCGTTCCCTTTTCCCTGCACCTACGACAAGAAGAAGAGAGAGAGAGAGAGAGAGCGAGGGGACATGCCATGCCAGGGACCCAATAACATTTTGTGCGGAAGTTGCAGGCAATTTTCGAGGTGGTGCCCAACTTAATAGTCATTGTGGTCTCTAAATCGCAGTGACATTTCAATTCAAACACGCCAAAAAGTTGACTCCGATGCCGACATCGATAATTATGAATAGTCTTGCATTACAGATTCAATGGTTTCTCATGCTATCCGACAAAGGTATTGTAAGCCAAAAGGTGGACGGAAACAGAAGGCGGTGGACGGAAACAGAGGGCAGAGGTGGTCGGCAGGGAGCCATGCAGTCACCTGCTGGACCCTGTCGCTCTCTGTTCCGTTTACTGAGTTCGAGCGGTGAAGGCTGCAAAAACCAGAAGGAATTCCCTCTGCGTGCTTTCCCTGACTTACTGGGCATCGTAACCAGACAATGTCTTTCATAATTCAATCTCTCTCTCTCTCTCACGTAGGCATGATGCCCTTGTTTGTCTGACAGTGAAGCCATGAGAGGAGTGATTGAAGCTTTAAGATTTCGACACGTGGATGACGAATCAGACATTGGAGGGAGACAAGATGTCATTAACAGAAATAAATGTGAGCTACGTTATAATTTATTTATTTTTATATCCGTGCTTAGTTTACGCAGTATCTCGATTATTTTACAGATTCGGATGAACATTCAAATCCAAAGAATCATATAAGATCATGTAAGGATAGATCCAAGATCAAGAGAAAAATACCCTTCCAGCTACTACTCCCACAATCGAACCTAGGTTACTCCTTCCCTGGCCACTGCACTTGCAGGTTGAGCTACGTTATAATTAATATTATAAATGGTGATCGTTGAAGTTTTGAGAAGAAAGCTGCACACATCACAGTGATCTTCCTTGCACGTTAGTTATTATACATTCAATCTAGTCCTTGACTTTAATATTTTTTCAATTTAGACTTTTGTTATCTAATAACTCTACTGTAGAAAAAAAGGGGCCATACACCTTGAATCCGGGATAGGTAAGGATGGTAGAAAGACTTGAGGTTTTACCAATTTAGCTAGGTTTAGTACTGGTTAGAGAGTGCTTAAAATTATTTTTAAAATGTTTATTTTATTTTGAAATAAATTAAAATAATATTTTTTATTATAAAAAAAAAATATTTTTGACATCAGTATATTAAAATAATTTAAAGCCACATAAAAAATTTAATTTAAAATAATTAATTTAAATTTTTAAATGCATTGTTAAACCATCATAATAATATTATATTATATCAAAAGAAATTCCCATGATTTTTTTAAAAGTAATTATTCTAACTTAATGGAGCACGGGAAATAAATAGTTTATTTTATATTAAAACATTTGTTTTCTAAAAATAAAATGCATGTAGTTTTACAAAACATATACCGAAACGTATCAGAGGTGGTTGTTATTACCAATCAGAGGCGAAGTGGCAGTGGTAAGTATTATTACCCTATGCTGGTATAGTCCAAGTACTAGCAAGGACAGTGAAAGCCAACAAAATGAACAAATTGACTTGTCAATGGGCGTGGAAACATAATTTCTGAGTGTGTCTGTGTCAAAAAAAAAAACTGCTGTCAACTTGTTATCGTTCAAATCTAAAGCCCGCCTCCTGTCCCCTCTCCCTCCTTTCCTTCTCTTCGTCTCCATGTACCTTTCTCCTCTCTATCTAAAAAAGAAATAAATTCAAATCTCTTCTGTTCTTTTCAACTCCCACCTTTTTCTTTGTTGACCTAATTGTTTTCCTTTTGGCAAAGTTGAAATCCCACAGACCCCATAACCAATTCTCACTCTGAAACACTACCTCGGAATATACCTGGTTTCTTGATTTTAACTGCCGCCTTTTTCGAGGGGAAGATGAAACTGTTACCATCTCCTTCTATCTCGTCTTCCTCGAGTTCTTCTTTTGATCCAAACATGTGCACTTCAAAAAGTGCTACTGCTAGTTGCCTTACAGGGCTTCTACGTCGAATTCTTTGCTCTCGCAGCCTCCCTACACACCCCTCTGACCAAATCACCGAAACAAGCTCGATACTTTGTGATAGCAGACACCAAGAACTCATCGGGCCAAATGAGAAACTCGAGACCACTGCTGCTACTCCTGGTGTTGTGGCTAGGCTGATGGGACTGGAGTCTTTCCCGGAAACTAGTTCAGTTGATGTGAAAGTCGGTGATAATTCGATATCGAGAAGTCGATCGATGAATTCTATGGAGTTTAGAGGTGAAAACGATCAAATCCAAGGGCAGCATAGAAGGGTTAAGAGTACATTATCGTTTCGGGAGAGGCCAACTTTTCTTGAGGTGGAAAACAAGGAGTACTTTGTTCTTAGCTTTGGGAATATTGGAGGTGAAAGCAAGAAAGTTAGATCTAAAGAGAGGAAACGCGAAGTGGGTTCTGGAGAATTGAAGGAGAAAAGAAGAGAAAAATCGAAAAGGAAGGAAAACAGAAGAGAGGAAGTAGTAGAATCAGAGAAGAGGGGAAGTACAGAGAAGATAAAGAAGATGGTTTTGAGAGATTTAAACGAGCCAGAGTTGAGCAACAGAATACTGGAAGATCACAACCCTGATCAAGAAGTTGACAATGGTGGAAAAATCAAAGATTCACCCGCTCACCTGAGTCTAAAGGACAGTGAAGTTTTTTCCTTGGAAAATAAATGGTATTATCACGAGGAAGTCTCTGGCGTGGGAGCAGGGTTAAGGAAGACAAACAAGAAAACAAAAGCAGAGTTCAGCTCACAGGATTCCAGCCCTGTTTCTGTTCTTGATTTTGATCAATTCATCGATGATCCAGAGGTTACTAAATCAGGTGCCATTCTCATCAGTTCAGCTCAAATTTTAACTCCCTTACACACAATTAGTAGCTGGTTTCATTTTAAATTTTTTCATATCAAGAATTGTGTTCTAAAATTTGTTGTTCTTTTGTTCTTGTAACAGAGGAAGATACAAAGTCAAATTCGAGAAGGAAATTGTCCCCACGACTTGAGAATCAAGATCAAAAACACTTGTCACAGCGTAGTGATGGCAACCTGATCTTCGACGATCGAAATTCAAATAAAACTGAAGAACCTTGTCCAGGGTCAAGGAAGAAGGTTTGCCATAATCATGACTACTCGAACATGTGGGATGAAGTTTGCAGGCTGACAGAAACGCAAGTGGTCGAGACAAATTTAAATGCGCGCAAAAATACGTGTAAATCCGAAGAAGATCTTGAAGAAATCAGTGCAGAATTTGGGTTGCAAATTTTCGATCAGTTGTTGCAGGAGCTTGTAGATCAACTTGCTTGATTCTTGCCATGAAAAACATATTTCAAATAGTAAGATTATACTTTTTGTAAATTATATTATCACAAGAAACTCGGAATCTAATCTTTACCTTTCGAATCTCTCGGCCGCAGAATTTAAATTCGAACTCCCCAAAGATGTTGGATTGCTTTAATACTCGTTAATTATAATTTGTAACAGGAAGTCATTTGTCCTTTTCTTTGTGTCTGCGTTCCTGATAAACACTCTGAGCTTTTATTTATGTCTCTATAAAAACAATTATATTGTCTTTTAAAATTATTTCTGAAAAAAATAAAAAAAATTAAATTATTTTTTTAATATTTTAAAATTATTTTGATATGTTAATTTTGAAAAATAAACAATAATAATTCTAATAATTTCTAAGCAAAAAATATTTTATATATAAACTTCAAGTACGTTTACAAACGTATTTTTTTACTTAGATCCCTCAAGTGTCAAACGTTACTCAATAAAACCTCACGTTAGATATTTTTAATGGAAAACATTAAACCATAACATGTTTTTATCACATATTTCAGTTTCAAAATTATAAAATACTGATTTTTTTTTAGTTCTAATTGGCATGAATTTGTATTTCCATATTTAAAATGTTAATGATACATTATTGATATGAAATTATGGTTAAATAATACGTGTCAATATTGTTTTTATTTGGTATAAAAAATAAAAATTTCTAAAAAAATTGATATTGATTTGAACTAATAAAGTGATTTAAATACTCTTAAAAGCAACCAAAAAAATCAAGGTTCAAGGACTTTTTGGTCTTTTACCACTAGATTGCACAATGAACCGACTACACTACCTTTAAAGCAAGAAAAAAAAACTACCTTTTATGGACATTATAGTATTTTTATCATGTTTTCTTAGTTATAATTAATTTTGATAGCACTTAATTCTATCTTTTAAAAAAATATAAATATAATAAAAAAATTGATCATTATTTTTTTCATTGTTATTTTGCTTTTGATACCTTTTGAGTTTTTTTCAATTATATCCCTATGCATTTTGTTTTTTTTTATCCAATCTATAACTAATTATTTTTATTGCAATTTTTGTCTTTTATTATTTTCTTGACATATTTTGTTTTTCAATTTCATCCTTGAACATTGTATGCCATTTTTTTTTTATCTATTATTGTTCTTATTCTTTTGATTTATTCTTTTCTTGATTTTTTTCCCCTTAACTTAACCCCTCATTATTTTCTATTATTTATTTCATTTAGTTTTTATATCAAATTTGATTCTTTTTATTTTGATTGTTATTTGTTTTTTTATTTTGAATGATTATGAATTTTGCTTCATGTTTGTTTTCAATGAGGTGATCCTAATCTCATGACTCAAGTTACATGTTTCGAGAATTAATCTAGTTTAACTCTCATCTTGTTTTTAGTTTCTTTTAAAAAAATATTTTATTTTTCTATTATCATTCTTCCACACAAGGTTACTTTGTTTTGAGCTTCATGATTATTTTTTTTATGTTTTTTGTATGAGGTTATCTGGATCTCAAATCCCATATGACAAGTTAATCGAGTTAACCTTATGACACAAGATTATTTTTTAAATTGATTTATAGCCTCATTGTTTACTTTGCTTAGTATTTGACCTTTATGTTTTATTCAATTTATTTTGTGTACGGTTATTCTCGTCTCATGACTGACCTGTTGGTTTGGTATGTCGAGTTGAGAAAAAAATGTTATCTATTTTTTTAAAAAAAAAAATACGTCACCCATCAATGATTTCTTCATTGATAAGTGAGTTTTGAATATCTTTATTTTTATCTTCATTAGGCTATTTCATTAGTTTAATTTTTATTTGTAATCAAATAAGTTCGTTGAGATATTTTAAAATATTTTGGGGTATCTTTTATAATATTGACCAGTGTTTATATCTTATTATTTAAATCATCAAGATTATTGAGCTTATTTGAATCTCGTGGAGTTTCTTACTCGTTTAAAAACACTATCATCTTTTAGGTATTTTTTTTATTAATTTGGGAGGAGGGGATGACATGGCTCGTTGCAGCATGAAATGTCATCTAATATAAACTATAAATCATCTCACTTAAAAACTTAAACTTGCAAGTGAGATTCCATAATATTATTTATATTATTTTCTAACACTCCTTCAAATGAAAATCATTTGGGCTTGAAACTTGCACAGACCCACATCATCTTATACATGGTTTTTATCAAATAGAATGGAGGTGATGATATTCAAACTCGTGACCGCTGAATCAATAAGTGCTTCGACACCATGTTATAAAAATCAACTAAAAACTTAAAATTATAAATAAAATACTACAATTCGAAACACATAGAAAGCTTGCTGTGAAACTCACAAACTTCCCCACCGAAACTCTTTTAAATAAAATTGTGGGCAACGTGGAAGTCATGATTGAATTGCGAAAACTAGTGCCAGGTAGGTTTTAAAGGCGTCCATGCCTGCAGCAGTAACCTTGATTAATTATACGACTAGCCAGGCTAATTAAGATTCCAAAACTTGTCTTTTATTTTTATTTCGAAGAATGAAAACGATGGCTTGATTGGGGACTAATCATGCTGTTTAAAGAACTATGCTTGTTTCTCTGCTTTAAGAAAAAAATAATGTCATTTTCAGATTAATATTATTTTAATGTTTTCATGTCGTTTTAATAATATATTGATATAAAAAATAAATTTAAAATATTAGTTTAATTTTGGTAGAGTTATCCATGTCATCACCTGTTTTATTAGTTTATAGCTGCACATTATCTTAATAGCATCTTCAATAACACGATAGAAAATTTGAAATTTGTATAATAAATGTTGATTTTAAATTAAAATATATAAATATATATTTTAATAAAAATCTCGAAAATTAAATTTCATCACATCCAAAAAAAAATATATATATATCTTCATAGCAATCAGTGCAAAACCCACTTGACTATGTCATACTTTACTTCCGCAGCAAACAAGGAAGAATGTTTTGTCTCTCAAATTAAAATATATAAAAAAAAACCCAAAGAAATAAGTTAAGCAAGCACTAAGGTGGGCGATTTAGCCAAAGCCACGGGAGATGTAGGTTTCAGTGCGCAACCGTAGGGTTTTTGGCTTTTTGCATGAGCTCGGAGCGCCGGAGCATCCTCTCTCTCTCCAGTGCGCCACTACTTCAAAAGGTGTTCAGAAGATACAAAGCAAGGTAATGATAACCAGACTGCCTTTTCATTAGTGCTCAACAAGCTCCCCGATTTGAGAATTATGGAATCGATGAATCTCATCTTTTCCATGCCGAAAGTAAGACTTAGTACTCATAAAAGAGAGATAGGCGGACAAAATTGACAAAAGATGAAAGAATGAAGAAAAAAATGGCATCATAATGGGATCTAGCGTCAGCAGTAGATCCTTAGTCCTGGAAATTTTCGTCCGTTTACGTTCTTTTCAACCTTTAGTTTGATGCAGAGTCGTTGTTTTCAAAGCATCAAATTTCTTTTCCTGCAACAGGGGCCATGGATGAAGACTCCAATACAACTCGGAGAATAATAAGGCTTCTCGTCTACTGAAGAACATGCTGATTCAAGCCACTAAAAGGTTAAGAAAAGCTCGCTAACATATCAGGACAGGGACGAGAAGGGATGAGAGGAGAGCATTGAATAAGCAGAAAGATGAAAGGATCCAGTGAATTTCTGATACATGTTTTATTAAATAATTACTGTAACAGTTTCTGGAACATATGATGTATACAACCCAAGAGCTAAAATGAAATCCCGAGGCCACCGCCTCTACACTCGTCAGCACAAGATTATGCTTCCGACTTCTGTATGCGAGTGGTAAAGAATCTAATGCTCTTACAAATCTAAGAAATTCACGAGCAGAAAAACCTTTAGTCCTGCCCAGATATCTTTTTTACCTTCCTCGGGTGTAATTTCTATTTTTTTTCTTTTCTCATACCCCTAGATACGATCAAAACTAATAAAAATTCAAAAAATGGAAAATAAATAAGTAGTTAATGTTGAATTATGGGCCAAATTGGGGCTAATATTGCTTCTAAGCCACCAATGGCTTCTGCTCCAAGTACAGCTGCTCCGCCCAAGCTGGGAGAGTCTCCGAACCTCCAATGTTGAGATGACATTGCTGCTTCTGCTGCTCCTCAAAATCCAATGGCCCAGCTTTTGCAGGAGGGGTATCCTTCACCACGGACTGTACCCATGATACATCCGGCTCATCAACAGTTGTTGGCACCGAGTCAGCAGCCGCAAAACTGCTGCCATTGCTTCGGAAACCAAAAGATGCGGACTTCCGGAGCTTATTGAGATCTTCTGCCTGGATACCCCAATCCAATTTTCCATCAGGAGAACCCCAGTCAGAAAGGTTAGAAGGCATCATGTTTGCTGAAGATGATGGTGAAGAAAACCCGGTATGACGATTCACAGCATTCCGTTCAACAAAGCTCTGGCTACGTTTTGCAAAGGCAGAGGACCTTGAACTCAAAACTGCTGCCGCCGCCCCTCCAGAATGATCAACTCCAAAAGATGATCTTCTCACAGGAGATGATGAGAAGCTGCTGGTGGGATAGCTGGACCGAAGCTGCTGGTTGATGTTCTGGCGCATCTGCATTCCATTTGGAGGCTGCAAATGGGCCCCTGCAGCATCCAGTGAGAGTCCCTGCAACTGAGGCAAAATTGAGGGATCAAGGGATCCAAAAATATCTTCAAGGTTAGTAGGCCTCACTCCCCCAAGCCTATTCAACTCCACAGTTCGATCGCCAGAGGCAGCAAAAGCTGTGGCAGTGGACAGACCATTGTTCCAGCTGGAGGGAGAGGAAAGACCAGAAATCTCATCCATAAACTGCTGCCTTCGTCGGTGACTTTCAAGCCCAAGCAACTCCATGTCAAAATCCATATCTCGAGCACACACTGCAGATTTCAACCTGCTACCAGGAAGCTGCAATGCAGGGGGCACCACATTAGAATGGTTTGTCCATCCACCCACGGGTGAAGAGGACCCAGAGGAAGCCGGTGGGGTTGATTTGGATGGAGAACCAAGGGAAAGTGGGCTAATAGAACTCATGTCCAAAGTCGAACCATTTGTTGAGTAGGATCTAGGAGAAGGCACTGCCGAACCTGTAGAGGCATACAGGGGACGAAGCTCTTCAGGCTTGTGAGCAAAGAAACACACCCTCCTAGCACAACCTGTCTCATCTTTACAGAGACGAGTTCTATACTGCGCAGGATGAAGCCAGCACTCAAATATACCGTGAGCATATTCACAGGCATCACCCTGCCTGCAAGACCCCTTTCGAAACTCCGGACATGGAACACAGCTATAGTGGTATTTCCTGGGGTCGCGGCGCCTAGCATTCTCCCCAGGGTGCACAAATGGGCACTCTGTCCAATCATGAGAGTAAGCCCTTGAGCAGGGCTTGACCTTAAATGTATACATTCTAAACTCGTCAGTCCCATATATCCCATTCTTAATATCAGGAAGTGTCAGATCAATAGGATACTCCTTCTTCTCGGACCCATCTTTTGATACCCTTGGCGTTGAAATTTCTTGCTGTTCCAGCCCATCCATCTCGTTAACAATTTGATAAGCCAAAACACATGATTCTTCGCCACCACTACCACCCTTTAACACGATCTCCAGGTTCTTTCTCCTTGAATTAGAACCAGACTCAACAACAGAGGCAATCAAGTCACCAGGATGATTTCCATTAGCATCAACGGAATTAGGATCGGCAGAGGCATCAAGCAAGAGCCTGGCAACCTCATGTGCAGAAGAAGAACCACCTGCAGCAGCACAATGAAGCGCTGTGGCCCCATCAGAACCATATCCCCTGTTGACGTCTACATGACGTGTTTCCAATATATAATCCAACACCTCTTTGCTTCCGTACAGGGCAGCAATCATGAGAGGTGTCCTCTCCTCAAACCCCATCTTTTTCGAGCCGATTCTCCTTCCATACCACAAACCTGGTTCATCAACATCATGTCCCTCCTCTTCAATTGCCCTCTTAAATCCGATCAAATCATTCGAGGCAGACAACTCGAGCAAACGAGAGAAATCATAGCGAACCCCATCTTCCTTTTGAAAGTCGTTCTCCATGCTGAAACCAGCGTGTGTCGGTTTCCTCTTTGAACCACTGAACATCGAAAAGCCTCTCTTTTCTACAGAATTGTAAGCAAATAAACATTTAAAAACACAGCTTTTAGGTTGTTTTCCACTACACACAAAGAGAGGGGGGGGGGAACAAGTGACAGAAAACTTCGGCAAGGACGAAATTCCACCAAATTATGCTAACAAAAAAGCCATAAAAAACATTTCTGAAATTTTCGAGCCATTATAGAAAAACATTAACAATCATAAAAGAAAAAAATCAAGTGAAGAAAAAAAAACACCATCTAACACACCCTCCACCTGGTTTCTAATAATAAAAAAGCAACTAACAATTCAAAAATTGTTTCTGGCATAATTGCCATAGGTATCAACCTAAACACCCCCACAACTCAAACCCCGCTCTTTACCTACATTTTCTAACAAACCTAGTATTGTCAAAAACCCACCAAGGAAAACAAAACCCATCATCAAATCATAACAGCAAACATAAAAAAGCACATACCCTGGCTTCAAATGTAATAATACGAGAGCTTGAATGTAAGAACTGGACTAAACCGTGAACTGCTTTGCTCTGTTTTTTTCTTCCAAGTTAATTAACCTCTCTCTCCTTTTATGAACATCACATAGACAAAAAAAGCTCAAGAAATAAAGAAAGATAGGCCTTCAGGCTTCTCTCTTTTAATGGGGCTTTTGTTAAGGTCAAAAGGTCAGAGTCTTTGAAACCACCCTCTGTTTCTTCTATGGCTCCTGTATTTTTTCACTTCTACTACTTTTTTTCATTTATTTTTTATGTCTGTTTTCCCTCTTAAGGAAAATGAAATGCAAATACAAATGCAAATGAAATTTTATGTGGGGGTGGATGGTAGGGGCCACGAGGCTCTTAATATCTAACCGTATCGATTGTTAGGTTGCCACGTGTTGAATACCCAATAGAAACTGTCCTCACCTAAAGGTGACTGTATCGAGATTCCGGATTGTCACACTTTACGCGTTTTTGTTCTCTTTTGGATGACGTGGACGTACCTGCACCGTCTTCGTGATTTTTAATCCTATTCGTTGTTTAATTATACTAAGCTCACAGTCTGTGATGTATGGCTGTAAAACAAGCAAACTGTATTGGTGAAATTGGGTGCATAAAGCTGCGTTTATTGGCCTGTTCGTTTTTGGAGTGAACAAGCTGCTAGTTTGAGCTGGAGAATGTTGTTTTAAAGTGGAAGAAAAATGCGCCCCGAGGAATGAATTCTTGATGGTAGCGACCTCATGTCATGTTTAGAATTTGAGGTGGATATTTTTTTTTAAAAAAAACAATATATATATATAATAAGTAATACTTTTATATTAGTATATTAACATGAAAAATATATTAATCTATTTTTTTAAAATAGTAATAATATAACTACTTAGAATCCATTTTGACAGCTTATTAATTTTTAGTTAGAAAATTAAAAAAAATATTTGAAATTATTTTTAATATTTAAAAATTATTTTAATATACTAATATTTAAAAAATAAAAAAAGTTTTTCAAGAAAATAATCAACATCACAGCATAAACTAAGATCTTTTAATGAGCGCTTCGATGTTTTCCAGAAAGCGCTGTCTGTTTCAAGATGGGCCTTTTTTATAATGTTAATGTTTGGTGATTGGGCTCTTACATTGTTTTTCATCTTTCATAGGAGTGACGTGGAAAACATTAACGAAGGCCAGTTACATTTTATTTTTAAATAAAGTTTTAAAATTTTGTTTTTGCAGATATCTCTTTAAATATTTTATAATCTCACCTTTTCAGTTTATGAATTTTTAAATATATTTTTATCACATGCACGATATTTTAACTTTTTTTATTTTCTCGTGAATTTTCTTTTTTCATATAAATGGCTTGGTTCATAAAAGTTAAACTCGTACACTTCTCGTATTTTTGTACATTTGAAATTACTTGATTGCACTTGTATCGTGCTTGAAAGTTTGGATGTCGTCTGTGAAAGTGAATGAGACTCTGGTGACACCTCATTATGCCGATTTTTCAAAAGGGCGATACCATAACTTTAACTTTAGATCCTAGGCTGAATATTTTCAATTGTGCCATAAAATTAAAAGCTGTAAACAAATTATACAGGAATGATAAGTGTCACTGTCCCCTATGTTTGTGACAAATTGCTTCCGAATTATACAATATGTTTCGATTTTGATTGTTTGTATTTTTATTATTATTTTAGATTCAAAAAAACTTAACTCTTTAAAAAATATATTTTATAAATATAAATGAACGAGCGAAATTGGAAGCAAAACTATTATTTGAAAAACATTTATGGACATTGTGATTTAAAATAAAAGTGTTTGAAATTTTTTTATTTGAAATTCTATTTATAATATTTTAAAATATTTTAATATGATGATAATAAAAAAAAAATTATATTACAAACCAGAAAGAAAAAGGCCCGGGGCCAATTTGACTATAATTAATTGAACATGTCAAGCTTGATGAAAAGTCCACGGTAAGAGCTGTGCTTCAAAGTAGGACCCCACAGAAACAAAAACGACATCGAAGATTGCATGAAAGATATGGTGACGTGGACCCCGTGAAAGGGTCAGAAAAAGCTTTGATCATGTCGTTTTCACTTGTGGAATGAGAAAGTTGCCCTTGTGTCAAATGGAATAGGACATGTATTCATCTATCACCCATCCGGCTACACCATGGTCAATGGAATAAAAGCATGGCTTGCACCAAGACTTTCTGGTTCTTGAACCCTAAGTCTACATGTTGAAAATAAAATAAAATAAAAATAAACTCGTCATATTCCTTCTACAACTTCATCATGAAATGAAAACTTTGTGGAAATACTTCACCGAGTGTCTATATAGTCTTGTTTTTTCAAGAGAATTTTTATTTATTTATTTATTTATTTCTGACATTTTTTTACAAGAAATAAATATCTCCTATATATTATATCATTGATAAGACTTTGTATACACCTTTAAATATAGTAGAATCTTTACTTTGTTATTAATTATTATTGTAAATAGAGAGACATTGTAATTTATTATGTCCTTGGTGCTTGTGTTATGAAAGATTGTCCAAGATCATATATAAAATCTAAAAAAATAAAGTTTTTTTTTTTGGACATATTTTCCTAAACTTGACCGACCACTAAATCTAATGCATGGAATCTTGTACACTCGATAGGGGCATGTTTCTATTAATATAGTTTGCTTGTAATAATCACATTTCATTTGTGTTTGACATTATATTTCAAAAATATTTAAATAAATTATTTAATGAGAAAATGAAGTTTGCTTGTAATAATACGTTCTAGGAAGATTTTGTTAGAAAAAAACTAAGAAAATGAAGTTGTCGTGGAGAATAGTAATTTAATAAATTATTTAGTGAGAAAAAATCCAACCATTGAAGTGCTCAAAATACAATAGCCCAATCGTGTGAAAATTGAGTACTTGTTTGGAAAACATGTTTGCAGCAAAAAAAAATAAAAAATAAAAAAATATATATATAAAATTAAATAACCATATATTAGATTAAGTGATAATAAAAAAATCCTAGAGCGAAAGTACAACCATGTCCCCTGACTCTAGACTTTTATTTTTATTGTTTCCGAGAATATTAAGGTTTTTTTTACTGTACAAAAATACATGAAAAATGAGAGTGAAATTATTATTCCAATCAGATAAAAAATAAAAAATGCCCCTGTACAGCCTTCAACCTCTTGTCAAAACCAAATGATAAATTGGTAATTTAACTGTACAAATATATAAAGAGATGAGGAGGAAATAACAGGGAATTGATGGATATGACAGCAATTATCCGTTACAGTTTAATTGTATTTTTTTATATAAAAAATGATTCAGCTTTAAAATTATTATTTTTATATTTTCAAATAATTAACGTGATAATTTCTAAACAAATGTTAAAAAATAAAAAAAAATATTTTAATATATTAAAATATGTTTTTTTTCCTTTTAAATTATTTTTAATATTTTTGTATGAAAACAACATAAATAAAATTAAAAATATAAAAACACAGTACAAAACCGGGCTGGACTGAAAAGTCAAAAAAGCACACCTGTTTACTTGCCACGCTGCAAATTTTAAATGGTTATTCTGCATCCCGATGGAAGCCGCACTGCTACATGTTGACTTTAGTGGCCAGCCACCTCGGACTTCTTATCCTGGGGTACCGTGGATGAAATAAAAAAGAAGCTAGCTTCTAGCAAAACCCACTGTCCACTGGGCCATGAGCACAGGCAGAGTGTCCACAGCAGTACGACGACGGAGAATGCTCGGGTGAGAATTTTCTTGCCAAACCCTCCTCAATTATTGGTTACAGCATTGAGAGTCTTCCCTCTGAATAAAATCAAGGATGTGATATATTTTATATTTTTTATGATAGTAGAAAATTAAAATGAATTCTATGTGTGTTTGGTAAAAATAATGTTGGTAATTAAGGTTGAGATTGCTTTTAAATATGTGTTTTGTTTAAAAATATATTAAAATAATATATTTTTATTTTTTTAAAATTATTTTTTACATCATTCTATTGGAAATAATCTAAAAATATTATTTTTTATTTTATAAAAAATAATTTATTTAAAAAAAAAACAATTTTAAACCCGTAATATCAAACAAACACTAACCCCGTTGTCTGACTCTGACCTTGTCCTCTTCCAATTTGTTCTCCACCATTTTTATTATATATATATATATAAAAAAAAAAAAAAACAGAGACAGAGAGAGAGAGAAACATCAAACCATGAAAATACACTTGAATTGTTCCATCTTCAACCTGTCAATCAATTTACAGTGAAATTCCAAATACACGTCACGATGCATAAATCAACTTTAATAATTGAAGGTTGGAAAAAGGCAACGGGCACTTCATAAATAAATAAATAAACAGAGTCTTAGGGAATTTCAAGAGACAAAGGGAGCTTGTCCTGACCCGGTAATAAGGTTTTGGATGTTGAAGACTTATAATTGACGTACACGTGTCGGGGGGAAAGGCTCTGTGCTCCCACCCTTTCTCCTGGTAATCAGTATCTCGAGTCGTCTAGGAGAAATTTATTCTTATGGTGATTAGTGATTAAATAGTAGTGCTCTATAATTGAATCCACTTCGAAAAATATATATGCCAATGAGGAGAGATAATTACTATATTTTTATTATTTTTCATCTTTAAGTCATGGATTTTATTTTTTATCATCTCTTTATTTATTTTTTTAATGTAATAAATTACTATATGAGTATTGTAAAATATTTTGTTTTGGGATTTTTTTTTAGTGTATCAAGAAATATTAAAGTTATAGGAAAAACATTTTATATTTTTTATAAAATTTGTTCAACGAGTCAACATTTTTTATAGGAGTCTTTGTATATCTCTTGTTTTTAAACAAACCATGTGAGAAGTACTTATTTGACTTGATTAGTTCCAAGACTTTTCAACTATCAATTTTAAAAAAAAAATAAGAGGACGAGAATAAAAAATATTAATGAAATTAGCATTAAAAAAACCTCATGACCCAGCTTCTTACATAACTCGAGTTCAAAATAATATCATGACGAAATTGCCCCGACACAACCCGACTAGCTTTGCCAATTCAAAAGCAACATGCCCAACAAGTATAAAAAATCCAAGGATAAAATTGAGTTTGAAATGTAAAATATTCGACTTCACATCTCATCTGACTCAAGTTTATAAATTAAATTGTGTATAAAAATCACCCAACATGATTTAGCCTATTTGGTCGGTTCAAATATAACCTCTTGTAAAAATAAAACCTGAAAATGAAAATTTAAAAAATAAATAAAGAAGAGGGGAAATGAAAAAAAAAAACTTTGTGGAAAAAATATTAAAGCTCGGGCATCGAGTTTAACTTCAAGATTATTTTTTTCCCGCCGCTAAATAGTTTTCAAATTTATTTTTATTTAATTACCTTGCAATTAAAACAAATATTTACAACAAAGGTTGCGATTTCTATTATAAGAAATAAAAATTTTACGATAATTTTTATTTTATATATCATTTTTTATTTACATTGAATTTTATTGGATAATAATAGTAGTAGTAGTAGCAGTAAACAAGTTAGACAGCTAAGTCTAATAGGATAACCTGGTTTGAAAGAAAAAAAAATCAAGCTAGAGCATTTAGCTTTTGTTTTTTAATAGTTGGATAGCATCTCATCTATTTTATTTTTTTCAATGATATGAAAGAAGTGTCATCATATGACTTAGAAAAAAGAGTTTTGGGTAACCATATTTTGCCTTGTTATAAAAAGTTTTAAATAAAAGAGTTTGTTTATTATGTGATCTCAAAATTAGAAAAAAAAAAATCACAAGTTAATCAAAATAAAGAGAATTTTAAGGCCGGAACGACACATCCAGAACGGTACGGAGACGTTCCGTCCGGAATTTGATCAGAATTTCCGGAACGGACCGGAATTATTTTCATCTTGTTTTTTTCAACGGAATGAAACATTCCAGCCATTATGACCACAAAACGGAATTAACAACTTTGCTTTCAACCATGTAGTAGTAGAAAAATCGAAATGGGAAACAGAAGCTTTCAAATATCCGATACCAAAGTAAGAAAAAAAAAATGAGAGATTGGCCTTGATCAAGTTATCTATTTCTAGGAAGTTCCTAGAAATAGATAGCCGGGGCTGACGGGCTTAATTCTAAGGATTCTGTATGGGCCAAGCTTGTATGGACTTGGCTGGGCCTACTTGACTTTTTCTAGACAGGCCTATCTACGTAATGGCGAGGGAGTCAGAGCCCAATCGGCTGCAAACCTGCAATTTTCAAACGAGGTTAAATACCGGAGTGTGTTTACTCTCAAGTGATTTTTTTTCTTCCAGAAATTCATTAAAATAAAGTTTTTTTTAAAAAAATAAATAAATAATTATTTTTGACACTGAAAATTATCTGAAAATATAAAAAAAATCTAAAATCTAAAATAAAGAAAATAATTTCAACTTTTTTCAAATATATTTTTAAAATGCAATAAAAAAATAATATAAATCTTCCGAGCTTTGAATCTCCAGGAGGCAGCGAGGAAATTACTATATATATATATATATATTCTTTTGATATTTTTTTGGACAAAAATGATCTATATATTATGTATTTGTTCTTTCATATTTTTTTATTTTTTTTTTACTTGTCATTTTGAAATTTTAATTTATGTCGGTTACATTGTATTTTATTACTAAAATTTTTATTATTGTTTTCCGGTCCCAGAAAACACTGTAGATTGCTACAGTGTTTTCCTGCGCCATGATAATATATATATTTTCTTTTGGTGTTTTTGTTCTTTTTGGACAAAAACAATCCATATTTTATGTATTTGTGTTTTTAGATTTTGTTTTTATTTTTTCTACTTATCGTCCTGAAATTTTAATTTATGTCAGTTACATTGTATTTTATTTTTAAATTTTTTATTGTTATTTTCTATTTCCAAAAAGCACTGTAGCAATCTACAATGTTTTTCTTGCGCCGTGATAAAATGATATATATATATATATATATATATATATATATATATATATATATATATATATATATATATATATATTCTTTTGGTATTTTTTTTGGACAAAAATTATCTATATATTATGTATTTGTGCTTTTAGATTTTATTTTTATTTTTTTTACTTATCGTTTTGAAATTTTAATTTATGTCGGTTACATTGTATTTTATTCCTAAAATTTTTATTATTGTTTTCCGGTCCCAGAAAACACTGTAGCAATCTACAATGTTTTCCTGCGCCATATATATATACATTTTTTCTTTTGGTGTTTTTGTGGACAAAAATAATCCATATTTTATGTATTTGTGTTTTTAGATTTTTATTTTATTTTATTTTTTGTACTTATCATTCTGAAATTTTAATTTATGTCGGTTACATTGTATTTTATTTTTAAATTTTTTATTGTTATTTTCTGTTCCCAAAAAACACTGTAGCAATCTACAATGTTCTTCCTGTGCCATGATAAAAGGATATGTATATATACACACACAATAAAACACGTTTCGTTTTTACTGTGCTAATCTACAGTACCATTTACTATTAATATATATTTTCGTGAAAGACAAACAGTTGTTGAGGTAATCGGGATGGTCTAAAGAGCGTCTGATTAAGGTCCTCTCCGAGGGCACGAGTTCGAATCTCACTCTCAACACATTTGTTTTTAGCGAATCCACATTAAAATTAAATTTAATATATATTTTCGAGAAAGATGAACGAATGTTGAGTTGGCCGAGCGGGTTTATGAGGCGGGAGACAAAAATTCCGTTTGAGAGGTTGGGGGTTTAAGTCCCACTCTTGACAGATTTCTATTTTACTTAAAAATATGATTAATTTTTTTTAATGATAATGATAATTTTCTTGCTTTTTTAATGATGATGATAATTTTATGTTTGTTATTTCTTTGAAACCTATTAAACATATAAATTTATATCGATTTAAAATTCATATATTTATAGAAAACTTGTACTTCACAGGAATTCTGCACAAATTTATTATTTTGACCAAAAATATATTATAAAAAAAACAATTAATATTTTTTTTAATGAAAAAATATAGTACCGCTCGCGACGAGACATGGGACTAGTAGTTCATAAAAATGATGTCGAGCCTTTTCTGTCCATCGCTTGCTGTTGTTTGCTGTCAAATTTATATTTGTTAAAATAATGCTCCACTCTGGACCACAGCTTGCTGGATCTCATCATATTATCGGGGAACCTTCAAGGCTTTTGCCAGGGCTCCTCAACAAGCAACAGAATAGGACCGGCGTCGTCGTTTCGAAGGTTTGATTTCTCTTCTCTTTAGCTATGACTACACTGGCATTGAAAGCATCTCCCCTAGTAAACATCTCCCGAGCAAATCGTTGCATCAAAGTTTTTGCAGCTAAGAAACCATATTTTGAAATTCTTCCATGGTATATACAGGTAAATCCATCAACTTGTTCCTGAGTTTTTCAGAAATTCTCGACAAACTAGTTTTTTCTGGACATGCTTCTGTCATTTCGTTTTGTATTTCAAGTATGGCTTGGTTGATAGTTGATAGTTGAAAGTTGAAACTGCTCTGGCATGTCAATGGCCAGCAACTACTATGAGCATTCCCTTTTCTACCACAAAATATTATAAAAAAAGATCCACAATGATAGCTGCACAAAGAAGATAATGGGATCAATTGACCAAAAGGGCTTTCCAGATACTACAGCTATACGCTACTATACATATAATTACAAGAAACACTAATCTGTAAAAAATCAGTTCACAGATTTATTCTTGATGGCAGACATATTCCAGGAGCTTGCTCTCTCACCACAAGGCCTCTACAAGTAACTAGCTTTATATTATTACATTGGTTACCGAAATGGGATTTCTGCCTGGCTTCACTGAACCCTCTCCCAACCACCTCTTCAATCCAATCCTCCATTGCTCTTTTCTTCTGAGACAACCAAGAAGCTGCAAGTATTTGTACTAGTACTTCATGATCAATCTCCAGCAATACCTCGGATCCGAATACCCTCTGACATTGCTTGCTGATTTCCTTCACCGTTTTCTCAGCAAGAGAATCAAAATCAAATGGCTTGAATACCACCTTTTCATCCACTTGATCAGAAAAGTCTTCCAACCAAGCTTGTGCATTTTCAGAAATAGAGTCACTGTCATAGTCCCCGTAGTCGGGGGCGCACTCTTCACCCGTATCTTCCACAGGAAGATTCAAATCCAGAAAGGATCGCAACACCTTACAGGCCCGCTTGCTAGACTCGCTGCTTTCCTGCTCCATACAACCACTGGTTACATCGAGTTTTCTTTTATTTCCAGATGAGATTGCAGAAGTTACTTCTCTTGAAATCCTCACATTCATTTGACTGCTTTTAGTGGCAGCCTCTGCAACATGTTCCGCGATTATTTGCATTTGCCAGCTTTGAGCTCCAAGTATCATTTCCTCTGAAAACCTAAAGGTTTCTTTCTCTGATAGTAACTTTGTATTACCCACTGTGATTGCTGAGGTTGCGACAAAAATTGTATTGTTGGTGCTGACTTCTCTTCCACGTGAATCTGGAAATTTACCGGTCCTCAAAGCATGGGACAAGCTATTTTGGACCAAAGGATCAGCCTTGTCTACATTTTCAAGAAATATTAAAGAATGGGGTTTCTTGCTCAACTTCGAGGCAATATAGTCAACAATAGTTGTCGACCTCCCTAATTCATCATCATGCAATTCTTGGCTTTGAAGAATTGAGTTTGACGAGTTAACCTTACCATGGGAACCCAAATCCACGGAGATGAAGCTTTGGATACTGCCAAACATTACCACAGCAAGTGCTGACGCTATTTTTTTCTTTCCAATTCTGTCAGGTCCAAGGAAAGTAAACGAGATATCTCCTTTGGAATTTGAACCGCGGTGTCTTCCATGTCCAGCTTTGCAGCGTGATACAGCTTCGCTAATAGCATGCGTGGCTCTATCCTGCCAGCCAACTTGTTCAGAAAGAGCTCTCATCACTGATTTGAAATCTCTTAAATTGAATTGCCCTCCTGAAGAAGGGCCATCGCAGGAAGAAGATTGTGCAATTTGAAGTGTTGTATTGCCATCATACCCCACAGAACCAGGACCTGAGAAGAGCTCGTGATGCTCCCTAGGGTCACAAAACTTTGCAGTAATCGGCTCTCGAGTGCTTGACGCATAAAGTGTTCCCAGCCCCAAATCTGTGGTTACAGAAGTTACAGAAAATGATGATGTCCTGTCAGTGGGCAGACTCACATTGGCCATGGGGTAAGGGGTGAACCAAGGGCTCTCTTTCTCTACTTGCTGACATCTTGGAACCTCTTCGAGCGGCTTAGATTGGTGATTCACATTCTCAACTTCAGAAACTACACAGAATTTACCTGGAAAGATCTTTTGCTTGTCGAACGAAACACCAAAATTTAGATTTGCATTTTGATTCTCATTTAGTGATGAATCTCTGCTGCTGCTGCTATTGCTTCTGCTCTCTTTCCTATATTCCAGGTACTGAAAACCCTCAGCAATGGAGGCCTGAGATGTGGACTGGGAAACAACAAATTTGGAGAATGGCTGAGCATGATGGAGACGTTGACAAATATCATTCCATCTATTTTGTAGAGCCAAGAGTTTAGCATTCAATGAAGTACCATCATCTTTGGTCTGCACTGAAGATGAAGCACACGCTTCCATAAATATTGCCACTAATACCAAAGAAAAACAGAAAATACATTGCGTGCAGATAAATCTTCGCTAACAATTCATGCAAGAACCAATACGGTATTGTGTGTGCATCGTGAGCTAAGTCAAATATTTATAAAACCGCAGAGTAACCACACCTTGACCATGTCCACTGCCTTTCTCATGTCCAATTCAGCCAGTTGTCGCGAAGAAGGTAAGTTCTCTGAGCACGGTTCAGCAACTGATATTGTCGGTCCCATCCTCAGGGTAGCAGCGACATCTTGCTCATACTTTGCATTGCAAAGGTGGCAACGTGTGATTGATTGATTTATGCTGTTTGGTGGGGTTTTGAAATCAGATGGGGTAGAAAAGAACCCACCAAACGGAACAAAAGACCCCAACAAGCTGTAAGTTTCATGAGCAGGTAACTGTGAGATTGAATGGGTAAAAGATGGTCAGAAGCTAAACTGTATGCACAGCATGCATATTTGCATAATTGATTTTTGAATATCACTAGCCATTAGCATGGTGTCATATCTCATCATCAGCAAAAATATAAAGATAAAAATTAGGGCAACACTATATCTTACTTCATGGAACAAGAATAATGCTTCGGCAGCAAGAATAAGTGCCATTTGAACAAGGTAATACTTGGCACACAAGCAATATAAATAACAACAACCACACAGGAATAGAACCACCAGGTAGCCAAAAAAAAATATGTAAGGAAAAAGGTTGGAAAATGCATCTGCTAATGTAATCAAGATAACAAATTAGAGCACGAATAAATAAGTCTAAAACAGCAGCAAACTCTGGCTCATGGAAACAATCATCAACAAATAAATAAAATCAATTTCATGTCAGTCATTATCGGCCATATCTTTCCCCTATCTTCTTCCTACAGTGTGCTATCATCAGAAATGCACACGTCAAAATTAAACTCCACCGCCCTAAATTCATGCCAATTCTTGCATCCAAATTTTAAGAAATATCCGACGAAAGCATAATAATATAGGATGTTTTCAGCTTTTGACGCGCAAGAAAAGAAAAGCTATCACAGGACAAAACTGCTCACCTCGATTTCGAACCAAAACCTCCAATGGGACTCTTGTAAGAAGTAATGGGCAGAATCCTAAGATCCCAATCCTTTTCCGCACCCAAAAACCGCCCTACAGACTTCAAATATGTGTCATAACTATCTGCAGCTCCCACCAACCAGATTTTCTCCCTAAAACCTTCCAATAAACCCGTCAATTTCGAAACTAAATAACTCACAGCATCCTTGCACACATTGTCACCGACCAAGACCTTGAGATCTCCAATATTCACAACAATCCCCGGACCCGAACACCGCTCCAATTCCTGACCCAACTCCTCGAACTTCAACCCCATCTTCTCTGTGTCTCCCCCTCCCTCACTAACAAAATGAATAACATCATCTTCAACGCTAATTACACTCACCCCACTAATCTCACTAGGCAAAACACCTCCTTTGTTATCTTTATTTACACTCTCAACAAAACCCTTTAAAGCATTACTTGCATAAACCCCAATAAGTAATAAGTTTCTTCCCTTCCCTTCTCTCCTCACAAAAGCCTCCCCAATTCTCCTACAAACATCTTCATCGCCAACATCATCATCAAGCCCACTACTAAACGGAAAACTAAAGCCGGGTGGTAGGCCCGGAACTGTGCTATTCGAGCCTGGTAAATTACATAGAAATACGGGGGCACATCCGGCCCGTGAGAATCTCGAAGTCTGAATAACCGGCGGCTGAACTATCGCCATCTTTATATCAGTACTCCTAAACCCGGCTTCCCCAAATACCCGACTAACAATCGGATCATCCAAAATCGATAAAATGAAATGTTTCATTTCAACTTTCAAAACCGACGCCGCTTGCTGGTTACAGTGTATTTGGTGCATATGAAAACTATCAGGGTGCCTCCGTTGATTCGCCTGTGACCGTTTGATCGCTGCCATGAGGGAGTTCGATATTGGTGGGTCCTCCTCGAGCGTTTTCGAAGATGGTAACCGGTCTAGAGAGACGCCGACGCAGAGGTCGAGAACGTGAAACTGGCGGCGCGCGGAGTACGCTCTCGTTGTGGCACGTGAGCAGGCGCTCTTGAGAGTCGAGTCCGGGAGAGCTAGCAGAGCAGACACGGCGTGCAGAGAGGTCGTCTGGGAGTGGCTTCTCCGACGCGCCACCGCGACAGCCTCGTTCAAAGCACGCGCCGCCTCGTCTGTCAAGCATTGCCTCGCTACGCTCACCGGCGTCGGCATCGCCGGCTAGCCAAAAGGGACCTGTGCTTGTATATATATTAAGGCCGAGGAGGCCTGAATTCTCTTCTTGCTTTTAAGGTTGCAATAAAAAATAGGACAGGGTGTTTACTTCAACAGCTTTATGAATTATTTATTGAGGAGGGGAGTGGAGACTGGAGTGGAGCCTGGCCCGGTGGGTCCGGTTCGTTAACCATTGGAGCTAAAGAAACCGCACATCACAGCCTATATTCTCTTCTTCTTGTGGGTTGTTTTGATTTGCCTCCCCTTTTCTTCCTCTTCCGGTGTGCTTTCGGGTAGATTGGAGAGAGATGCCGTGTCCACCGAAGCTTATCATGCGGGGCAACAGGGACAGGGGAGGGGATGGCTGTAGTCAGTGTCTTAGCTTTTGGGGTGTTAGTTTGAGAGAGAATATCAGAAGATTGTGTTTGATAAGCTGATAGATTTGGTCCTTTTTTTATCATTAATTAGCTCGTTACTGTGATTAGGATGCCTTCCTCCACCACATGTTTTTCGAACACCCAATCAAAGAGGGATTAGTAATATAATAATTTATTTTGTGGATTTCTTTTTATATTCTCCACCATGACTCCTTAAAAGATATATTATGATATTTTAATTTTATTGTTATTGTTCTGCTACTGCTACTGACGTAATAAAACATTACTTTTAAAAAGTGTTTTTGAATTAATTATTTTTTGTTTTAAATTAACAGTAAATAATATTTTCATATATGGATTTTCATAAAAATCACTCTCAACACTTCCAGGATTAGTAGAGATCCCTGATGGTGAATTTTTTAGGATGCTGTGAGTAAATAACTAACAGTTCTCTTCTCCTTGAAAAGCCTCCGGCCGTAAAGACAACTCTGCAGGTTACAGAAGGTGGTGCAGCTGGAAAAATATATATTCATGGAGGATCTCGAGAATCGAGGACAAGAACGTACTTTCTGTTATAAATATATATTGGAACACTTAGATTTTTATTAAATTGTATTTATATTTATTGAATGTCCATTACTCTTGAGGGATACTTGGATTTCCATTAAATTGTATTTTTATTACTCTTGAGGGACACTTGGATTTCCATAACCCCTGAGTTCATTTCCTTCTCCTATAAATAGACCACTTGTCTTGTATTCCTTACACACAAAAATTTTGGAATAATAGAAGAACACATATTAAGCAAGCAAGGTATTTCTCTCTTGTCTATGTTCTTCTACGTTAATTATTTATCCTTTTTATAACAATTATATTGATGTTATGTCTATATTCTTCTATGTTAATTATTTATCCTTTTTATAACACGTTATCAGCACGAATCTCTAACTATCTTATATCAATTTTAATATATTTGCTTTTCATTATTATAATTTATTTTTGACAAATTTTCTTTCACTATTATTCATAGAAAGAGATTTATCGTTCAGAAGAACGAATATTATAAGTTCTGAAGAACTAAATAAATTAAAAATAGTTCTGAAGAACTAGTATTATATGTTCCTGAAGAACTAAATAAATTAAAAATAGTTCTGGAGAACTACTTCATAAGTTCTGAAGAACTAGTATCATAAGTTCTGAAGAACTAATAAATTAAAAACAATTCTGAAGAATTAAATAAATTAAATACAGTTCTGAAGAACTAGTATTTCTATAGCTAAATAAATAGCAATCTTAAAGGATTTGTTTTATTTTATTTTCTTTTATATTCATGATTTTATTTAATAATTTATTTCTTGTTTTCATAGATAAAGATAGTGGCAAATCTGAAGAAACTTGAATTTTCCGCTCTCGATATCTCTGGAAATAATTATTTGTCATGGATCCTTGACACCGAGATTCATCTGGAAGCCATGAATCTTGGAGAGACCATCAAAGAAGGAAATAACGCATCCTGCGAGGATCGTGCAAAAATAATGATATTCATTCGTCACCATTTCCATGAAGGATTGAAAAGTGAATATCTCACAATATACTCTTGCTATGTGGTAAAATCTAAAGGAAAGATATGACCACAAAAAGTTTACCATACTTCCTCAAGCTCGTTATGATTGGTTGCACATGAGGTTGCAAGATTTTAAATCGATTAGTGAATATAATTCAACTCTTTTCAAAATTACCTCACAGCTGAAATTGTGTGGTGAAAATATCACAGAAGACCAAAAGTTAGAGAAAACTTTCTCTACTTTTCATGCCTCAAATATTGTCCTGCAGCAACAATATAGAGAGCGTAATTTCAAAAGATACTCGGAATTAATTTCATGTTTTCTTGTGGTTGAACGGAATAATGAGCTTTTGATGAAAAATCATCAATCCCATCCTACAGGTTCTAAACCATTCCCTGAAGTGAATGGAACCTTTGTCCAAAAGACAAGAAAGAACCAAGGATATAGGTATGGAAGAGGTCAATGGAAAAGGAGAAGAGATAATCCTTCTAAAGGCAACCCACCATACCACCAGAAGTGGAGACACAATGAACTCAACCAAGGAAAGGGCAAGAATTTGCATAAACCAGAAGATAAGTGTCATAGGTGTGGTATGTATGGTCCTTGGTCGCGTACTTGTCGTACACCAAAATATCTTACAGATTTATATCAAGCCTCTATGAAACAAAATATAGTTGAGACTAATTGCATTCATAAAGATGGTTATGAAAATCATAATGCTTGTATTGATGTCAATACTTATCTTGATGTTTCTGATTTCTTTGAAAACTCGGATAAGACAAAAAACATGGTTAATGGTGGAATCATTAGAGATGATTAACAATTTTTATTTGTATTAAAATATCTATGTTCTTATGTCTACAATAAACATTTTCAGTTTGGATCAAGTTAAATAATAAACTTCGATTATCTTTTGAATAGTGACATGGCTTTTCATGATGGAGATTTATGTCTAGCAGACGATTGCAACAACGCACACAATTCTTTAGGAAAATAAATACTTTGAGTATTTGACATTAACCAAAGCTAATGTCACTACAATATCAGTCCAGCGAGACATGATTAAAGGCTCTGGAAAAGCTCATATTGTGTTACCAAATAACACAAGATTGAGCATCAAAGATGCATTATATTCACCTGAGTCAGAAGAAATTTACTCGGTTTTAAGGATATACGTGCTAATGGTTATCATATTGAAACAACGAGATGAAGATAGAAAAGAATATCTTTATATTACTACACGTATTTCGGGCCGAAGCTTGTACTTGAGAAACTACCGCTTTCTCTTAGGAATTTATTATACAATCATTAAATCTATTAAATCAAATGTTGTGATACACCAAAAGTGTTTTGATCCAAAATAATTTATGCTTTGACATGATCGACTTGGACATCCAGGATCAATTATGATGAGATGAATTATTGAGAATACACATGAGCATCCTTTAAAGAACCTGAAGATTCTTTTACAACGTGAAAAGCCATATGTTGCATGTTCTCAAGGTAAATTAATTACCAAACCATCTCCATCAAAAGTTCTTATAGAATCATCATCTTTTCTTGAAAGAATTCAAAGAGATATTTGTGGGCCTATTCATTCACCATGTGGACCTTTTAGATATTTTATGGTATTGATTGATGCATCAAGTAAATGTGTTTGTTTGCTTTCGAGTCGAAATATTGTATTTGCTAGATTAATAACATAGATTATCAGACTACGAGCACAATTTCCTGATTATCCTATCAAGAAAATTCGACTAGACAATCTTTGGTGAGTTTACTTCCCAAGCATTTGATAGTTTTGCACTTCTATTGGTATTGATGTTGAACACCACTGTTGCTCATGTACATACTCAAAATGGTCTAGCGAGAATCATTTATAAAGCGACTTCAATTAATTGCAAGACCATTGCTTATGAAATCAAAATTGCCTACATCCATGCAGGGACATGCTATATTACATGCTGCATCACTAGTTAGAATTAGACCAAGTGCTTACCATAATTATTCTCCTTTACAACTTGTTTATGGTATACCACCAAATATATTTCATCTACGAATTTTTGGTTGTGCGGTATATGTGCCTGTAGCACCCCCACACAGAACTAAAATGGGTCCACAAAGAAGAATAGGAATTTATATTGGTTTTGATTCTCCATCTATTATTAGATATCTTGAACCTTTGACTGGTGATGTTTTTAAGGCACGTTTTGAAGACTGCCATTTTGATGAGAATATTTTCCCATCATTAGGGAAAACAAATTCAGTGCCTGAAGCACGAGAAGAAATTACTTGGAATAACCCGAAGTTATCTCATTTTGATCCAAGGACAAATCAATGTGAACTTGAAGTTCAAAGGATAATTCATTTACAAAATGTTGCAAATCAATTACCGGATGTTTTCACCAGCAGTGAAAAGGTAGTTAAATCTCATATTCCTGCTGCAAATGCTCCATTTAGAATTGAAATTCTGAAGAGAAAAAGATCAATATAGCAACAAATGAATCTATACCACGCCTGAAGCGCGGAAGACCTATTGGAGCCAAAGACAAAAATCCTAGAAAGCAAAAACTCCAACGAGTAGATGATGGTACCCTTGGAGAGTCCTCATCTATAAAACAAACATCATCTCTTGTGTCCAAATCATCTCCTAATACTGATCCTCCTGAAGAGGGACCTCTTGAAGAGAACCAGGTACCTGGAAATAATGAGATCTCCATAAATTATGTTCATACAGGAGAGATTTTGGAACGAGATAAAATTATCATAGATGATGTATTTGCATTTAAGGTTGCTTTTAGCATCACCAGAAGTGATGATGAATTTGAACCACAAGCTGTTGAAGAATGCCGACATAGAAATGATTGGCCATTGTGGAAAGAAGCAATCCAAAGCAGAGTTGAACTCACTTGCAAAGCGTGAAGTATTTGGACTCGTAGTCCATATACCTAAAGGTATTATACCGTTGGATATAAGTGGGTTTTTGTTAGAAAGCGCAATGAGAACAATGAAATTGTGCGATATAAGGCACGACTTGTTGCACAAGGTTTCTCGCGAGACCAGGTATTGATTATGAGGAAACTTATTCTCCCGTGATGGATGCAATCACTTTTAGTTTTTTAATTGGATTAGTGGTCTCAGAAAAGTTAGATATGCGTTTAATGGATGTAGTCGCAGCATATCTATATGGATCATTAGATAAAGACATCCATATGAAAATCCCTGAAGGATTTACAATGCCTAAAGATTTTTGTAATGAACCCGAAGTGTTTATTCTATTAAATTACAAAAATCTTTATATGGGTTAAAGCAATGCAGTCGAATGTGGTATAATCGTCTTAATGAATACCTCTTAAAAGAGGGTTTGAGAATGGCGAGATTTGTCCATGCATTTTTATTAAGAAAACAATATCCGGATTTGCTATTATTGCGGTATATGTTGATGATTTAAATATTATTGGTACTCTGAAGAGCTCACGAAGCTGCGACCTATTTGAAAAATGAATTTGAGATGAAAGATCTCGGAAAGACAAAATTTTGTCTTGGTATACAGATTGAACATGTTTCAAATGGAATATTTGTACATCAATCGATGTATCTGAAAAAGGTCCTAAAGCGTTTTTATATGGAAAATGCTCATCCTTTGAAGTACACCTATGATTGTTCGGTCACTTGATATAAAAATGACCCTTTTCGACCTCGAGAAGAGGATGAAGAAATTCTTGGTCTGAAGTGCCATATCTTAGTGCTATTGGAGCACTTATGTATCTTGCAAATTGTACAAGACCGGATATATCTTTTGCGATAAATTTATTGGCAAGATATAGTTCTACTCCCACAAAAGACATTGGAATGGAGTCAAACATATATTCAGCTATCTCAGCGGAACAACCAAAATGGGGTTATTTTATTATGGATCAAATTCACAATTGATTGGATATGCGAGATGCAGAGTTATCTCTCTGATCCTCACAAAGGAGATCACAAGCAGGTTATCTATTTACCTATGGCGATACTTGCAATTTCTTGGAGATCCGTCAAACAATCATTAGTGGCTACTTCATCAAATCATTCAGAGATTATCGCGATACATGAAGCAAGTCGAGAATGTATATGGCTAAGATCAATTATCCAGCACATTAAGAGAAAATGTGGATTGTCAGCCATTCACCATAGTCCCACAATATTGTTTGAAGACAATGCTGCCTGTATCACTCAACTCAGAGGAGGCTATATTAAAGGAGACAAAACAAAGCATATCTCACCAAAGTTCTTTTATACTCACGAGCTCCAACAAAAGGGAGAAATTGATATCAAACAAATCAGGTCAAGTGATAATTTAGCAGACTTATTTACAAAGTCTTTACCGGCCTCAACTTTCAAGAAACTTGTCCATAATATTGGAATGCGACATCTTAAAGATTTGTCATAAGACATGTACTTTTGAGGGGAAGTCAATGCAAATTGTACTCTTTTCCTTCAGCTTAGGTATTTTCCCACTGGGTTTTCCTTTGCAAGGTTTTAATGAGGCAATTTGACATTGTTTTAATGAATCCTGAAGAATTCATATATGGATCTTGAAGTATCTATATAAAGTTCTCCTTTCAATTTTAAAGTACATGGTCATTCAAGGGGAAGTGTTATAAATACATATTGGAACACTTAGATTTCCATTAAATTGTATTTATATTTATTGAATGTCCATTACTCTTGAGGAACACTTGGATTTCCATTAAATTGTATTTTTATTACTCTTGAGGGACACTTGGATTTCCATAATCCTTGAGTTCATTTCCTTCTCCTATAAATAGATCACTTGTCTTGTATTTCTTACACACAAAATTTTTGAAATAATAGAAGAGCACATATTAAGCAAGCAAGGTATTTCTCTCTTGTTTCTTCTCCTTATATATTGATGTTATGTTCTTCTATGTTAATTATTTATCCTTTTATAACAATTATATTGATGCTATGTCTATATTCTTCTATGTTAATTATTTATCCTTTTT
>CM063596.1:5418872-5461057 GCA_032356905.1 Salix exigua
TACGTGATTACAAAATTCCATTTGTAATTTGATCAATTTATCAAGAAACATGGCCAGCTGAATGGATTCTTCCCTGCCATGTCAGTCTGAAAAGAACCCTTGATTTTTATAGTTTTTGTTAGTGGTGATTGATGTAGAAAATTGGTGAACTCTGCAGATCCTCTTGTAATCTCATCAGGTGTAATTAAGGTTTGGGTTTTGACGGGATTGATTTGGTTTGAGTTGATATTGATGTTCGGATTATTATTTTGTGTTGCTCTCTGCAGAGGGAATGCGGCAACAATGAAAAAGATGCTGGAAACGCAGTTTCCAGGAGTTGATGTTGTACTTGTAAATTACCCCCCATCCCTGCCGAAGCGGGTGGCAGCCAAATTAGTACCGGTTTTTCAGGTGGGAGTAATGGGAATTGTGTTGGGCGGTGACCAGATTTTTCCGATGATAGGAATCATGGCTCCACCTCCTTGGTATTATACTCTACGTGCCAATAAATTTGGGACCATTGCATCCACTTGGCTTCTTGGCAATGCATTGCAGTCCTTCCTCCAATCCTCTGGGGCGTTTGAAGTTTATTGCAATGATGAATTGGTTAGTGGCTTATCACTTGAGCATGAATTGAATTTATAGTTTGCTCAAATGCATTTATTGTTTTGCCAGCGGATATCTGAAAGGATCTGCTAGTTCATTTTGACGATCTGGTAATGTAAGAGAGATTGTATGCATTGGCTACTCTTCTCACTAATAGGATTGTGTGCACTGCTAATCAATGTTTATAGATACATTTTCAACCATTTAGATCCCATTAGTTTCCCAGAGCCACCGATGCTAGCCGGAGTTGGTATTTAAATTTGCTATTGTGCTGAGCATTTGAGAATCTTTTTTCAACTGTTTTATTTAGTTGCTTGATAAAATTGAACCTTGATTTCAATTTTGTTAAGAGAAATATATTTAAGTTCCCTTAATCTTATTTTCTCTTTCGTGAATTTCAGGTTTTCTCCAAACTGATGGAGGCGAGATTTCCAGGAGAGATTGAACTAAAAGATCTTGTTGGCAGAAGGCTGGCTAATTCTGGTATTTCTGATATTCTGCCCTAGTTATCTGCCACCTATGTGGGGTTGAATCTGAAACAATTGATTATGGTGGCTGTACGCCTGATGGTATACTTGCTCGGAAGGCAGGCTATGATGCATGTAAATATGAACTGTATTTATCTTTCAAAGAATGTAAACCATGTTAATGCCGTCAAGGCCTTGAATTGCTAGTGGCAGTCAACTCAGCTCACCCGGTTATGTTACTTTCAAAATGCATGAAACTTAAATTGAGAAGTTGTGGGTGTTTTCCTTTCTATTTTCAGTTTACCTTTGTTCTTTCTGATAGAAAGTTTAAAAACATGTTCATGGATTTTTTATAAATTAAAAAAATATATATGATAAGATTATAACTATTTTATAAGATTATAACAATTTATAACTATTTTTATAAGAAAATCAAAATTTATTTTATACTAGTTTGTGATGATTTAGTTGTAAAATATTAATTTATTTTATTCAAACTAAAAATTATTGTAAAATGTTATGTTATTTTTTTTTAAAAAAATTTATATCATATTTAAATGTAAATGTTTTAGTATTTTGCATAAAGTGTTTGTATGTATAATGTTTTTTATATTGTTCAAGTTATTTTTTTTATAGACAGAATAGTGGAAATTTTGTAAAGAAAATGATAGATAATGCATAAAAATAAGTTTTTTAAAGTTAGGTGAAATTTTAAAAACCGAAAAACCAAATTTTCAGTTTTCTAGATCTAGATGAAGAAACATTACATTTAAATAAAAAATTCTACTTTTCTTATTTATTTTAGTTTTCTAGAAAAATAGAGAGTATTCCCCGTACTTTCTTTGCTCTTCTCCAAAGAGCAAGAACTTGTTTTCAAGCAGAGCATTCTGGGGAAGGTTATTTGTAACAAGCTCGATTCTTTTATATACATATATAGAGCCAAACTATAGCATAAAAAAAATATAAAAAGAAAACCATTAGCATAATGTTTGTGGACCCGGTCACCACCAAAATTTGACAGACATCTCAGAATTACACTTGTCCTAGACCTATAGTCAGAAGTTTCTAAGGAAATCTGATGTGACGAATGGATAGAAGTTCTTGCTAGTTCTGGAAATGCAGGAATTTCTAGCGGAACTTTTCGCATTCTAAACCCCATGCTTGGCTTCACCTGCATCACCATCACATCACCAGCAGCATGACATTTCTCAGACTCGCTTGCATGTTCTATCAAATTCTGGAAATTACCCTGCAAAGGTCTGCTATCTCTTTGTAGGGATTTCATTAATCTTTTATTGGAACAAACTCAGATTCTTTAAAGCTGTGAAATGAATGTACAAAAGAGCTTTCTCAACAAATCCTTATAAATAACTTTACAAATTTGATCCGGAGAAAGCAGCCGTCAGAGTTACTAGCAGATTCAGGGAGAAGGAAATAAGAAAAAAATTGACGTAATTATACAAGACGCATTTTATGACCATGGTATCCTTGAATTATTCAATCCCTTCCTTCCAAATGAATGGAGGTTTCTCTTGAACCTGAAGAACTGCAGTCTGATGGCATGCCTGCAACCAGACATCTACCCTTCAGGACTTGAAAATAAAATTGATATAAAAATAATGCATTAAATAAGCTCCAGAGATTAAACCTGTGACTCTCTTCAGCGCTATATCCTGCTTATATCACGGCCAAAGACAAATGTTGTAGCCCAGTTAATAGCCACATAGAACCTATTCCTCCAGCTTATAACGCGTGTTAGATATGCAGAACGCCATATAAACCAGCTCGCAAATCCTTTCAGAGCTAATCCTTTTGCCTCCTGCACAAAAAGTTCTGAGTCAGCCGACTTCATCTTGTAACAGATCAACTACGGCGGTTTGGCTTGAAAGTGAATGGATGCTCACCTTGCTCTGTCTAAGATCCACAAGTGCCTTGTAGCGACCAATAGTTGCCATGCTTCCCAGATGCCTGTAAACAAATGGACTCCCTAATTCTACTTCTTTACCACTGTTGCTGCGCCCTCCACCATCTTTACCGATTTTATTCAGTAGATTGGCAAGGTATTTTCCTTGACGCTCTGCCACCTGATGAAGAAAACTCAACAGATAAACACATCAAAGAAAGAATCAGTTTTTCATAAATGAAGAAACACTAGCAAGGAGTCACGAGAAAACTTGATAGCACACACGATTGCACATATGATATAAAAAGAAAGTTTGGCACTTGGAAGCATACAAATAGCTTAGTTACAGAGATCTAATTGCCTTACTTCCAGCAATCATAAATGATCTATTTCTTTCAGAAATGAAGAGGGACAAAGATTGAAAACTTAAATAATCTCTTTATCGAGCTAAATTGGCAGGAGTCTTTCAATGGTAGGCTTATATTGTTCTTAGTTCACCTGAGCCAACGCGGGAAGAACTGGTTTGCCAGTACTTTCAAGAAACCCACTGCAGTCACCAATTGCAAACACATCTGGCGCTGAAGGAACTCGCAGCCACTCATCAATACCAATCCTGTAAAAACGTATCAGAAGCATTAGACAAAAGCCAAACCCGGTTTAACATGTTTGGAACCATATGGGATTTTCAAAAATAATATCAGTGCAGGTATGCAGCTTTTTGAAAGGAAGACCAATCAGAAACGTAGGGACAAAAATAGAAGGCAAAGGGAGAGTTATGGCCAGAACAATCTTTATAAATCATAGAACTGTCAACTTGAGGAATCACAATCTTTCCCGTGCACTTACAGAACACTGATATCAAAAAGTTGGCTTCTTTTACAAAGAGATGATACCAGCTATGCTTCAAAATTTATATCAACCAGAAACTTATCATGGAGAATGAGTGAGTTACCGTCCACCAGGAGACTCGGGAAATTCCAGAGATTTTACAAATGGTGAGGGGCCAACACCTGTAGACCACACCAACAGACCATATGGAACCTCCGTGCCATCTGTTAGAATTAGCTTCTGCGGTTTAACATCCTTGACAATCCCACGGACAAGATGAACTCCTGACTGCAAAAAACAGGAAAAGAACAAAAGAACAATTCCTCAATAATTGGAATGCCAACTGGTTCCAACAGTCATTTATAACACCGTTAAAAGGGAAGTTTCAAATCCTTTATACAAGCTGGAATTGATTCCTAAATGATTCAAATAAGATAGGACAGCCTCTATGTTTTTTTTTTTTTTTGCAACACTCAAAACATTTCTAACCTTTGTCAACTGCTTAGTAGCATAGCGACGGAGGCTATCGTCAAAGGAAGACAAGATCTCATTTGCCTGTGAATAAGAAACAGTTTTCTTAATCCCATCATATATCAGTGGTAACTCTGAAATGTAAATTAGCTAATGAAAATCCCAATAGCAATAATGAATTATTTTTAATGCACAGTATAAGCACGAATGACTTGAAAATTATAAAAAAGAAAGTTTTACATAAGCACAACTAGTAGCTTAAAATTCACACAAGCAGACCTCAATCAAAGTAACATGTATATAATCTTTCACATGCGCGTATGTTTGACGAACATCTTTCAAGATAAAATCGCTGAGTTCACCACTGAATTCAACTCCCGTGGGACCACCTCCTACAACAACACAATGTAATAATCTGCTCTTCTCTTCTTCTGAAAGACCTGTCTCGGCACAAGAAATTTTTTTTCTTCATATTATGCAAACATACTTCACATATAAATTTATTTCCCGAAAAAAACATAAGAGCAGTTACTTACCAGGCACATCAGACAGCATCAAGTTGAGTAGTAGCTTCCTGCGGATTTCCTGAGCATGGCGAACTTCTCTAAGAAAAATTGCATGCTCTTTCACACCACGAATTCCAAAGGTCGATGCTTCTGCTCCCAATGCAATCACTAACTTATCATAAGAAATTTTGAACCTCCATGGATCCACTGTGTCCAATCCATCCGTAACAGTCTCACAATGCACCTTCAATAAACACAAGCCAAATAATGTACCATTTTAAATTGGGAATCTAGAAACAAGGAAGGCACGATTAATTTAATTTACTTTGTATATCCTCTCCAAAAACAATCTGCTCAATAGTTTTCTCTAAGAAGAAAAAGGTCACCCAAAAGCAAACACAAAAAGTGCAAGTCACGTCACATTACCGTATGTTTCTCTGTATCAAGGCCAGTACATTTTGCAAGAAAAAAGTAAGATCCAGGTGCTTTCGATATGGCAGGTTGGATCCGACCAATGGGCTCAGCCACGGACCTGAACTCCAAAGTCCCAACACAAGTGGAAGCTAACAGAGGGGTGAAAACCATGTGGTTTCTCGGCGACACGCATACGACATCGTACAAATCAGTGTCAATTCCTTTCATTAGCCTACACCCCGCCCAACCCGAACCCAGCACCACCACTCTGGGCTTCTCATCCCTCTTAGTAGGCTCCAGGCCAGCATAACTCGTCGGCGTGTCGGTGGTGAAGTGGGAGAGTGAAGTGAAGAGGAAATTTGGGTTTTGTAAGAGAGGTTTGGATTTGGAAGTAGAGAGTTGAATTAGATTTCTAAAGAAAGACATGGATTTGGATTGTCCAGAACTGTTTGATTGCTTTTCTTTGTGTCAGATTACAACTGAGTCGCTTCAGGTTTTCTGTGCCCGAAATTGAGGAGATCTGTGTGTTGGCCTGCTGCCAGTTTGACTGGCTGTGCTGCCGATGACTGATGAGCGATGGAGGCATGCACGTGCTTGCCCTCAAACACGTGGATGTGGTTGGTTGGGTGCTTGACTCGCCTTATCATTACAATTATATTATAATTATAATAATAACTATTATAAAATAAATTTAAATTAGAATATGTTCCTTTTTTTTTAGCTGCAGTGCTACTCGATATTTACGCTATGAATTTGCGACAGCCCTCCACACTTCCACGGTGTAAAATCTGAGCGCAATAAATTATAATATGATACCTTAGCTTTACATTTTTTTTTATATAATAACACCTCAATTTTTCAATATTTACATTTTGATGTATATAGTTTTTTATATTTATGTTTAAATTATAGTTTTTTTTACTATGTTTCCCTTCCTAGAGAGGAGGAGAAAGAGACTTGTCAGACAAGAAATAGGAGAGGGGAAGGTTTTACTGGCCGCATTTTGATCCTAAAAAACTAGTCTTGATGTAATAAAATCACTTTGAAACGATAGTTTGGTTATGTTTGATATTGTATTTAACAAAAATTATTTTGATTTATTTTAATTAATTTTAAATATTTTCAGATCATTTTATCAAAAATAAATTTTTTGACATATTTTGTCATGTGCCGTGTGTGTGAAGCGTGTGAGACAAGGTCACGTGGGTGAAGTGACAGTGAGCTGGGGGAATGAGCTCGGAAGACCGGAGAAGATGGGACAATGCACTAAAGCCACAACAGGTGTCAACCGAAGGGGTGAAGTGGGTCACGTCCATACTTTCTGAGTCACCAGAGGTCTTTTCAATTGGGAGTATGCACCAACAAGATTGTAATTAAGTTAATCCAGTTACAATGTTTGGTTAATAAATAGTTAAGAGAATTAAGTTAATTAGTTTCAGGTTACGTGTCAATAATTGTCAGTTGGGCTGAAGAATGAGTCAATAATCAGAGTCTTAGGAGTGGGTTACTGGGTCCTTAGAACCTGGTAGGTTGTTATTTTGTTTTATCTATATGAACGTCGGGAGTCATGAACAATGTATCAAATTAATTTTATCCTTAATTCAGCTTTGGAAGTTTTGGATTCCTCATAAATCCATTATTTATTTTCGCAAATTGCTCAGGAACGTGACATTGGTATCAAAGTCGGTCTTCCATGGCTGAGGTTACTGGCACCAGATATTCACAACTGGCAGACTCACTCGCATCTATCAAACAAGCGCAAGATCAGTCACAACAGAATTTGAATACACTATAAGAGGTAGTACAGGGAATAGCACAGAAATTGGATGTGGTGGCATCTCACGTGGAATCCCTGGTGCAGTTGAAGACAACACAAAATCCAGGCGACTCGGGAGGGTCCACACAAATTACAAATCCCTTATTTGAGGAAAACATAGGCATACAGACGAGGGCTGTGAGGTTGGATTTCCCAAAGTTTAATGGAGACAACCCTAATGGGTGGATCTATTGGGCAACCCAGTTTTTTAACTATCATCAAACCAACCCCCATCACAGAATTTTATTAGTTTCTTTCCACATGGAAGGGAAAGCTTTGGTTTGGTATCAGGATATTGAAGTAGCTGGGGGGTTGAACAATTGGGAAGGGTTCGTGAGGGCCTTACAGACCAGATTTGGGTCATCCCCTTATGATGATCCAATGGAGGCCCTGATTTGGCTTAAATAAACTTCTACGATGGAGGAATACAAGGGTCGGTTTGAGGCCCTGTCTAACCAACTTAGAGGGTTAGCAGAATCATACAAACTCAGTTGTTTTCTGAGTGGTTTCAGAGAAGACATCCATTTTATGGTCAGGATGTTTAATCCTGTCAACTTACACATGGCTTTTGGGTTAGCCAAGATGCAAAAAGAGAATGTGGCATCCCTTAGGAGGACCACCAGATTCAACTCTTTCCCTACTGGGCCGAATGGTCAAGGCCGAGGGCGTAATGGGTCAGCCCATCAGTTTGAGAAAAAAGGCTATTTTGCCAATTCAAAGGCTTTCTCCTGCACAAATGAAGGAACGAAGGGAGAAAGTGTTGTGCTATATTTGTGATGAAAAATGGGATCCGGGCCATAAATGCAAATCAACCCGACTATTTCTTATGGAAGGAGAAGACCTGGATTTGGATGACACAGTCAAAAAAGGATATGCTGAGGAGGTTAAGGGCCAATTGTGTGAGGAGCTGCTGGGAGAGGAACTGGAGCCTGGAATCTCCATTCATGCCTTATGTGGTTCTCTAAATCCTAAAACAATGAGGATTTTGGGATACATGGGTTGAAGATCAGTGGTGATTTTAATTGATACGGGTAGTACCCATAATTTCGTTGATCCTTCTATCATACATGACAATCATATAGCTTATGATAGTCAAACAACATTGAAGGTGAAGGTAGCGAATGGGCAGACTGTGGACTGTGAGGGCCAAGCTAAGGCAGTGCCCCTACACATGCAAGGGTATAACTACAGTATTGATTTTTTCATCCTTACTTTGGGAGGGTGTGACATTGTTCTTGGGGTGCAGTGGCTTAAATCATTGGGACCAATCTTGTGGGACTTCTCAAAGTTGGTCATGGAGTTCTATATCCGGGAACAAGCACGGCAACTAAGAGGTATGGTTTCTACTAGCAATTCAATAATTGAAGGGAAGAAATTTGGTAAAGTGTCCAGGCAAAATAAGAGGGGAATAGTTATTCAGCTTATAGATAATGAATTGCCTAACTTGAATTCTATTAATACATCTGTGGAGCCATTAATAGAAAATCTTATCCAAAACCATTCTGAGATTTTTGTAGAACCTAAAACATCACCTCCTAACCGAGCCCATAATCACCACATAGTGCTACAACCTGGAGCTAAACCAGTATGTGTAGGTCATTATCGTTACCACTATTTCCAAAAATCAGAAATTGAAAAGATTGTGCAAGAAATGCTACAATCTGGATCAAAATCGAGATTTTGACACGAAAAAAAAATGTTACAATCTGGAATAGTTCATCCCAGCCAAAGCCCATTCTCATCCCTAGTTTGTTTAGCAAGGAAACAAGATGATAGTTGGAGGTTGCGTTTGGACTATAGAGCCTTAAACAAGGAAACAGTGAAGGTGAAGTTTCCTATACCTATAGTTGATGAACTTTTAGATGAATTACATGGAGCAACAATTTTTAGCAAATTGGATCTAAGGTCAGGGTATCACCATATTAGAGTGCATGCAAGTGACATACCTAAGACAACTTTTAGAACCCATGAAGGTCATTATGAATTTTTGGTCATGCCATTTGGGCTCACTAACACCCCAACCACATTTTAAAGCCTCATGCATGATATTTTCAAACCATACTTAAGGAAATTCATTCTGGTATTTTTTGATGACATATTGGTGTATAGTAAATGTTTGGAAGATCACATAAAACATTTACAGGTGGTACTAAACATCCTAAAAGAACACAAATTGTTTGCTAAGGAGTCTAAATGCAGTTTTGGTTGTGCTGAAATTGATTATCTAGGCCATTTGATTTCAAAAGAAGGGGTTCGGGCTAATCCTAGTAAAATAGAGGCTATGATTGATTGGCCATTACCAAATAGCCTTAAATCTCTTAGGGGGTTCTTAGGTTTGACTGGGTATTATCAGAAGTTTATCAAGGGATATGGTCTTATAGCCTCACCTCTCACAGCCTTACTAAAAAAGAATTCTTTCACATGGGATGATTTATCAAGAAAGACTTTTCAGAATCTTAAGCAAGTTGTGACTAATCCTCTTGTTTTGGCTTTACCCGATTTTTCTATTCCTTTTATTATTCAATGTGATGCTTCTGGTTTAGGTATGGGGGCTGTATTGATGCAACAGGGCAGGCCGCTGGCATACATGAGCCAAGCATTGAATGGGAAGGCCCTACAGTTATCTACCTATGAGAAGGAGTTAATGGCCTTGGTGTTGGCTGTTAAAAAATGGCGACCCTATCTGTTGGGTCACCAGTTCAGAATTCAGACTGACCATCAGAGTCTGAAATATCTATTGGAGCAAAAGATTGGCTCCCCACTTCAGCACAAATGGGTAACCAAACTTTTGGGTTACGACTTTGTGGTGGAGTACAAACAGGGCAAGGATAATAAAGTAGCAAATGCATTATCATGAAACATGGAAAAACAAGAGCAATCATTCACAGAGGTAACAAAATCATCACTAGTAGCTATTACACAACCATCAAATGCATGGATGAAGCAGCTTAAGTAGAAGTATGCAACACATACAGATATTCAGCAAATTCTAACAGAGTTACAGCAAGGAAATTCAGAGAGAAAACACTATCAAGAACGCAATGGCCTATTGTTCTACAAGGGCATACTCGTTATTCCTTTCTCGGAAGACATGAGAAATAAAATTTTATACCTATTACATAGTAGCACACAAGGAGGTAACTCGGGGTTCCATAAAACCTTACACCGGGCTCGGACCGAGTTCTACTGGAAGGAGATGAAGGAAGATATTAAGAGATTCATCAGGGAGTGTGATAGTTGTCAGAGAAATAAGTATGAAAATATATACCTTCATGGGTTGCTACAACCATTGCCAATTCCCACAAAGATTTGGATTGATATTTCTATGGACATTATTGAAGGGTTGCCTATTTTAGAGGGATACAGTGTGATCTATGTGTTGGTGGATAGGTTGTCCAAATATGCCCATTTTATTCCAGTTTCTCATCCCTATACCGCAACCAAGATTGCACAAGTATTTATTCATAATATTTTCAAGTTGCATGGCATGCCTAATTCGATTGTCACTGACAGGGATCCTACATTTACTAGTTCGTTTTGGAAAGAGTTTTTTAAGTTGCAAAGGACAACTCTTAAGTTTTCTTCAGCCTATCACCCACAAATCGATGGCCAGTCTGAGATTGTGAACAAATTGGTTGAGCATTATCTAAGGAGCTTCTCAGGGGATAAACCTAAGCAGGTATTACTAAGGTTAAAGAAGTCAAAAATACCTTAAAGTCCTGTCAGCAAATCTTGAGTATTCTCCATTATAATCTGCAACATAGAAGAGTTTCGAGAAGAGGGATTAAGTCTACCTGAGGTTGCAACCATACAAGCAGCAGACCGTGGCTCAACGTAGAAACATGAAGTTATCACCTCGGTTTTATGGTCCCTTCCAGGTGGTTGAAAAGATTGGAGGAGTAACTTATAAATTAGAATTACCCGAGGATTCAAAAATCCACCCAATTTTTCATGTCTCCTGTCTTAAGGAGAAAATAGGACGTTGTCATCAACTGGTGGTTACACTGCCACCTACAGACTGAGAAGGAGTGGTCAGGCCTGTGCATGAAGAAATTTTGGGTAGAAGGATGAAGAAGGCAAGGGGAAGAGAGGTGACAGAGGTGCTCGTGAGGTGGAGGGGTCTGAAGGAGGAAGAAGCTTCATGGGTGGAATTAGAGGATTTGGCCAAAAGGTTCCCAGACCTTGCGGGCAAGGTCTTTTAAAGGAGGGGGCATTGTCATGTGCGTGTGTGTGAAGCGTGTGAGTGCAGCAGCGTGAGACAAGGTGTAACAACCCAACATTTTTCCCTCTAAACAGAGTGGATAAAGCATGAAATTTTTTTTTTTTCTGCAATTTCTAACAGAATTTCGGCATAGTCTCCCCTATACTGGAAGATTTCCAAATTATTCACAAACATTTCAACACAAACAACACAATGATTCATCTCAGAATATGCTCAAATCCATATTCATTTCAGAACTCCATCTTACATCACACATAAAAGATAAAAATTGAAAAACAATCAATTCATACATGAAAGTTTCACCTATAAACACACATATACATATACATCGAACATAACACAATTTAATATTACAGAAACAAAATTCACAATTATACTATTCCATACAATTTACAACAAGTCACCATCACTTTCTAAGTTTCTATTTTACAAAAGGAAATAAGACTTAAAATCTATTCTTGACGAGGGTGAGAAGAACCTGCAACATATAAATTTTTCATATGAGTGAAACAATTTAATAAATACCGATGAGTTTCGAAGAATTTGAGTAATCTATCCATCAATTTGCTTAAATCACGTGAGATTCGAAACACCATTATGTGCACTCTTTTAAGGTCTTAACAAAAGAAGATTTATTTCTTTTTGACTACTATACATTTTTTTTTTTCACTTCAAAGAGACCATAGCCGACACTAGTGACCTCTAATAGTGTCTTTAGTTATACGTCCTGGAATCAACTCATCAATTTCATGAAAATCTTAACATAAACCTAGCCATGGTTATCATTATATATAAATACTATATATATTTTAAAATAAAACCAAAGTAATCAAATTAATACATCATGCCGATATCGACATCACCTGCCGATATCATTAACTGTTCTGAAATCAAATAGTTAATCAAATTTATATATATCCTGCCGATATCGACGTCACCTGCCGACATCATTAACTATTCCAAAATTGAATAATTAATCAAGTTTATAAATATAATGCCGATATCGACGTCACCTGCCGATATCATTAACTATTCCACAATTGAATAGTTAATCAAGTTTATACATATAATGCCGATATCGACGTCACCTGCCGATATCATTAACTATTCCACAATTGAATAGTTAATCAAGTTTATACATATCATGCCGATATCGACGTCACCTGCCGATATCATTAACTATTCCACAATTGAATAGTTAATCAAGTTTATACATTATGCCGATATCGACGTCACCTGCCGATATCATTAACTATTCCCATATTGAATAGTTAATCAAGTTTATACATTATGCCGATATCGACGTCACCTGCCGATATCATTAACTATTCCCATATTGAATAGTTAATCAAGTTTATAAATTAACTTGTTTCTTTTATATACACACAACAACCCAAACACACATATATATGAAAATATAAATAGATATGTCTTTCCATCCGCTAGCTTTCCTTTACTCGTTCTTTTTTCCTCCCAATAAGCACCAAAATTATATCTTACTTTTCAATACCCGACAAGGTAAGTAATATTATATAATGAGAATTTAGGTATCGAGTACCCACCTGCTGTGAATGTTCGACTTGCGTTACCCTGTTGTTGTTGTTGCCCGTCACCCGCGGTTCTTCCTGAAACCACAATTACCCACCATTTATTTAATCATTTATATTACTCCCTATATCACCCACAACAACAATAAAAATGGTAATATTATTCATTTTCCCTTTTACCAATTCTTCTCTTTCTCACTTATTTTCCTCATTATCATCCTTTAATTTTTCAGCTCATTTGTATTCCCAATAGAACATCATGAATTCAATTTCTTATCACCCTTTGATTTCTTCTTTTATTATTTTTTTTTCAGAAAATCAATACACACTTTATGAAGGAAAAGGGATAATTTTTTTATGTCCTTAACATGGCTAAATCTTTGATATTTTCTCAACTTGGCCGAAATTGTCAACATATGTGACAGCTTGACCTCTCCTCAGTGTTTTACTCATATCTGGAGTTCCAGAACTCCAAATTAGATGAGGTTTGATTTGCTGGAAAGCTAACACTCCCAGCTACAACTTCTATGAAGGGATCATACGCTAATTAGGTGTTTTTCAGGTCCAAATATCCCTAAGAAATAGGGTGACGAAACTGTCCTGTTTTTTGAGGAAAAGAAAATATCTCCAATTCATCTTCAATCTTTGATTTCTCATCAATAACAGCCATGTCTTTCCTTGAATCATGAAATACTACTCATTTATGCATTTCTCTAACATTTTGTGCTAGAAACCCTAATTCCCAATTCAAAAACAATCAAGAACTTCTAAATTGAAGTTAATTTCTTAGAAATTGAAGTTAGAACTCCTTACTTGAATGGGATCTAACAATTTTTGGAAAGATCCTAGCCTTCTTCTTCTTCAAAATATCCAGCCACTCTTCCTCCTTTCTTCTCCAATTTCTTCACTTTCTCTTGTTATTTCTTCACCAAATTGTGCTCTTTCACTTTAGAAATCCAAGGCTTGTATGGGTTTACAAATTTTGGGGTGTTTGCTCTTGATTTTTATAGCATGAATTTTCGAAATTCCCTTCTCCTCTCTACTTGGTTTCAGCTGAACATGGCTGAAAAAAGAGGGGTATTTATAGTGCCCGTTTTTTTTTTTTTTTTTTTTTGCTTTTCCTAAATTTTATGTAATAATATCATCTTATATAATAATATCATCTTATCATTTTATTTTCCTTTGTTTCATCTTAATCTCCTACCTCCATGTATACTTTATCCTCGGATTTCACATTCTCCCTTCCTAATAAAAATTTCGTCCCCGAAATTTAAAATTACATACCTGACTCAAGGAATAGATAGGGGTATTTTTCCTTAATTTCTGACTCTCTCTCCCACGTTTCTTCCTCGATTTGTGAGTTTCTCCACAATACTCTGACAAGTGATACCTTTTTATTTCTCAATGTTTTTTCACTACGATCCATGATTTTGACTGGCCTAGTCTCGAGTGTCAAGTCTTCTCTTACTTCAATAGGAACTGCAGGTAACACTCGGGAAGGATCCACTTCTGCCTTCCGTAATAGTGATACATGGAATACATTGTGAAATCTTCTCTAGATGTGCTGGTAAACTCAAGCGATAAGCCACGGGTCCTACCTTAGCTATCACCTCAAATGGCCCAATATACCTCGGAGCAAGCTTTCCTTTCATTCCAAACCGAATGATGCCCTTCCATGGTGCTACCTTTAAGAAGACTCTATCCCCTATTTGGAATTCCAAGGGTCTCCTCCGTTTATCTGCATAACTCTTCTGTCTATCTTGAGCTTCCTTCATTCTTTGCCTGATTACCCTTACTTTATCAGTTGTCATTTGTACGAGTTCAGGACCCAGGAGTTTCCTTTCTCCAACTTCATCCCAACATATCGAAGAGCGACATTTTCTCCCATAAAGGGCTTCATATGGAGCCATCCCAATAGAAGCTTGGTAACTATTATTATACGTGAATTCTACCAGTGGTAGTAAGTCTTCCCAGTTTCCCCCAAACTCTAATACACATGACCTCAAAAGGTCTTCAAGTGTTTGGATGGTTCTTTCAGATTGGCCATCTGTCTGGGGGTGGAATGCAGTGCTCAGATTCACCTCGGTTCCCAAAGCTCGTTGTAAGCACGGCCATAACCTTGAAGTAAATCTCGGTCTCGATCGGATACCATTGAGATGGGAACTCCATGCAATCTAATCACTTCATTCACGTATAATTTGGCCAACTTGTCTATGGGGTCTGTCATTTTGATGGGTAAGAACAAAACCGACTTTGTTAGTCGATCTACCACTACCCATATAGCATCATTGCCCCTTTTCCCCTTTGGCAATCCGGTTACAAAATCCATGGCTATATTTTCCCATTTCCATTCTGGAATTGGTAGTGGTTGTAATTCTCCTGCCGGCCTTTGATGTTCTATCTTCACCTGCTGACATATCCCACATCTTGACACATATTCTGCTATCTCCTTCTTCATATTTGGCCACCAGTAGTATTCTCTAAGATCTCTATACATCTTGGTACTCCCAGGATGGGTGGTAAACCGAGATTCATGAGCTTCTCTCAATATCTCTCCCTTTAAGGTCTTATTCTCAGGCACATAAACCCGTTTTCCCATCACAACCAACCCTCCTGGCAGTATTTGTAGAGACAACTCCTTGCCTTGCTTTATCTTTTCCTTAATTTTCTCTAAACCTTCATCTGCTAACTGAGCTTCTAGAACTTTATCTCGCAACACTGATCTGATCTTCATATGAGCTAGTAATGACCCTTCAGGACCCATATTAAGTTGAATTCCCATCCTTTTTAATTCCATCACATTTGTTTGTTTCGAAATTCCTGGATCACCCGTCCCTACTTTCCCTTTTCGACTTAATGCATCCGCTACGACATTGGCTTTGCTCGGATGGTAATCAATTATGCAATCATAGTCCTTTATCAATTCCACCCACCTCCTCTGCCGCATATTTAATTCTTTTTGCGACATTAGATACTTTAAACTTTTATGGTCGGTAAAAATTTGTACTTGTGTTCCATACAAGTAATGTCTCCATACTCGCAAGGCAAATACCACTGCTGCAAGTTCCAGATCATGGACCGGATAATTCACTTCATGTGGCTTTAACTGTCTGGAAGCATATGCGATCACTTTTCCATGCTGCATTAACACACATCCCAAACCCCTGCTTGAGGCATCACTATACACAATGAACCCTTCTGTTCCAGAAGGAAGAGCCAAGACAGGAGCTGATGTAAGCCTTCTTTTCAACTCTTGAAAACTCTCCTCACATTCCTTTGACCAATTAAACCTCACTTCTTTCCGAGTCAACTTGGTCAAAGGCGATGCGATTGTGGAAAATCCTTCAATGAACCTCCTATAATATCCTGCAAGGCCCAAGAAACTTCGAATTTCAGTCACATTTGTAGGCTTCTCCCACTTTAGAACTGCCTCTACCTTTCCTGGATCCACACATATTCCCCTAGCTGAGATAACATGTCCCAAAAATATCACCTCTTTAAGCCAGAACTCACATTTATCCAGTTTTGCATACAATTTATTTTCTCTCAATATTTCTAACACCTTCCTCAAGTGCTTCTCGTGCTCCTCATAGGAGCTCGAATATACCAATATATCGTCAATAAACACGACCACACATTTATCCAAATATAATCGAAACACTCGATTCATTAGATCCATGAATACTGCAGGGGCATTAGTTAACCCAAAGGGCATTACTAAGAATTCATAATGGCCATAGCGAGTTCTAAAAGCAGTCTTCTGTATGTCCTGTTCTCTGATTCTTAATTGGTGGTACCCCGATCTCAGATCTATCTTCGAGAAAACTGTTGCACCCTTCAACTGATCAAACAAGTCATCTATCCGTGGCAACGGATACTTGTTCTTTACTGTCACTTTGTTCAGTTGACGGTAATCAATACATAACCTGAATGTACCATCCTTCTTCTTTACAAACAACACTGGGGCTCCCCAAGGCGAATTGCTCGGCCGTATGAATCCTTTATCCAACAACTCCTGAAGTTGAGTCTTCAATTCAGCTAGTTCTATAGGGGCCATCCTATAAGGAGATTGTGCTATAGGATTGACTCCTGAAAGAGTCTCAATGGAAACCTCAACTTCTCTAATTGGAGGCAGTCCCGGTAATTCTGTTGGAAACACGTCTGGAAACTCTTTTACAATAGGAATATTTGTTAATTCCATGCTCCCCTTCTTTAATTCTCTCACATGAGACAACCAGACAAGACATCCCTTTCTAATCAATTTTCCGGCTGTCATGACCGAAATTATAGAATTTGGAATCAACTTCCTCTCTCCCTTGAATACTACCTTTTTCCCACTCGCATCTTGGAGATTTACAATCTTTGTAAAACAATCCACTTGTGCCCTATATCTACTCAACCAATCCATTCCCAGTATTAAGTCAAAATCATCCAATGCTAAAGGCATGAGATCCGCCGTTAGCTCTACCCCTCAATGTTTAGTATCACTCCCTTGTATACCTCATCAATGTTTATATTTTTCCCCAAAGGTGTACTAACCACCTTCCCCACATCTAATCTACTTGGTAACACGTTTAAATTTTTAGTAATTCGTGGGCCACAAAAGAATGACTAGCCCTAGGATCAATTAAAGCATGAACTTGTATTAAACACAATTGTAGTATACCTGCTACATCATCCGGCATTGTCCCCACATCTTCCTGGGTCATGTGTTATACTCTACCCCGAGTCCTTTCCTCTTGCGATCTAGGACGGCCTCTATTGGCACTTGTGCTTGAGTGAGTGGGTCGTATAGGTCGATCAATCATGCATCGATTGTTGTTGGCTTTGAGTAGCCATCCCCTGTCTTTGTACTCCTTCAAGAACTCTTTGTGGACATTCCCTTTTCTATGACCCATTTCCCACAATGGAAACAACCTCTCCCAAGCATCGACAATCCTTCCATCGGTGCCCTTCCCTCTGCAGATATAACATCTTCCGGATGCAATTGAACAATCCCAGGGTGTTTTTGATTACACCTCATACATATCGGGTATACAAATCCTCTTTGTTCCAGGGACCCTCCTGTAACACTTGCCCTCGGACGCTGCCTGACGCCTCACGATCCCCAGGATTAAACCGTCGAAGTCCTCCCGAACTTCCACCCCGAACAAAACTCCCCTTTTCTCGGTAATGGGTTGAATGATGACCCACTCTTTCCCTTTTCGGAGGAAGATTCCTCCTCGTTGGGGTGTGAACTCCCTTCTCTTGAATCCCGTTATCCGACTCTGCTCACTTGATGCCCTGGGTGTATCGTTCATTACCCTCTCTATCCCTCGAGCAAAGACGCACTAGCTCTCGAATCGTCTGCGAAATGGCATAGCCACCAAAATTAGTTTTAACTCCTGTCTGAGTCCATCCCGAAACCGCTCCACTCGATGATGCTCAGTGAGGAGATGAGTAGTTGCAAAGATAGATAAATCCTGGAACCTCTTCTCATACTCCGAGACGATCATATTCCCTGTTTCAAATCTAAAAACTCCTGCTCTTTCTCTTTCGGTGTTGCCGGGAGTAATATCTCGTCTTCAAATTCTTCTCTAAAGTTTATCCACTTTAATTTTTCACCGCTCTTCTTTCTCTTATGGTCTCCCACCAAGAATGAGCACTCTCTGTTAGCAACCGAGTCACACAATCCACCTGGTTTCTCCGGTATGCACAACCGATCTATAACCCTTTCTACCTTCCTCACCAATGCCCTCGCTACTTGGCGTCTTCTTCCCCGAATAGGTCGTGGCAACCCATTTCGCGCATGTCTTTCACCCATTGAACCAGGGTGATCTGCTCTTTCTACCGGGGAGTGGCATGGGATGTTCCTGCAGCCATCCCTGATACTACTGCCTTGACCAATTGCTCAATAAACATGGGGTCTGAATAAGGATTTGGAACGGCCGTTGATGTCATTGGCGGTGGCCTATCCTCCAATCCTTGACCACTCGGTGTTTTAGCCGGTGACACATCTGCCCGAGAAGTAAAAGGTTCATTATGATGCTCCCCTGAATTTCCCTCCTCGGTATGGGCCGATGCCACAGATTGACGAGAGGTAGTATCCATTAATGGATCCCTTTCGGTTTCATTTCCAGAAAATGAGTCATCCTCTCTTTCTTGCACAAGGGGTGAAACAACCCTTGCAGTTCGCCGTGAACGAACCATCCTGCAACATTTTTTTTTTTCAAAATCACATTAGCATTTCAATCCCTGAAATTGCAACCAAATGCTCTGATACCAACTGTAACAACCCAACAATTTTCCCCTCTAAACAGAGTGGATAAAGCATGAAATTTTTTTTTTTCTGCAATTTCTAACAGAATTTCGGCATAGTCTCCCCTATACCGGAAGATTTCCAAATTATTCACAAACATTTCAACACAATCAACAACATGATTCATCTCAGAATATGCTCAAATCCATATTCATTTCAGAACTCCATCTTACATCACACATAAAAGATAAAAATTGAAAAACAATCAATTCATACATGAAAGTTTCACCTATAAACACACATATACATATACATCGAACATAACACAATTTAATATTACAGAAACAAAATTCACAATTATACTATTCCATACAATTTACAACAAGTCACCATCACTTTCTAAGTTTCTATTTTACAAAAGGAAATAAGACTTAAAATCTATTCTTGACGAGGGTGAGAAGAACCTGCAACATATAAATTTTTCATATGAGTGAAACAATTTAATAAATACCAGTAGTTTCAGAAAAATTTGAGTAATCTATCCATCAATTTGCTTAAATCACGTGAGATTCGAAACACCATTATGTGCACTCTTTTAAGGACTGAACAAAAGAAGATTTATTTCTATTTGACTACTATACATTTTTTTTTTTCACTTCAAAGAGACCATAGCCGACACTAGTGACCTCTAATAGTGTCTTTAGTTATACGTCCTGGAATCAACTCATCAATTTCATGAAAATCTTAACATAAACCTAGCCATGGTTATCATTATATATAAATACTATATATATTTTAAAATAAAACCAAAGTAATCAAATTAATACATCATGCCGATATCGACATCACTGCCGATATCATTAATCGCTTCAAATCAAATAGTTAATCAAATTTATATATATCCTGCCGATATCGACGTCACCTGCCGACATCATTAACTATTCCAAAATTGAATAATTAATCAAGTTTATAAATATAATGCCGATATCGACGTCACCTGCCGATATCATTAACTATTCCACAATTGAATAGTTAATCAAGTTTATACATATAATGCCGATATCGACGCCACTGCCGATATCATTAACTATTCCACAATTGAATAGTTAATCAAGTTTATACATATCATGCCGATATCGACGTCACTCGCCGATATCATTAACTATTCCACAATTGAATAGTTAATCAAGTTTATACATTATGCCGATATCGACGTCACCTGCCGATATCATTAACTATTCCCATATTGAATAGTTAATCAAGTTTATACATTATGCCGATATCGACGTCACCTGCCGATATCATTAACTATTCCCATATTGAATAGTTAATCAAGTTTATAAATTAACTTGTTTCTTTTATATACACACAACAACCCAAACACACATATATATGAAAATATAAATAGATATGTCTTTCCATCCGCTAGCTTTCCTTTACTCGTTCTTTTTTCCTCCCAATAAGCACCAAAATTATATCTTACTTTTCAATACCCGACAAGGTAAGTAATATTATATAATGAGAATTTAGGTATCGAGTACCCACCTGCTGTGAATGTTCGACTTGCGTTACCCTGTTGTTGTTGTTGCCGTCACCCGCTGGTTCTTCCCGAAACCACAATTACCCACCATTTATTTAATCATTTATATTACTCCCTATATCACCCACAACAACAATAAAAATGGTAATATTATTCATTTTCCTTTTACCAATTCTTCTCTTTCTCACTTATTTTCCTCATTATCATCCTTTAATTTTTCAGCTCATTTGTATTCCCAATAGAACATCATGAATTCAATTTCTTATCACCCTTTGATTTCTTCTTTTATTATTTTTTTTCAGAAAATCAATACACACTTTATGAAGGAAAAGGGATAATTTTTTTATGTCCTTAACATGGCTAAATCTTTGATATTTTCTCAACTTGGCCGAAATTGTCAACATATGTGACAGCTTGACCTCTCCTCAGTGTTTTACTCATATCTGGAGTTCCAGAACTCCAAATTAGATGAGGTTTGATTTGCTGGAAAGCTAACACTCCCAGCTACAACTTCTATGAAGGGATCATACGCTAATTAGGTGTTTTTCAGGTCCAAATATCCCTAAGAAATAGGGTGACGAAACTGTCCTGTTTTTTGAGGAAAAGAAAATATCTCCAATTCATCTTCAATCTTTGATTTCTCATCAATAACAGCCATGTCTTTCCTTGAATCATGAAATACTACTCATTTATGCATTTCTCTAACATTTTGTGCTAGAAACCCTAATTCCCAATTCAAAAACAATCAAGAACTTCTAAATTGAAGTTAATTTCTTAGAAATTGAAGTTAGAACTCCTTACTTGAATGGGATCTAACAATTTTTGGAAAGATCCTAGCCTTCTTCTTCTTCAAAATATCCAGCCACTCTTCCTCCTTTCTTCTCCAATTTCTTCACTTTCTCTTGTTATTTCTTCACCAAATTGTGCTCTTTCACTTTAGAAATCCAAGGCTTGTATGGGTTTACAAATTTTGGGGTGTTTGCTCTTGATTTTTATAGCATGAATTTTCGAAATTCCTTCTCCTCTCTACTTGGTTTCAGCTGAACATGGCTGAAAAAAGAGGGGTATTTATAGTGCCCGTTTTTTTTTTTTTTTTTTTTTTTTTCTTTTCCTAAATTTTTTGTAATATTATAATATTATATAATAATATCATCTTATAATTTTATTTTCCATTGTTTCATCTTAATCTCCTACCTCCATGTATACTTTATCCTCTGATTTCACACAAGGTCACGTGGGTGAAGTGACAGTGAGCTGGGGGAATGAGCTGGTAAGACTGGAGAAGATGGGACAATACACTGAAGCCACAACAGGTGTCAACCAGAGGGGTGAAGTGGGTCATGTTCACGCTGTCTAAGTCACCAGAGGTCTTTTCAAGTGGGAGTATGCGCCAACAAGAGTGTAATTGAGTTAGTCCAGTTACAATGTTGGTTAATAATTTAGTTAAGAGTCTTAAGTTAATTAGTCAAAGTCTACGTGTCAAATAATTGCCAGTTAGGCTGAAGAATGAGTCAATAATCAGAGTCTTAGGAGTGGGTTACTGGGTCCATGGAACCGGGTAGGTTGTTATTTTGTTTTATTTATATTAACGTCAGGAGTCATGAATAAGGCATTAGATTAATTTTATCCTTAATTGAGCTTCGGAGGTTTTGGATTCCTTGAAAATCTATTATTTATTTTCTCAAATTACTCAGATACTTGACATATTTTTAAATGAAACATATCAAAAGCAATTTCGACCACACTCTCAAATTATTATGGAATAGATGTGGTTATGAATAATGATAAAAGAAATAGATTAGATCTCAATTTGTACGTCCGATTTTTCCATGGGATTTATTTTTATTTTTAATTTATTTCCATCAAGCCATTAGTAATTTGTACAAAAAGAGAAAAACATCCAATTTTTTCATTGGATTTGGGTTTTTTAATTAATTTAAATTTAATTACAACAGAGTTAGTATTTTCCTGGGTGCCGAGAGCTTTCAAGCATCCTTTCTTGCTTTATCAATTGTAAAAAAGAGAAAAACATCCGAGTAAATTAGCCATTAGTAATTGGTAAAAGCAAATTATTTAGCATCTGGGAAACATAAATATGATATGCGCGACTCATGCATCTTTGGGCTGTCATTAATCAATATTAAAATTATGTTCTCAAACACGTTCTTTATTATTAAACGGAAGAGAAGGTGGAGGTCGATCATGTGTTCTTGTACCAGCATAATCAGTGTAAGAGATTGTTTTTCAAAACACGAGTTTGGTAATTCAATGGGCGAGAAGGCGGAGGCTGATCATGTGTTCTTGGACCAGCATAATCAGTATCGAAATTGTCTTCCAAAACACGAGGTTGGTAATTCAACGGCCAAGAAGGCGGAGGTCGATCATGTGTTCTTGGACCAGCATAATCAGTATCGAAACTGTGTTCCAAAACACGAGATTGATAATTCAATGTGTTAGAAGGTGGAGATCTATCCTGTGTTCTTGTACCAGGATAATCAGTGCCGAGAATCTCTTCCATGCTATTTTTATACTCCACACCAGCATGGAGTGCATGATCTTGATTATCCTTAACACCTGCTGTTAAAGTTGTTCTCAGATTTATTGCAGATATACACACCTTAATGAAAATGAAAATGAAAATGAAAGATAAAAAATAAAAAATAGAGTATTATATATTTATATATATACTTGTGCGAGGACTAAGATCCCGAGCAAAGCAAATCGTGGAGAAGGCGAGCAGGCAAAAGACGAGTCGAACCATCCTGTGTTTTCTCGGAACCATCAGGCAAAAGAAGAGTGTTGAGGTCTGAGACTTGAGAAATGATGTCTAATTAGCTCATGCCTCCTCCTTTCTTTGAGTGTGGATACTGTCTTTATTAATTTATAGAGTCTGGGGGGTAATATGCAGACTTAATTAACAAAGATTGCCAATATAAAAAAAGAAACTCGTGCTAATATTTTTGTTTTCCTTGTATAAGGATTCCTTAATTAGAAATTATTTTAAAACTCCCTTTTCTTAGACCATCTCCTTTAATCGACGAGGGTTTTTTAAATTGGTCCGAGAATATATATATATATATATATAATTCATTGCTCAAATATAGTAATGCTATTTTTACCAAACTAGTTTTGATTTTTTACTTGTTTAATTTTTTTACTAATATAATAGCTGGATTTTTGAGAGGCCCTTCAAGTTAAGAGAACATGAACATTGTCAGGTTATATTCATTCTGTTTCGAAATTGTTTTTGAAAAAAAATAAAAAGAAATATTTTTATTTTATTATTTTAAATTATTATTTTGATGTTTTTATATTATTTTTATATGTTGATGTAAAAAAAAATTATTTTAATGTATTTCTGAAAAAAAAAACTTTAAAAAATAATTTTAACCAACTCCAAAATGAACATATAATCATTAGTTTTTTTTAATAAAAAATAAATATAAATTAAAATGGATGGAATCAGTAAAATCCAGTTTAACCCCTTTTTTCTTGTAAGAAAAAGTAAATTCAAAACGATAATTGTTTTTATTTTATTAAAAATAACATTGTTTTGATTGAACAAGATTAGTAATCTGAATTTTGTGTCGGCCCCAATAACTTTGTAGCATAGGGCAGCAAGGTTGGCTGGTGAGATCTTTAAAATTTCAATATTTTAAAAGAAATGTCGATTTCAACGTGTGGAAGTATGCGCAATTTCCCTGCAATTAATTATAATTTAATTAATATCAGTGTTCTCTTTTTCTATTAATTGGATAGCTAAGAACGCAATTGCAGTGGGGTTTCAGGGTCAAACGGCATCTCGGATCTCATTTCATGGCAAGTTGGCAATGGCATCATGCAATGAATCAGCTTGATTTATAGAGTTTGGTGGGTAATAACCAGACTTAATTGGCAATTAAAAAAAGGAAACATGTTCTAATTAAGATGATTCATTAGAATTTTTTACTGGGAAGATAAGGATTCTATTAGATTTTTCCTTGTATTAAGAATCTCAAATTCAAACCTTTCATGGCAACGGCATCGTGCAATGAATCGGGTTTTTTCTCAGCTTGGAAATACAAAAACATCTAAAAAGAGAGAGATTTATTCATAGTATTTTGATACCTAGCCATTAATTAGCTCCATTTCAAAGCAAAAGAAAAAGAAGAGCAACCCAGAATCAAAGGGTAGATGAAAATGAAAAGCATCATGATTAATGGAGACCATACAGGCTTTACATAATATGATTTCAGTAATTTTCACACTAAACCATCTTCACTGGGGGGCTGGGGAGGAACATGCTTAGGGTTTGAGCCTGGTTCTTGATAATCTTGAGCTTTATCACCAAGATCATCACCAGGCGGTGAAGGAAGATGCTTACTGCTTGCCCCTGGTTCCTGATAATCATTGATTCCCACCCTTACTAGCCTTCTAGCCATAGCCATCTTATTTTCATTCCCACCTGCGAAATCACAAATCAATCTTATGTAATATTCTCGTTTCATCTCCGATGATTCAGGGGGCAACTGTTTTTATTGAATTACCTGAGAGTCGAATGGTGTTTGGAGAAATGCTCATCATCATCATCATCAGGGCAAAAAACACGTAAGCGCAGTGGAAAATTCCAAACCTCATGATCCCTGCTTCTGTCTGAAAGCCTGGAACTATTGCTGACAAGATCTGTCAGACAAGTGAAAACTATTTGTAGGAAAATTCTTGGTGCAAGAAGCCCTTCAATCCTACGCACGTTGTTCCAAGTTCATAAGGCTTTATGACGTCTTAGTTAGATACAAATTTCTAAGAATGAAATGGCGTCTGAGATGATATGGGAAGTGGTGAGAGCAACGCGACTGTATATCTTTCATCATGGTTCGTGTCTTTTTCTGGCTTCTGGAATGGTAATGTTATAATAAAATTGCCACAAAAAGTACAAATTAATGGGCAGTTACCCTCCATTGATGGTTACAGGTCCACAGATTCTCCAATCGCTGACTTAGGATACCCATTTCCTGTGGGCATAGAACTCATCGAAAGATTTCCTGTCAGGCAATGGTAATATCGTAAACGCCCACTTTCCTGCTGTAGCATTTTTCTTGCGAGGTTTCACTTTTCACGTGAATGAATATATACATACATACATACATACAGGTTGTGCTTATCTTTAACCACGTCAAATTCTCATGTGGACGGTCTGTCTTAGCCAGACTGGAAAATTTCCGTGGCCTTGAGACCATTAAAAAATAACAAAATAATTACCATATTATTGAATTTGGTGAAGCAATCAACAGTTTTACCAATTGCCAAGACACTAACAGCCTGCCGACAGCTTAAAGAGATTGGGAAATTTCAGTTTTTTATTGTCTATTTAATAATTTTTGGTAATCTAGCGCGGACTTTGCTGGTCGAGACTTTGACAGTTCACAAATTGATGTATTCATGGGCTCGAGAAGATATTAACGGCTTCCCTGAGCTTGTTGCATTGTGATTGAGAATTTGAGATTGGTAACGCCTGTAACCTTACAACCTATTCGCGGCCTCTCCGACAACAACCAGTAACCTTCATGCTTCTTTGAATTAGGTGACAGCATGCTCCAGAAATTTCCAGGGCAGAAGGAGCTGACATTACCCTGGAAAAATGACCTGTGATAGCTACAATTGAACTAGAAGCAGAATAAGTTAATGCAATTTCTGAACACATCAATATGGAAGAGTATCAGCCATGGCCCATCTCTCTTGGAAAGAGTAGGACTGATGACTAAAGACAGCCGTTAGAATGAAGAACGAGGGAGCCATGCTCAGAGAAATCCGAAAGTATTCACATTGAATGTAACTATCTTGAAAGAAAATCGTGTAATAAAAAAGACAACCTCTTAAGTTCTTTCATGTAACGAAAGGAACAAGTCAGCGTGTATTAAACCGGAATTTAGTTTTGGTTTCTGCAACAAGCACGTCATTAAGTGTATTTCTCGTGCATATCCATGATTATCAAAGGCCGCGTCACTTTCTACGTGCCAAAGCTGCAGCAATCCCGCCAGCAACCACTCCAACAGCAGCAGTAGCGATCCCTATGCCTATCATACCATCTACAAACAAACCAAAAACAAAGGGCAATAGTTCAGAAGCTTCACCAATTCAGTTCAAATGATAATACAGGCAGTATCACCAACATTAATTGCTACCTTTCTTGATCCTGTCTTCAATTGCTTTCTTAAGGGATTGTGCCTGTCTCCATTCGGGCTCAATCTATAAAATGGCCATGCCCTTGCGATTCAGTCACAAAGCATAATAAAACTAGTATAGAATAGCATGCAACATATGACGTTACATCACACATGTGCCTTCTCAATGATCATGCAGCTTCAGGGTAGAACATCATTTTAGTTGAACCATATCTACAAAATGCACTATGAAATGGCAATATGTTCATAGAACTGGAATGAGGTCGTGAATTATGAGAAAACAACATTACGTAGAAGGGAAAAAAAATTCACGATAATTCAAAAGAAACAAAGAACAAGAAATGTGGATACTAAACCTTCAAACAGTCTTCCACGAGCTCCCTACTTCTTGAATAATCACCACTTCTATAATAACCCACAGCTAGAAGATAAAGCTTCTCTCTCAGTTTCAAAGGGCTGGTAGTGCTGCCCAGTGAAGCTGCAAAAGTGAGTATAAGTAACAAAGGGGAAACCATGCATGTGTGAGAAAGAAAGAGAGATGGTTTTGTATCTATTTGCTTACAATCAAGCATAGCTATGCCTCTTTGTACATCTTCTGTCTGTCTTGAGTGAACAAGAGCCCACGACAAGCGCATAATGCATTCATTCTTAAACTCATCAGAAGAACCTTTTTCAGCTTCACGAACCTCTTGCTCACATCCCTACGGATGCATCAGTGAAAAGAACAAGAAAAGAGAGCAACAAATAATACATACAATCAAGAATGGCATGTCATATGAATGTTACAAAGTCTGCTGCAAAAAGAATACCACACCCAGAACCCTGATACATCATTAACTTTTGACATAAAAACTAAATAGCATTTACAAAACAATCGCCTTCAGAATCCAAAAGCAAAAACCATGCAAGGAGTAGAAGCGGTTTCCATATGACTGGACATGCATTGCAAGCAAAACGCAGATGTTTGTGTTTGTAAAACAATCCCCCTTTTTTTTTTCTCTCCTCATAAAGCCACGAAATGAAGAATGGATTAAGTTAAGACACTGAAAAATTCCATGCATCTTTTAATCTTTTATATTTTTGAGATCATCTATAAACTTGAGATGTTGAAGAAATCAAATCCACCTCGAAGAAAGGAAACCCAAAACAGGCACAGATAAGTGTAAATAAGAAGAGAATCATTACTGGGTTTAAATGATTCCTTTTCATGGCACTGCTACTTAATAAACCTCGATGGGCCAGCAGCACTGGTAATAATCAATCAATCAATCTATGGCTATTCTGCAACTCTAGAGAATAATCAAACTTGAAAATTTCCAAATCTAAGCAGGTAGCTTCTAAAAAGTGCTCCCTTTTATTCAATTCGTTTTTTTGAATTGCAACCCAAAAGATGATACGCAATACTGCAAAGATATTTATTGAGAGGAAAAAAAGAATGAAGGAAAGACATACAGCAACGATGTCGCGATCGCACCAGGGGATCTGGTCAGCGCCGGTGAAGAAGTTGGTGATGGACTCGACCACCTTCCCTAACTTTGCTTCCATTTTCTCTCTCTCTCTCTCTTCCTGCTGTGCTTCTCCTAACTATGAAAAGAAGTTAAACTACGAAAGCGAAAAGTGCTCTATAGCCTGTGTACGGTGTAGAGTCCTGAAGAAGAAAGACGAATGGCCATCTAAAACTACGTAGTTTTATTTATGATGTATATTATATTAATTGAATAAAACAATATAAAGTGGCAAATTATTAAAAAAAAACACTTTGATGATTATAGATTTATTTAATTTAATTTAATTATTTGAACTTTAGGTGCTCTATATTATTAAGTTATAATAAATAAAAAAAGGAGCCCTTCTTTTAGAAAAAAGAAAACAAAAATCCAAGAAAATCTAAGTGAACCTCTTAAATTTGGTGTAGTTTTAAAAATTTACACCTTGTTAAATTCTAGATCTAAGATCAATTAAAAAAATTCATGATCAACCCAGTTAATTTTCAATGATAAAATCATTAAAAAAATATTTAATTTGATGTTTTGAATTAACTTTAATTTTTTTATAAAAATGTCTGCATTGAAAAATATCTTTTTGATTATAATAGTCAAATTAGAACTAAATCAATTGATCTAGGGATAATAAAGAGAATCCTGATAATTTTTCTTAAATATACAATAATAAAAAATAGTTTTATTTCAATTAGCAGGCTTGGGCCCACGACTTCAGCCTTACCTTGATGGGCTTCTTTGAGCGTTTCCAACGACCGGGCTTAATTCGATTTATTTCATTTCTATTAGCAGGCTTGGGCCCAGGACTTCAGCCTTTTTCTTATTTTGATGATGTTCTTTTAATGTATTTCCAATTTGCGGTGCTAATTTATTGCTCCAATAAAGGAACAGAAATATGATTGTTTAAAAATATAAATACAGTAAACAAAATAAATAAATTTATTTCTACAGAATTTAGAGCTGAATTCATTTTTTTAAATAAAAGGACTAGAAAACATGTTTCTTCTACATCCACGGCCTCCATACCTTTTGATATTAACTAAATAATAAAAGCCGTGTCTATATCACGATTGCATCTGTGCACACGATTACAGATGCAATCGTGGATTTCAACAGTAGAGGTTTTTTTTTTTTTTTGCTTTCTTTACTTTTTTTTATTTACGTTTTTTTTCTAATTTTTTTTGTTTTTTCTTTTTTCTTTTTTTTTTCCTAATTATTTTTTTTTATCCTTCGTTTTTTCCTTCTTCTTTTTTGCCTTTTTTGTATTTTTACTTATTATTTTTTATTCTTATACTTTTTTTCTTTCGCTTATATATTTTTTTAGACATGGTCTCTCATCAACTTAAGCTTTTTTTTCATTTATATATTTTTTTATAACCACGATCTACGGGCCAGCTCAAGTGCACCACCACGACTTCTCACACCAGCTCAAGTGCACCACCACCACTCCTCGGACCAAATTTGTTTTTTGATAATCGGGGTGCCTAGGCCAGCGTGGACACACAATGACTAATCTCCGAAATAATTTATTTTTATTTTTTATTTTTTTTCTTATATGTTTTTTTGTTCACTAATCTCCGAACCAATAATAATGATAATTTTAGTGATTATTTTTTATAAATTTTTTTGATTTTTTAAAAGATTTTCCTGAAATTTTAATTTATATCGGTGATCATTTTAAAAGTAATATTACTCTATTTTTCTCTTTATTTTTTTATTTTTGTTTTTTATTTGTTCTCTAGATTATATGATTTTTATGATTTTATTATTTATGCAATAATAATGATAATTTTAGTTATTGTTTTTTATAAAAACTTTTGTTTTTTCCATGAAAATTTAATTATTTTAATTGTTTTGGCGAGTAATGTCAGTAATAATTTTAGCTTTAATAGCAATGATAATGGCAATAACGTCTGGATGAATTTTCAATCTATGTTTTCGTCTTTTTGTTGATAGAAAATGAACAATTTATTTTTTATTTGATTATTGTATGTATTTACACAATTTATATTTTATTTTTGTTTAATTTTAATTGGATTATAAAATGAACTAATCTTAATACAGATGAACTTAATAATTATCCGAGTTTTTAATGATGATAATAAATTTATGCTAGTTATTTCGTTTGAAGCTACTAAACGGATAAATTTATAACGATTTTAAATTCATATATTTTTATAAAAATTTGCGCTTGACATGAATTCTACATATATTTATTATTTTAGCTAAATTTATATTATAATAATAAAATACACACAATTAATATTTTTTATATTGAAAAAATTATTTTTATATTGAAAAAAAAGCCCGACATTGTCTAGTAAATATAGAATGCTAGAGCCTAGAACACTGTTTCCGCTAGTACCGAAACACAGGAACAGTAACTTAAGAGACGTGGCGATTTCTGGAACACTCTTTCCGTTAGATATTCAGATCCGATACGACTAGCGCCGCCGTCTGTAGAAAAAATTGGAACTAAATTTTGCAGGGGCCGCGACTTGCGCAGCCCCCTCTACCACAAATTTTGACGTAGGATCTCCCTCTTGGGGAGACCTTAAGCCAGCACCCGTCCTAAGTGCAATGGACGTCACTGACCTAGGCCATGGACCTTATTGATCGCCCATAGACCCCGTCCAGGTAAGTATGTTGCTAGATGTTTCATGCTTTATATTTATACACGCAGCCCTTTGTCTCGCCTGCTGTTTATCCGATGTGGGATACATTTTAAAAAACTAAAAGCCAGCCTGCTACAGTAAAACCGCTACCTGGTTTAGCTTCTTTCTAATAAAAATCACAGAAAGTATTCAAAAAGGATTTAACTCAGGACCACTACCGTATCTATGGATTGATGATGCTATGGATTGACAGATCTACTATTTTTTTTAGAGATGAAAAATTATTATAATGTATTTCTACTTTCCAGTTAATATCTCCCCTAAGAGATAAATACAAAATAGTAATATACTGAGCGGTATACCTGCATGCGATACGTGCTGTTTTTATCTATGTAAAAATTTATTGTTTTTATATGTACTGTATTTTATTAGTTTAATATTTATTTAGTATAGTTATAATTGATAAAATTTATGTAATCAAAATGGAAAGTGACGCGTATATTTTGTAATTGCAGATAACCTACGTAAATATTTTTTTTTTAGTTTATCTTTTCCCAAGCAATATTATATTTAAAATATTAAAAATGAAAATATTATAAATTTGTTTTTAAGAAATAAATCTAAACAAAAGAGTACCAAATTTCAATATTAATTTTAAAATGATATTAATGTTTTTATTCCAAAAAACCTAGGTCATGTTTTCTTTTCCGTGTGTGTGTATATATATATATATATATATATAACATCAAATATATATTACAACATAAAATTAATGAAAGACTAAAAATATCCTAGAAAATTTAAGAAAATTAAAAAATATCATTGTCATCATTGTCAAAATAATAAAAATTATTAGATTATATGGAGAGAAAAACAATAACAAAAGAGTAAGCAAGAAAAACAATTAAATTATTATTGGTATTGTTATTGTGTTAAGTACAAAATTAAAATTTTAAGACTATTTTTTTTTATGTTATTCGATTTATTCATTATACGATTATAGTAAATGTATTTAAGAATACTGATATTAATTTTTTTTATTCAAAAAATCCAAGGTCATGTTTTTTTATCCCTATATATATTCAGTATGAGATAATATCCAATAAATATCAGAACATATAATTAATGAAAGATTAAAAATATCCTAGAAACTTTAACAAAAATAAATAAAAAACATATAAATATCATGATGCGCGTTAACTAATTCGGAGATCCCGGTCATGAAAAAAATATGTAAGTGATAATAAAAATAATAATAATAAATGGATTCAGAGATTAGTCGTTGTGCATAAGTCGTAACGGATACCTAGGTCTAAAAGAAAATAAAAGCCCGATTAAAATAAAAAAACAGAAACACCTCTTCACACAAGTATTGAACTCGTGAACATTATTATTAAAAAAGCATGGTTATTAAAATAAACAATGCAAGGGAAAAACACCTTTTAAACAGTAATATGAAAAAAATCATGTTGCGCATAAAATAACTCCGGACACCCGGTCATGGGGAAAAATATAAGTGGAAACAAAAAGGAAAAAAATAGATCCAGAGATTAATCATGATACGCGTAAGCTGTCATTAATATCCAAGTTAAAAACAAACAAACGAAAACAACTTTTACAGAATAATTTTCTAAAATTAGGATTTAAAAATCCAAAAAACAAACGAAAAGCAACACTTTCCAAAATAAGGATTAAAAAATGAAATTTAGGAAAAACAAAATTTAGAAGAAGAAAAAGGATATAAAAAAAATAAAAAAATGAAATTTAGAAAAAAAAACAATTTAAAAAGAAAAAACGAAATTTAGAAGAAAAAAAAGAATTTAAAAAAAAAAACGAAATTTAGAAAAAAAAAGAATTTAAAAAGAAAAAAACGAAATTTAGGAAAAAGAATTTAAAAGAAAAAAATAAAATTTAGAAGAAAGAAAAGGATTTAAAAGAAAAAACGAAATTTAGAAAAGAAAAAGAATTTAAAAATAAAAACGAAATTTAGAAAAGAAAACGAATTTAAAAAGAAAAAACGAAATTTAGAAAAGAAAAAGAATTTAAAAGAAAAAACGAAATTTAGTAAAAAAGAATTTAAAAGAAAAAAACAAAATTTAGAAGAAAAAGGATTTAAAAGAAAAAAATGAAATTTAGAAAAGAAAAATAATTTAAAAGAAAAAAACAAAATTTTAAAAAAGAATTTAAAAGAAAAAAGGATTTAAAAAAGAAAAAACAAAATTTAGGGAAAAAGAATTTAAAAAGAAAAAACGAATTAAAAAAAGAATTTAAAAAGAAAAAACGAAATTTGTAAGAAAAAAAGGATTTAAAAAAGAAAAACGAAATTTAGAAAAAAAGAATTTAAAAGAAAAACTAAATTAAGAAAAAAAGAATTTAAAAACGAAATTTAAAAAAAAGGCGGATGTACTCCATGAGTACAAAGGAAAAATGACCAATCCACAAGAATTCATCATGCATTTGGCCGATGTCTTTAGATATATAGATAGTGTTGATAAATAGCTGTTAATCTATTTTTAGACAATATATCCATTAGGAGATAAATAAATACTAGCTTCTCACAATTGTTTTTGTTTATCACTCAAGTTGTTTTATTATATCTTTTTGTTAGATTATTTTTTAAAAAAAATATTCTTTTATAATAAGTCAATTAAGAATTGTGCTTCACAATTTGTTTTATATAAAGTTATTCTAATTTCTTGGTCTAAGTCTCAAATTTAATAGACTAACTCTAGTTTACTTAAGTTGTTTTTTTAATTTACTTTCTATAAGATTATCCCGGTCTCGGATAATGAGTTTAATGAGATAATTTAAGTTTTCTTAGGTCATTTATTATCATTTTTTCTCCAACTTCATCCTTTAGCACTTAGCTAATTTAGAATCAAATTTCATAAAAAAAGAATTAATTTTTTTAATGGGGTTACCATATTCTTATAATTCACGTAGTGAATTTAACAAATTAACTTCGGTTGACTTTGAGTTTTTTTAATTGTTTTTTTATTTTATCTTTCAATATAAAATTGATTGAGAATTTAGTTTTTTAATTTATTTTAATTTGCTTTATATATATATAGTTATTATAATCTAACAATTAAAATATATTTTGCTTGAAAATATTTAAAAATTAAAAACATTGCCTGAAAGAATATAGAAGAAAGAAGAAAAGGTAGTTTTCTATTAATTATCAGGGCTGTGGTTAGAATGTCATGGTTATTTTTTAAAATATATTTTGCTTGAAAATATTTAAAATTTATTTTTAACCTGTCATGTCAACAATCTAATAATAATAAAAAAAGTTATTTTCAATTTTTTCTCTCAAAAAAAATTATAAAACATGATTTCTATCACATAACCAACCGCTGAAGAAATTACAAGAATCATGTTAATTGGTTATGTTTCTTTTTCTCTATACGTATCTGCATTTGCGTAATGGGATTAACGTTCAAAATTTCGTTTTCACAAATTCTTGTCTTGCAAAAATGTAAAGGATACACATCTCACTCTTTGCTCATTTCTCAGAAAAAAAAAATCAATCAATCTACAAGCCTACTCATAACTGATGAACAAATATTACACTGCAAGAATATCTTATTTTGCCTGTTCTCAAAGAATGAAACCTAGGGGCAAATATGTTTTCCCGGGCAAGGTTTTCTCGAATCCAAAAAAAAAAATAACTACCTCAGAGCTCAAGTTTCCGATAAATCAATTGCAGGGCATAGGCTCTCTTTAAACCTTTCTTCACAGAAATAGGTTTCTGGGTCTTCTGATCACTCTCCTTGCACTGCCTTTGACAGCTAGAGAAGTTGAATGAGCATCCCTTTACACCAGCAATCTCAAACACACTGTACAGGTATCAACAAATTAAGCATCAACGACCATTCCATAACCCAACAAACATACATGTAGAACACTCTGATTCAGTGTTTCCCCTCATCTCACATTCACATGTAATGCACTTGCAGATCGCGGATGAGAATGCGGATGTACTTCTCCAAGGCTATCGAATGGTTTCTTAGATGACTTTCACAGAGAAAAAGAATAAGATGAATTTTCAAGGATTTGTGAGGGCCACAAAACAACCTACTCAAAGTAAATTTGTTCATTTTCTGTTTGGATGTAACCAGAAACTCTGTGGTAACAGAACCATCTCTCAGCAATGCTGTCAAAGAACTCGAGATATGGATCATGCCTAGTATGAAACAACATGAAGCAGAAGAGAATTATTTTTGCTGAGCACTTCTAGTGCATTTCTTGTCTCTGTAAGCGGACAACGTCAGCAGGTGACTGGTTTTCCTCATCATGCTTCATAAATTCTCCATTTCCACTGCAGAGGCGGGCAGATAATGTAGGGGATATTGATGCATAGCTACCTGACTTATTTGAACATCCATAGCCGCATGTTATTAGTAAAATATACTAAAGAATATTGCTCAAAATTCAAGATTGATTACACTGATTTAGTGAAAATCAAAGAGAGAGTCTGATCAAAGCACCTCTAATGGATGAACTTCTTTCGAAGTCTTTGGTTGTGTGTAATAGGATGGTCCCTGAGAGAACAACAATGAAGCCACATATTTCTGATATAATGTCTCCCACACTTTGTCCATCCCAATCCTGTTGTGATGTATTTTTAACAGTAGATAAAGTCAAATCAGGATAAAAAATGAAACATTTTACTGTTTGAAATAAGGGTCTTGAAGAGGAAAATGGAATGGTTTTCAAACTAAGCCCAGTGACAGCATCCTCATCCTGATGCCTAGGCTTGCCGCAGTGAGTACTGAGTAAGGCATAAACAAATTATCAAGAAACTATCTCATCTAAAAGCTTAAGCTGTGAGGTGAGGGCCCAGAATATGATTTATATTATTCTCTAACACACACCCTCAAGTAAAAGCCTTTTGGGCTTGAAACTTGCACAGACCCATACTATTTTTTGCTTGGTTTTTCATTAAATAGAATGAGGGTGGTGAGATTCAAACTCGTGACCGTTGGGTCAACAAGACTCTGATATTATATCAAGAAACTATCTCACCTAAAAACTTAAGCTATTAAGTGAGGCCCTAAATATGATTTGTATTATTCTCTAATACAAACCATACGTTAGAAATCAGTCAAGACAATTTGTTTATTCTATCTTGCATCAACTCACAAAACCATGCCTCAACAAGCTAAAGCTACAGTAGTATTCTTCCAGTGAAATCCAATTAAAATGAAAAGAGCATTAAGCAAAAAATGTACAAAGTAATGAAGTAAATGCAATTACACAGTGTACGCTTCTACACGAGAGTGGCTGTACCTTGAACATGATTACACTGGCAAGAATAGTAAGTGATGTGAACATGACATAATAAATGGGGGATACAACTGAGGTATTGAATGTATCGAGTGCCTGAAACACCAAAGGTTGCAATTTTTTTAGCAAATAAGAATTATAGATACAAGATACATTTTAACCATCTTAAGGTTCTAAAGAGCCAAAAAATATATGCAGCACAGATGAACAATAAAAAAGAAAAAGAAAAGGAAAAGGAAAAGTTGCAGCTTTGGGATAAAAACAGTTTGATACTTTCTTTTCTGGATTCAGTAGCATCATTTCTTCCCAACAACCATACCTCTGAAAGAATTATACACAGAAGGTTCCTTAATAGCTATGGCCAAGGTAGTCAAAATCGAGATTTTGACACGAATCGGAAAGGGCTCCGAAAAATCGGATCGTAAGATTGGATCGTAAAATCGTAAAATCGTATGTAAAATATTTCTGAATACAAAACATCATAATTATGGACATAAAACTTAATTAGTTTAGGTTCATACATGATGTAAAATAACTTCAAAACACATTACAAAATAATTATGTCCCTAAAAATTTATAAGTTAAAAACTAACAAATTTAAAACAAATCTTCAGCCGGCGTACAAGTAATTGTATATTTTTTTATGATTGTTGTATTTAAAATTAATTAATGTTATTTATTATCTTAAATTAATAGAATTTTTTTAAAATTATTTTTTATGATAACTATTTTTTATGCTAATTATTATTATTATTATAAACCTCCAGATTATTATTATTATTATTATTATTATTATTATTATTATTATTATCATAAGTTCATAACCCCTCCCCTATATATATTATTATTAATATCATAACCCCTCCCCGTATATATTATTATTATTGTTAATAATTTATAACAGCCCCCCTGGTGGTAGAAAGTAGAAACCTCCTCTTTATCTTTTTTTATTATTATTAACTAACCCTAAAAGCAAAAATCCCTCATTCTCTTGAATCTCTTCTCTCACTCACGCCGCAGCCCACCTTCTTTTTCATGCTTGGTTGATTCTCTCACTCACGCCGTCGCCCACCTTCTTTTTCATGCTTGGTTGATGGAAGACTCAAGAGGGGTTATTGAGTCAAGAAACAATTCAAAGGTAAACACAATCAGCCACAGGAAAGGAAAAAAGAAGATAGACAGATAAAAATAAATAAACAACTTTGAGTGGCTTTACTTTCCCCCTCCATGCTTGAAGTTCATTCCTCTGTTGTGCTTTGTCTGTCATCTTCTTTCTTCTTTTCCTCGGGCACAGTTGATAAAGAGGGGTTATTTATTTTTTGTTTGGGGAAGAGAACGGGTCTGTGAATGAACATGATTTTTCGTTTTTCAAGCTGAAGTGAAGAGTGAAGGCCAAGCAGCTGGGATCGTGAAATCGGACCGATCCGGTTCGATTTCACGAGTCAACCCGATTTTGACCGAGTTTGACCGGTTTCGATTTTTCTTTCCGGTCCAACCAGATTTGCTGAGCCAACTCGCAAACTCGTTCGAGTTTGCGAGTTGACTCGCGATTTTGACTACCTTGGCTATGGCCTAAGGTGCTATCTAGTACTTCACCTAAGCAGTGTATTCTAGGTCAATGGGATGTTGGTAGCGACATCCTCTTGAGACAATTACTTAGTTCCCTGCTTAACACTTGATCAATCTGGGAACTTTTTTATAACTTGATTACTTACTGCATTTAATATCAGGTCACCAAACATCATATTAAATGAATGGTTCAGCTTTACAACTCATTTTCTAGCAATCCTGAAACACAATCTTCTTTTGTATTTGTTCCCCCCATCTCATTTCTGTTTGTGAAATGTTAGTGAAACTATGAATACTATTCAGCTATCTTTGACCTTATCATGTGTCTTGGTTGAAAATAGAGGTTAAGGAGGTGGTGCCAACCCACAATCTTGTGCATTCCACTTGGATATTAGGCTAAAATAGATTGGATTGGGATAACTTCGGAGAAAGATATAAAGAGTGAGAATCAGGAGGGAAAAAATGGAATGTGACAGTTCGATGCCATTCTCACAAGCAAGAGGAGTGAGATTTAGAGTTCAAGTCTCACCTTTATCAATTCATCACCAATCACCAAAACAAGAGAAAATCATGATAGAATAGTGGAAGAATTTTTATAATAGACATGGTGTAGGATTTGCATAAATTTTAATGGGCATGTTGATGGAAGCAATGCAAATTCCAACTTAACTTTTTAGAAGGAAAAGGTGTAACAAGAAACTACACATGTGGCAGAACTTTTCTGTAATTCACAAAATTATACGTGTGCTCTGGGTCATGCCATATGCCAACAGCAAGTCAAATTCATTAGTACATGCCAGCTTAACCTTCTGAAGGGATTTAAGCACAAGATCAGAAAATCAAGCAATGCAGAACATAGAGAAAAGAAACCAAAAAGTACGCAATACAGAACACAGAAGATCAAGGAGAAAAGTAGAACAATGCAAGTAAGAGGGAGCATGATTTATGCAGTAGCAAACTTTTCGAAATACTAGCATGATGACCTTAATCGTATAAACAAAAAAGCAATATTTCTACATTTCTAACCTTGTTTAGATAATTCATTTGCGTGATGACACATGTGGCCACAATAAACACAAAGAACCATGTCTCTGGGTACAACAATTGGTTGTTTCCTTCAAATGTTATTTTCAGTGCAGTTCCAAGAGCCTTAACGCTCATCACCTGCACATGATGAAGACAAAGCATATTATGAAAATAAAAAACGACAAAAGGAAGTGGGGTTTACTCATATCTTCCATCCCAGTCGAAGAGGATAAACAGTAAACAATAGCATTGGCACAAGCTCCATTACATAAACACGTAACCTTACTAAGGGAAATACTTTCCACCTTATGTTGGCCAAGAAACATCATAGACAACATTTTTATCAGTCACTTCTCTTGAGAGATCTGGTTAACAATTACCACAGGAAAGTTCACTGCACATAATTAAAATTTTAGTCATTGAAAAGGTGAATTTTCACAGCCATTGAAAGAATGCAGATCTTTAAAACTTCAAAATGCATGGAACTTCATCCCCATCAATACAGAAAGGTTTTTTATTAAGTTATTTTATCTTTTAATATTGACTGAATGAAAAAAAAAACTGTATCTCCATTTATAAATTTGGTCTTACAATTAAAAATCAAAGTAACATCTCTGGTTCAGATGATTTACCGAAAGTGAACCCATCAATGAGCAGATGCCAGTGAACACTAACACATTCGAGTGCCCACATTGTGGAGCAAAATGGAAGATCAGAATGAAAACCAACACAATCACTGAGGCCACATAGAGCAAAAAAGCTGCAGCAGATGGGAAAATGGTATATAAAAAAAGAACAATTTCAGTGAAAGAAAGACGTGCATGTGAAGGTGCAAACTAACCTGGTTGAGTTGCCATACTACATATCTCCTGAACAGACGTTATAGGGTGCTCCTGTGGTGCATGGATTACGATAACAACAGAACCAGCAATGCACATCACACAACCCAAGATCCCTAGCTGCTGTAACTTCTCATTCAAGATAAACTGAGCTAACACAGCACTACACACCATGAAAAAAGAAAATAAAACACTAGAAAATCTGACTAGATAATATAAAAATTGAGCATGCAATACTAAATAAGAGATATACCTGACAATAATACTCAATGCACCAAGAGGGGTAACGAGAACTGCTGGAGCAAATGCATATGCAACACAGTTTGCAATTTCTCCGATAATCACTATATGAGAAACCAGACAACAAGAGATATTCTACAACAATCAGCGAATAATCAGATGGTCATTACTAATCATAATTCGCGTACTCTAACCTACCACTCATCAATTTGACTAGAACAAGAAAACTTAATTAATTCCTTAGGTTACCAAACGAAAAAAGATATCAGCTAAAAGAAAAAAAATCTTATTAACATTAAGCTGACCAATGTAAGAACCTGAATTCAAAGAAAATATGAACCACTAAATTTTACAATTAAATCAAAAGAATCACAAGATACAACCAACTTATAAATAACAAAAGTAAAGCATCAATTAATTTACATAGAATAGAACAAATGGAGATTCCTATAAAAGAAATATATCAAATTTTCCCAAAACCAAAAGAAGAATCATTAACAAAGAAAAAGGAAAACTTACTCGTGATCATGCCCAACCACCATAGTGGCTCTAAGAGATATGAGAACCCACCAATACCTACAAATATCCCACAGTTCAAAAAACAAACCCATTTCATAAAACCAAATTCCCATTTCAAAAGACCGGAAAAAGAAAATATTTTTTACCAGCTCTAACACCAGAAGCAGCTGCTGCTCTTCTAAGTCCTTTCTTTTTAATAATGAAACTAGCACCAATAAATAGACTTGACAACAAAGCCAAAATGAACCCTTTTAGATTGTCTTCGGAGAAACCCATTTGAGGGTCAAATCTCTCCCTCTCTCTCTCTCTTCTTTGTTTTTTAAGCTGGTGCTCGTCTTCTTCTCTTCATCCGCCAATCAATCATTGACTGCGTTGCCTCAACGTATCTTCACCAGTTTGTTTATGGCCATATGCTGCTCTGTTTTGTTGGATTCTAGACATGAAAAACTCTACGGTGTAGTTCACTGTACAGATAATTTGTGTGTGAGTGACCGGACTTTGTGTAACGGACTCCGCATCTTTACTTCGTTAGTTTTTGTCTTATCTCCACCCTTTCCTTTTCCGTAAAGAAAGGAGAAAAACAAATTTAGTTGTTTTTATCTTTATCCATTTATTTATTTATTTATAATCTATGGCTGTTCCTTAAATTCTACGAGTTTTGATATGTTTATGCACCACTTGCATGCGAATAAAGTTTGACTTTAAGGTGCCATGGATAGAGTGAAATCGAGTTTGGATTTATAATTATATTTAATATATTTTTACAGATTATAAATTTAATTCATTCATTTTTCTTAAAGTCTCATTTTAAAGTCCAAATGTTTCTAAGTAAAGCAAAAGCAGATATTAAATCAACAAACATGTATATAAAATAGGAGTATATGAATTAGATCGAGTTGATCAAGTTTCGAAAATCATTCTCCATCACCGAGTCTTGATATACATTTTCTAGGATTTTTTTTGTTACTTGTTATTATTTGTAATATACACATTGTATAGCTTTGATCGGTTGCAAACATTATAGATTTACAGCTTTTTAAACACCCTTGTTGATAATATATAGCATTTACCTTGCATACATCACACGTTTTTATTATATATATATCCTACCCGAAATGTAAAATTGAGACGTAAAACATTGCTCGATTTAATTAAAAAATAAAAATAAATAAGAGTTCACATGTAACTTCAGTTGACTTTATTTATTTAAAAAAAAATATCAAAACAACGAGCTTTTTCGTCTGTTGATTAATCATCAATTGCATCCTAGCTCCATAACTTTGGCATCGACTAATTGGATTAGAATTATGGTTAGGATTGTTTTTAAAAATATTTTTTTATTTTGAAATATATTAATATAATATTTTTTTATTTTTTAAAAAATATTTTTGAAATAATGTAAGGCATCTCATCTTAAGAAACGACTGCATTGTTTAAAACCATAGACTTAATTCCCAATCAATATCAAATGCACTTTAGAAGCTGTTTTTTTTTTGCTTTTCTTTTCCTGTCATATAAATGTTTAGATATTCAGCAGAAATGTTTAAGAGTTCGAAATTATTTAGAGATAATTTTTATATTAATTATCCTAAAAGATTCTATAGATCACGTAAGGAACAGGGTTTTCCAGTATAAATAATCTGGATGGAACATGTAACACTGAGGAGAGAAAATAAAACTCGTGACCCACTAAAAATAATAAGAATATTCTTTTCTTTATATATACTATGAAATCTTACAAGGATTTCACATCAACCACCTACTGCATAATTATATAAAAAGATAGGAAGAGAATGTTGTCATGGCTCCTTGTTTATCAAGTTTTATTTATTTTCTCAAACCCTTCAATTATGAATGGACGTGGGAAACTGCTTTCAAATTTATAAGGGGC